>OZ018335.1:36939556-37327056 GCA_963969495.1 Ceratothoa steindachneri
ACAAGTTATCGGTTACTTGTTATTGGCCTATAGGTGATTGGTTACCAGTTTACCGAGGGTTATTTAGTGGTTAATGGTCAGGAGAAAGTTGGCTAAATGTGCACCGGTAGAGGCGACCTGGCGGTTTCCTATCCAAGTTCTAACAAGGCTCAATGCTGCTTAACTTCCACGTAGCGCTATTGGGGTACTCGTTACCGGGCACTGACCTTGGGTTGACTCCAATTTTAGTGACGTACGCTGGGTAAGAGGACCGGTTGGATTAACCGCAGGGAAAGGAATCTCGGAAGACAGATTCAAGGAATCTTTATCGGGTGAAGAACTCTTTAGGCTTAGACGCACTGCATTTGATTGAATTTATGTCTGGTATTTTAGGCAGGCCTACTAATGTTTAAATCTATCTCGACTGTCCTTGACTGACTAGCCTTTTGGGGTCTACCCAGGAGGGTATATAATGCAACAAAAGTAGTGGACGTGGCCCACTGTCAGCCAATGATTCAGTTTTGTCGGAACTTACTCCACTGAATGTTTATTTGTGTGTGCACGAGGATAAAGAAAAAACTTTATCTCAAATTTCGAGAATAAGATTTCGTGTTTCGCATCTTTGATAGTAAATAAAAGTCAGCACCTTTCCTATTTTCAGATCGATATCAGTGACTGCACGTAATTGGGTGTTTGGGGGACAGCTGAAGTGTGTGTGCGTGTAAGTGTATATGCATGTGAGTATGTAAGTTTGTGTACGCTTATGCGTGTGAAAGCTTCTAGAGCTCATTTTTGCCTAGCCTTTACACTAAAAGTATATATTATTATTTACATGATCAAATGTTGTATATTTTTATTTACATGACAAAATGTTATATATTATTATTTATATGACACAATGTTATATATTTTAGATTACTTGCATGTGCATAATTATGTGCGTGCCCATTTCAAAGCTACATAGGACTTATGTGACCCTCCTCTGTGAGGCTTCATTGTCAATCGCATTTCACCTTGCAATGTGGCACTACATTATCTGACAAGTAAGTGTGGACCATTTCGTCTATCTCTAGATTGAAGTCTTCGGTCTTTTCTGAGTTATGGAGAACATATATGTACGTTCAGTGAAGACAAAATAGATCTTCTGTTTTCTTGTCTTCTTGGAATTTTTCTCCCGGTTCTTTTGTTATAGTTATCTTCTTTCTCGGAGATCTACCTTCAAGTCTGCTTATTAAGCCCCAGTTTTTTTCTGTCTTCTTTGTACATTTATTTATTTTTAATTTTATCCTATAGACTCTCTTGTTGCTCCTCTATGAAATGCCTTAGTTCTTCCTTTCGTCTTCTGAGCCTATTATTTATTTCTGTTGTTGGACCAATAGGCTTTAACTGATTATATATTCTGATTAGTCGTCGATTTTTTCTTTTTCATTTCTTACGTCCACTGGGGGTGGGAAAGAATACAGGCTCTCGTCCTCGGGATGTTTTTTTGGTCTGCAACGTTGATTGTTCTTGTCAATCTTGAATGTTCCTCGTCGATTTCCTCCAGGTTTGCATATGAGAGATCGTTAGGTATTAAGCTACATAGTTCTTTGTAGCTTTCCCAGTTAGCTCTTATGTAGTCTCTCCTCTCATGTTGTGGTAGCTGTATTGGATATTGATTCATGAACAGTCATTTTCAACATGTTCACATCCCTCTATATCGATGATAAATGCCCTACTGAATCTGCCTAAGTGAAATATGGATTTGTAGTAGCAATACCTCTGACTTATGTGGGTATGTTAGAAAGTCCGGTCCTAGTCTCCTTAAAATGTTCGTTTCTAACATTATTTCTAGATTCGCTTCTCTGTTGTTCGTTGTACGGTTGCCCTTGCTCTTCACCTGGCATTGAGGTTCTTCAGAAATATTGTAGAGTGTTATATGCCAAAGATTGTTAGTTAGCTGGGCAGGGTAGTTTTTCCTAGGCGCCTGATAGTATGTGGCCACTATTATTGGCATCATTTCTGTTTTAATTTTAATGGCTAAGAATTCATCATCCAGGTTATTGAGTTCTGTTTATATTACTCCTCTTCTGATTACTATGGCCGTCCATTCATGTTGCTCACCTGAAAGGTAAACGTTAATAATGGTGTAATTGAACAGTTTCATTGTTTTTTTTCTGGATTTACTCTGTGTTCAGTTATTAATATAATATTTAGCAATATCTTGATCGGTCTCATAGGATAAATTTCCGTGTGTTGTATTTTGCGGATCCAGCATTATGTGTTTATTTGCATTAAGCTGAGATTTCTCCTCTTTTATTTTCCATTGTTTAATTAAATTGAAGTTCTCAGGTTTCTTTGGCGTTCGAGCAGGTGGATCTCTTCCTGGTATCTGTTGAACTTTAAATTTACCACATTTCATTTCTTTAAAACTTGAGTGGCTGAGAGTGCGCAGTCCCCAGGATTGATACGTTTCCTATCTTGGAATAAAAGTTTTTACACCTCTTTTTCATCCACTTCTCCTGTCTTACCTTTAAATGCGCATTTGTATTTACCCTCTTTGGGTGGTTTGATGACGCAATCTTGCCTTTTTCCTCTTGGTATACGGAGTTTCATCAATATTTATTTCAGAATATCTGACGCATTTGTTTTTCTTTTTTTATGTGGGAAAATTCGTTCAAGGGTTAGGACTGCTGCAACTAGCCACTCGGGGGTAGGCAACAGTCATCCATTACAAGAGCACAAGTTTCTTTGTCCTGTAATGAATTACTAAGTTAATCTCGTTTATTAGCTCGGAGGGAGTTACGTTACGGTGAAAAATGGCTTTGACAACTTTCTCATCTTCCTTATATTCTCTCTTCATAAATGCTTGGTAATAAAGGTCTTTTGTACTTATTTTTTTCAATAGTCTGTCTTGAATTGTGCTATGAGTCCATCTTCTGCTTTATAGCATTGTAAATCCACTTTAGTGGCAAGCTATTGTTGACAATATGCTGAGATACTTTTTTGGGAAAATTCTGCATCAATTGCTATCCAATTTGAAGAAGGAGGGAAGGTTCTGTTAATGAAGGCATTGATTACGGAATTTTTATACCGATCAGAAAATTCGAAGGTTACGCTCAGGCATAAACCCAGATTTTTAGATTTAACGTCAACTTCATTAATGAAACGGGTTCTTTGAGAATGGAAGAACAAGTCAAGAAATTGTAATGCAAGGTTGGTGCTGTTTGATAGGTGAAGCTCAGAAATGAATTGTCCTTGAATGTTTGGTTAAGAGTTTGTACAAGGTTAGTTTTATCCGCCTCTATGAATAAGTCATCAATATATCTGCCGAATTTTGGTGGGTTGAAGGAAGGATTTGTTTAAAAAAATGGCACCCTCCACCGTTCCCTAGTTGAAGTTTGATAAAAGAACAACAAGTGGGGAGCCTATCGCCACCCCCATCGACCTGCTAATACATGTGTCTATATATAAGCGTTTTTATATTTACGGTTACAGTGAATATGTCTTTGCGTTGAGCATGGCCTGTTTCTTCACGTACTCTAAGAAATCATTGGAAAGATGATGATCAATTCTTCCCTGTTTTCGGTAAAAAAAGGCATGAAGGGTATTTATTTACTTTTCACTTGCGAAAGTTTTAAAAGAAGAAGAAGCGATAATTAAAAGATATATGAAGATGGTACTAAGTAAAGGTACAACGTTTGCAATTACAGTGGTATGAAACATAATTTGAAGTTCTGAGATGACGTTAATTACGAAGAATAGAATTAATATCGGCTGAAAACCCATTCTCCAACGGGTATCCATTTTTTATTTGGCATTTTTTAAGGTGAAGCAAACTGGCTAATTTCTACGAATAAAGAATATATTAAGGATACATCAAAAAGAAAAGACGAATAAAGTACACTAAAAGGAATGAGATAAAGTTATATAGAGTTATATAACAATCTTTGTCAGCCACAAATCCTCTGACAAGAATCTATTTATAAATGCCTGTAATTAAATTCGGAGAAAAGAGAACAGACACTCAGGATTCTGAAGTAGACCTTACTTGAGATAATGAAACAGCGTAACCATTTGAAGCTGGGAAGGCAGCGATGACAGGAAACTAGGTCAAATTTGTTTAAAAAAAAAAACAATCATTTGGAAGGGAATTAACCGGACCAGTTTTCAAGTCTGTGCGTCTCCCAGACCTTTTTTCAAGTGTGTGCGTCTTTTTCGCTCAAGTGTGTTTCAAGAGGTGATAGGAGTCCAAAGGCGACCTCACGTTCTTGGTTCTTTTCTAATCGAGATATTTTTTTTAAATTATTGCTGAACTTGAATGTAATCCAATTAGTAAATAAAACGTCATTTTTCAAATTTCTAAACTAGTCTAGGAGAAACAAGGGAAGTCGAATTGGACCCCTAATGGCATTTTCTCGTTATGCCGACAGCAGATAATGAATTATTTGTTATTTATTTACCTCAAACGAAGGCGAAAATAATTGGTTTGTAAACAGGGTAGAGTTGAGTGAAGTAAAAATGTTTAGAAGCTCTATATAGTGAACAACCAAAAGGTTGGCAGTAGTGATCAAATAAAAATAGCATAACTATCCCAAAATTGTCCTTCTTCCTTAACAAAGACGTGTAGGGTTCCCCGGCTGAGAGGAGGAGTCTCTCAGTAACCCCCCTTTTCCAGTGTATCTGAAAATGACAATAAAAGCTTCAGAGGTTGTTTTCAGGTGTCAATGTAACTTGTATCCAAATAACCTTTGATGGAAAAGAGATCTAATTTATTATAAATCGGTAACGAGCTCTAAAAAATTCCACAACACATAGTATTATTATTTTTGCTTATGACAATTGGTCACAATTTAAGAATCAAAAGTCTCGTGAGTCTGACCTAAGTCTAATCATCCTCTTTTGGTGGACGCCAATAAAAACCACTTCAAGATAAGAACTTTTATTTCTAGCTCTACATCAACCCCAAGTTCAAATTATATTAATACTAAATTATTTAATTGCGCTCTATCTCATCAAATATGGTAATTGTATAAATATTTCCATTCGATTGCCTACAGCCTCAGTGTCAAGCAAATTTTATTGCAATTAATAATTTGACCAGAAATTTTCTTTATAAAATCAAACATTTCAACGAGGAGTTCATTCACCCATAGTTCGTCAACCCATGAATTCACGCTGTTATTTATGATACAGTGGATATACAGACAGAAGGCTATATATCAGTAATATTTCTTTTAAATAGGCTATATTGATTTAAAATTTAATTAATAAGTAAATTACCAATACATTTCCCGTCAAATTGCTATAACTAAATTCATCCAAATATTTTAGTACCTAAATTTACTAGATATCAATAATTTGGCTCAAGTTGTACCTGATTCATTTGATTTTGATGTATTTTGGGTTTTATCAAAGGGCCTTTCTGTGTAAAATGCTCCTTCTTTGTAGAATTTTTCCTTTCTCAAATTTATTTTACTAACTAATTATGGAAAAGAGTTTCTCTTTCGTCTTGAACTCCCCCATAGGCAGAAATTTCCGCTACATTTTCTAAGAATCAGTTCGTTTTTGATTCTCTTTTAATGGTCAGTGAACTGAACTTGTCTTTGATTTCTCCTTGTATTCCTAACGTTAAATAAATTCTAAAATATTATCGCTATTTCATTTAAGGGAAACTGTATGATTCACCTCTTCGCTATCTGCACTATTCTCAAAATACTGTAGTAGAAAAGGACATTATATTGAAGTACGGGATCGCCACGACAAACAACAAATTAACATTGTTTTCCAAAGCAGAAGGTTTAGGTCGCATTGTGCATTCAGCTTAATTTGTTTCCATCTAAAGTTGTAGCTAAATGTATGTAGAATCCTAACAAAGTTTATAATTTTTTTCGTTATTTTCCATTATTAATTCTAATTTATGCATTTCTCATTCTTCCAATAAATTACTCTCATGGCACCGTTTGGTTTTAGGAAAAACGAGTGACTTTCCTTCGCCTCGGGGCTGACCTAGTCACTCGAAGTTTGCTTTCAGCTGCCAGCTAGAAAAGTGCATCGTTCCTCGCGAATGGGGAATTCTCTGAGCTCTCATAGTTTCCGAGCTTTCCAAAATGAATTAATGAAGTTAATTTACATTTGATTGACCTTTTTAGAGCGGTGCAACCAAATGTGGTCTACAAATTGACCTTCCACACGCAATTCTCCCAACCTTTCAATTCCTTGATATTAAACATAGTTATAAACTTATACAACCCACGAAATCAATGCAACATTGATTTTAATCATTATCAATACATCTTTGAAAACCCTACGATGTTTATTCTTTTTGACGTCTCCTGTTACTAGTTCGTAAGTGAAGTATATTACGAGCAGGTGAATTCACCCTCTTTACTCAATTTTTTTCATTATTTCACACTATATAAAGGTTGTTGTATTTACAAATCCATCTACTTTCTTGATTAGTCCGCATTCTATTCGCAATAGTTCAGAACCATTTATCAAGTAAATACTTTATGAACAGTTAGTGGTGGAATATTATAGCTCATTTATAAGAATAAATCTAAATTTCGCGGAAAATATAAAGGTAATATCTACAGGCCTTCTTAATTTGAGCAATTTAAATTTAAAAAAATAAAGATAATTATAATTTGCTAGTAATATCCTCCCAAAATAGTATAAACGATTTCTCACAACGAATATTAAATGAATCGCATAAGTTGTGAGGGAAGAAAAAGGGGAAGAGAGATTTTGCAGTGAAGCAGAAGGAGAAAGTAAGAGCATTTGAACAGAATGGGGAAGAGCGTGCTCAAGAGCCAAGAGAAAGAGTAGTTGATAAGTGAAAGGGAGAGATAGGTGAATATTGTCATTATTTTCCCTATTCCCTTTTAAATCATTGCGTGCATTTCCCCTCAGACTTGAAAGGTTGCGAGCGAAGCGAACTGCTAGGCGTGTTTCCTCTCATGTGTTTATTCCCCTTTGAATTATTTTACATATTTCTCTAAGGTATTTCCCCCTTCCCAATTTAAATTATTATACATTTCCCATTAAATCATTACACATGTAACAACTCTACCTTATAAAGTTGCGAGGGGAGTGGGCCATTGAAAAGCTTTTCCCGCAGGTTTACTTTTATTACTATCCTTCCTTCCTCCATTTCTACGTTGACTGTTTTATATTCCTTCATATCTATATCATAATTTATTTTGTAAGAGAATACACCGTCTGGTACTTATGTTTAGTATTAATGGTAAGATTTGTCGGATTGCTTTAACTCCTCAATTTATGAATTTTACCGCCCATGAAACCTTTCAAAATCTGTCTGGTGGATATTTCTCTATAACCATTTCAGAAGTAAATATCAGATTTACTCTAGAATTTATCTTTCACTAGTAATGAGATTTATCTAATTATCATTAATTCCTCGAATCGGGGAGTTTACCAACCGTGAAACCAATTGCCTTTCCACAATTCAGAATTTATTGAAAGGGAAATTAGAGCGTTTGGCTTTCCTCATCTCAAACACGCTTCCTTCTCTCCCTCGATCTAACGCCCACACTTTTTTATGAGATGAATGAATATTTAAGGTTTATTCATTTAAACTTATTTTTAGAAAAAAAATATATCGCAACAATTCGAAGTTGTATTACTTAGTTGAATTAATACATATTTATCAGTTGAAATATATATATATATATATATATATATATATATATATATATATATATATATATATATATATATATATATATATGATGAAAATTAATGCAATATCGCAAGAAAAGATGAGGAATTAAACCACATTCTCCGAAGACAATTTAATTCAGAACAGTTTCGGTGTATCTCACACCTTTTTTCAACTGACACTAGGCAGAAAATATAAGAGAAATGCATATAAGCATAACACAAGATCCCCTCTTTTTTCCCCCAATCCCCTACTTGTGGCTAATCTGGGGGGGGGGGTAGGCCTAAGCATATTGAAGGGCTGACATTTTACTATTTTGTTTATTTGCGATCTTATTACAGGATTAAAAGAAAATTGACCCTCAGATAGATTTAAATTAGGAACTGACGATATCAAGCTCGATTCTACGATTCTTCTCTTAACATAGTTAGCCGATTTAAATACCATTTTACTTCCATTGAAATCGATCGTATGATTCTTGTCTCTAACAGGGCAAAATATTCCACTGCTTTCGCTGCCCACTCTAATATCTCTTTTGTGTTCGTACAATCTCTTGTCTAGATTTCTCCCCGTTTCCCCTGTATAAACCTTTATTGCAATCGTTGCATGGTATTCCATATACTCCTATGTTATGATGTTCTTTGGGTTTCCTGGCCATCATCAATTGGTTTAAGGAATTATTATATTTAAAGGCTAGATTAATACCCGCTTTTCTAAATATGTCCTTTAAACTATTCAATTTATTATTAAATGGCAATGTTATACATTTGTTGAAGTCGTTAGTGCGGGAAGGCTTATTACCATAGAATGTTTTGCTAGCTGCAAAATGGGCAGACGATATGAACCAATCGGGATAATACAAATTAGAAAAATGGTCCTGATAATGACAATTTCTTTATCTAAATAGTAAGGATGACATATTTTGTATGCTCTAAGGAAAAGGTTAGAAATTACCGATTTTTTAACAGTATTATCGTGAATTTCAACGCCTTGCTTTTTCTATCGAGATTTGTAAAGTATGTTTAATGATACACGATAGGAAATTGAGGTATATCATATATAACATATTCATTATAAACCTATTTATTTAGAGTTAACTGATTTGATGAGAAATATTATGTTATTGACACTGTTTACGAGTCTGATGATAATGGATTGTTGAGGTGTCGGATGCTTTTGTATCCTTGCAAAATTTAGAACATAATTGTTCTACTTTCCAATTTAAAAATTTACGCAATCCTTTATTATTTTTGAACAAGCAATCATTTTTTTAGCTTCAATTACATCATCATATTCTGAGTAAAAATGAGATATCCCTCTTTCATATCTTCATTAATTCGATCGGGCAGTTTTATAATATATAACTGTTGGGTTAGACCTCTTCTACCATTGCCTTTTCTTTCATTATGCACAAGTATATCTTTCAGATCATAAAATTGTTACGAGTTTAGTACGTCTCTACTGCTATTGAAGTTCATCGGGCATTTAGAATTATCTTACCCTCTGAAATCTGGTGTTGTTTATCGGTTTCAAGCACCATCCGTTGATGCAAGTAAAATGAGGTCGCAAAAGACTCAGATCCTTTCTGCTTAAACTTTCTCAGAGACTAAAGGCCCAGTCACACATAACCGAATTTAAGTCCGAATGCAAACCGAATGGCGGAGACAAATTCAGAAAGGTCGGAACCATTTTCTGACTTTCGGAAATGATTCGGAAAATTGCCCGAACATTTCATGAAACATGAAACTATCGGAACCAAGTCGGAATGGCGAGATCCCGAATGTGATTCGGGATCGAATCGGAAGCAGTTCGGCTATGTGTGACCTGGGCCTAAGACTTCCTCCTGCAAACAACCAATTAATCTAGGAAGTGTAATCTACAAGTCACTATGTATGATTTTTAGTTGTGTGCACACGACTCTATAAATTACTCTGTTAGTTCGTAGGTTGTCGGTCGGACATAACCACTTTACTTTTTAATGAATTTTTTGGCAATAACTTCTTAACTATTCGAATGATTCTAACGAAATTTGAAACTCTTATGTTTTTTTACATTCGCTTTCGAACGAAATAATTGCTAAGGTCCTTTCAAGGTTATTTCGGGAATTATTGAAATTTTTTAAGGTCGTAAGTACATAAGTTCATAAGTCAGAATAATTAGGAGCACGGCACGCAACTTAGTTCTGTTGATGAGAGGAGACTCGTGTCGGTAACTCTAGTGATAAACTAAGTAATGAAAGCGAATGAAAGACTTTAGTATATCCCTGTATCAATGCATAAAATGGTTACTACTTTTCGAAATATTGCTTACGAAAAATTTAAAATCTGATCTTTGTTCTAAAATATTTCTAAAGGTCATATTGTAAATAAGGATATTTATATTTTCATTTTATATTCCAAAGTACAAAAACATACAGCCTAATGCAGATATTGAAGAATTTATCGACATTAAATTCCTGTCAAGTCAGGGCTATTTAGGGCAAATTTCCTTTGTTCGGCTCTAATTCCACAAATCTTATTCAGTCTATTCTACGCTCCCTAAAAGTTTATATGTTTAATATACGCATACTTGATATCTATATTAAATTCTCTCCTGTACATAATGTAATTCATATACATATGCGTAATATGATCATGACTGTGTATACATCTAGGTAACCAGTCAACAAGTCGGTCTATTCCGGTGCTATGAACGAAGATTCCCTTGCAGTCTCGTAGAAAGTAGAATCTTAATGCTACCAATTGTCCTTGAAATATAGAGTTCATTTTCAAAATTATGGAAGATCTATGCTAGTTTTTTTCTAAATAATAATTACACTTTTTACCTCTAAGGATTTTCAATACCATGGAAATCGGTATGGTTTAGTGTTAGATAACCAAAGAAGTTTTCTTTTGGTTACCCAATGGAATATTTAAATAAATGATAATATGTTTACGATTTGGGGGAGTTCGTACTAAAGAATGAAATAAATTCACTCTCTTCCTACAAATAAGTGATTTTTTTCAAAACAAAAACTGCATAGATATATAAATCATATGTCACATTCTCATTACATTTTATGTTAAGCGTCTATCTCTTAACATAGAGTTAAACGCATCTATCACTTGTCCAAATCTATATAATTCTTCATGTGTTCTAATATCGGATTTTAAAGTGATGAATATATATTCTGATTTTACTTCAATTAATATCATGTGGTGATCTGCTGATTATTTGAATTTTATCACTAAAGCCCGAATTGAATATAATAAATGTGCGATAGCAATATTTTCATTACAACCAGTTTAATGGTTTTATTTTAATAGTTAGTAATTATTGGCTCACATTTGGTAAATCTTAATTCTTTTAAATATTCGATCCGTCTAAAACGCCCTAAATTCGCCAACAGTTAGAAATAGTTTAAGAATATATTTACTCCAACTACGACTATATTTTATTGTAAAAAAGGATTCGGATCATTCTAGATTTATTTTGAATAATTTTTTGCAAAATTAAATCAATTTTTCGATATTATTGTTCAATTATAATGGGTTGAGGAATAAATTCTTGCGGTTTTATAAAATTTATTCATTACCATTAACAAGTTTAGAAAAACTTTCTTTTTAATTGATAACAATATGCAATTTAATCAATAATGTATTCTCCGTTGTTATTTACGACTTCTTCCCGACGTTCAACTAGTTTTTCGATGCCTCTGCAATAAAAATCTCTGGATTTTGACTCGAAAAATTCGTCTTACCAGGTTCTTAATTCCACATCAGTATTAAACGAAACGCTGCGCAAATTGTTGGAGAGTGATCGGAACTGATGGAAATCCGATGGAGCCAAGTCTGGCGGATATGGAGGATGTGGCAGGATTTTCCAATTAAGCGTTTGGATGGCGTCTTTTGTCATATTGGCAATGTGGGGATGAGCATTGTCGTGTTGCAGAAGGACTCCATAATGAGATGTGTCAATTTTCACGAATAGCTTCGGCGAGTCGATACATTTGTTGAACGTAGAGTTCTGCATTGATAATCTCGTTGTTCGCAAAGAGCTCATAAAGAATGATGTCTTGACAATCCTACCACACACACAGCATCGTCTTTCGTGGATGAAGTCCTTGCTTTAATCGCGGAAGTAGTTTTTTATTGTGGCTAAGCCATTATTTTCGATGGTTCATTTTGACATAAACACACTATTTTTCGTCGCCAGTGATGATGCGGTGAAAAAATCTGTCCTTATATCCACGAGTAGCCTTGTGATGAGAAAGCAAACCTGCGGCAATCGTGGATCGTTGAAGTTTGTTGCTTTCGCTCAAAGCGTGCGGAACCCATGCACCGAGTTTTTTAACTTTCTCCATCGAATGAAGGTGATTCACTACAGTTTTCTGATCCCACGCCAATTGTACAGCCAATTCTCTAGTCGATTGACGAGGATTTTCATGAAGAAGGTCGTTCTATCGATCTTCATCCAACTTAATGTGGCGACCAGAACGTTCTTCGTCATTAAGATCGAAATGACCGTTTTTGAAACGTGAAAACCACCATTGAGCTGTCCTTTCTGATAAAGCATTTTCTCCGTACACAGCGCAAATATCGCGACGAGATTTGGCTGCGTTTTCATTGTTCCCATCTCGATTGAAAATGAATAACAACAAGTATCGAAAATGCGCCATTCTTTCAACTTGACATTCCATTTTGAGGGTACAGAACAAAAATTAAATTAACACAACTTTTAAATAAACCGCAATGACTTATTACTCAACTTCCAGACGTAGCCTAAGCAAAAGCCTAATAGTCTACGCTGTTAAGAGACAAATCAACACAACATTAAAAAAACGCAAGAACTTTTTCCTCAACCTAATATTTAACACAAAGGAGCTCATAACGTCAGAATCGACTTCATCAAAACGACAGATTAAGAAGTGGGAATTTTTAGCTCTATAGGAGATATACAATATATTTGAATATATGTATGTATTTTTCTCTATATTTCTATATGAAAGTTGTATTTATAGGTAATTTAATTTGAAGACCTTTTTAGCAAACTGTCCCTTCTTCCTGTTTTTTTAGATGATTCTACACTCCGTGTGTGAAGATGTACTGAGAAAGATTTAAATGTTTTAAGTTCAATATCTTTCAGTTTCTGAAATGAATGATTTAGGGAAATTGAATATCTGAAGTTTAGCCTTAAATGATTTTCTAAAATTTAAGGGTTAATCGTTTAAAAAAAAATGTCAGATCAACCACTTAATTAATACCGGGTTTAGCAAAAGTTATATTACACTTTTCTGATCTTTCGATAGGTTTACGTATGTGATAGAAAAAGTTTCGCCAAACAAACTTAAATTGGCACTTTCCCTTCATGTGTCATTAAAACGTATTTTCCATTATATGAAGGTGTCTCGAGAAGGAAGTGAAATGAATGAAGAACTCTGCTCTCCTGCGCGCGGGCCACAAGTCCGACATCGCCAAACGGCTCAACGTCAGCTGGATAACAGTCCACAGAGTCGCAGAACGGATCAAGAACGGGAAATAGCACAGGCTCACCACAGCCGATTGAAGGGGCATCTTAGCGACAAATGTCCTACCTTGGCTGAACAAGATCACGAATAAAGCGGATCATATCTTTCAGCAGGACGTTGCCCCGGCCCGCGCGGCCATTTCCGTCAAAAAGAGTTGGGTTCGAACATGAAGTTCTGGTCGGACATTTGGCAGCCGCAGTCGCCCGACCTCAATCCTCCGACCTCATTCCCCCTCGACTACAGCGTGCGGGTGCATGTTTGGGGCAAATCCACCAAAGTTCGCATCAGCAACCTCGGCGAGCTTAATTTCTCCGTCAACTGCGTGTGGACCATCCTGAGGAAAGCCTTGTCCGCAACGTGTGTGCGGCCTTCAGTTCTCGCCCGGAGCGCGTGTTCGCCGCCGAGGGTAGCCCCATTGATTAATATTACAAATTAAACCCATCTTTATATGTTAAAATAATAAAAACGTGTCTAAATGAATCAAAACTACCATTGTGTCTTTTGTTGAGAGCCTCATAACGAATGTAACAGGACTTTTCCAATACCCGGTAATATTAAAGCCAGAAATGACTTATCCACCAACTTTTATTTTACCAGCCCCCCCCCCCTCCCTCGCTCTGCTCCATGAGTAGTTTTTAAAGCTTGATTTAGACTTACTCTTCGTGCTCTTAAATTGGTAATTAAACACATCATGATCCTAGATTTAGTCGGTGGAGGAAAATTTATTTTCTCAGTTACCCTTTCGTATCTTCTTTCTCCTGTTTTTCATCATCTTGAAGATTCCTTGGGATTGTAGATAGAGGGATGTAGGAGAAGGAGTAATGGAAACGTAAATAACACTAGGTTCACTAGTTTTGTTTCTTTAAATGTTTTTAGTGTTTCTAAGGTGGTTTTAACTCCTGATTCCATAAATACCATTGAAATTGCATAGCATCGATATTTTGGGAGATAATTGGAATTTTGTATATAAAACTAACCATAAAAGCTGCGACAAGTCACTTTATTTAGCATATTCACATTGTCCATAAATAATAGCTGATAATATTTTGTCCTTGTATTCCTTTTTGAACTAATTAAAAAATGTGATTATAAGAGATAACCTACTAAATGTGCACTGAAGAACGTGCTTTCTTACTGTGAGCTCCTTGATCTTTACGCACCAGTGACCATAGATAGGCCCCCATCATAGCAGTGTCCCATCTTCCTTATATCTTTTCTCCATTACAGCAATGTCCTGATGGAACCCCTCACCATGCTCTCCATTCACCTCTCACTTATATCAAAGTATACTTCAAATTCCCCATGGAGCTTCCTGTATACTGTTGATCTGCATTCCTCCCCCGACAGATTCCATTCATTAAGTCTGGATGCCAAAAGCTCAGCTCTTGACTTAGTGAGACCCAAGTCCCTGATGAGATCATCCAGTTGATTTGGAAAGTGTGGGCGGGTAGTCATTCTTGGCTCAAACGTTTCATCCATTTCTTCATTGTGACAACCTTCTAAATCTCCTAATGAGACCTCCATCACACCCTCTACTTGAAAAAATATATATAAAAAGAGATGCATTTAATAGCTGAAATATTTCAGTATCGATTCTGTTACGAAGAATATAGCTTACAATTTGATAGGATTTACTTACATTTTCTGGCTGCCACAAAATCAATAAGGTATCATCATGTGGCACAGATGCAATAGAGGATTAAATGTTAGAATATGGAAAGGATTTTCTTCCTTTAACTTTTCTGTACTTTGATATGTCAATCATGCAAAAATAGCAATTATCGTGATGATTTTTTGGCACTCGCCAAACTCTCGGCACAACAAATGGCATTACTTTTCTTGCACCTCTTAGCCATGCATCTAAATTTGATCGACAACTTCCACATATCACATGAGGGGCCCATGGTTTTTCTTGGTCACCCATACTCATTCCAAAGTACAGTCTATAAGCAATCCAGTACTTTGCACCTTTCACAATTTATGTGTGATACATGCTTAGGTCCAACATAGAAACCACACACAAAACATACCGAATCTGGTGAATTTCTGCATCGTCTTATAGTCATAATCAAGAAAGTCAATATTTATCATATAAACATAAAAAATAAAATAAATAAATTAGCGCTAAATGTAAGTGTGCTTTACCTGTACCCCATACATTTCTTTATATTAGCATAATTTGTTATATCTTTCAAACGGTCGATGGTAGAGAAAAAGTAAGGAGATATTTGGAATCAGCGCAAAATTTAGTAGTAGGAACACTAAAAAAAAATAGGAGAAACCACAATCTTGTGAAAATTTATTACTCAGTGAAATAAAAGTAGCGTAGCTTGGGGCGAGCTGCGGACAGCTTCATATGTCACCGGACCGCCGCTCGCGAACGGTGTATCAACTGCGCCATCCTGAGTCTCAAAAAAGACTTATTCAAGTGAAGCTCCTAAACCACTGGCTTGTACTTCTCGCTACGCTAATGAATAAACTCATTCGTCGATCTAAAGTTAGTACGAAGGAGGTGTGCTAGGGCGTTTTACTATTACACTTAAAAATGTTTGATTTCAGCGATGTGGAAAGAAATTTTTAAGGACTTTAATAATGAAGTTCCATCATTTTTTGGATGAAATAAAGAGAGAGAGGGGTGAATAAATAGTAAAGGGGGAGATGGGAAGCGGGAGAAATATTGCAAAAGAAGTTAAATAGAAGTGTTGCAGTGTTCCCAGTGAGTGGGCCATCTTCATTCTTATTTCGATTTCCCCCCCGATTAGCTTTGTTCCACTTCAGGATATTTTTCTTTGTCTCGTTTGATATCTTTTTATTGTTGTTTTGTCTCATTTGAGATCTTTTATGTTTTAATTTTTCAATTTGTATAGGTTTTTTTCATTCCTTTTGAGACTTTCTGAGTTGTTTTTGTTGGTTGTAATACCTCAGAAGTCTCTCAGGATCACCTATACATTGGCTTGATTTCTGCCGTTATTGCGTTTCGCAGGTGGCAGTTGCACCTGCCTCCGTCTCTCTCCTGGTCAAGGCTTGCATGTGTCTCCCTGGGGATTATATTAGCTAGCTTGGCCAAGATATATCGACTCCTTCTTAATAGGAAAGTGTTTAATCGTTCTCACCCTGTTTGTTGTATCAAGGACCACTGCTCTACTGGTAATGTAGTATTATTCAAATTTAATTTAATGCTTTCTTAAGTGTCATGTTTTTGATTTAGATACGATGATCCTCCCTGTGGTCTTCTGAATACAATAATTCCTGATAATCATATGGAGTTATTGCGATTTTTTTTTCATGATAAAATTTTGAAATAATTTAAGCAAAAATAATAAAAAAAATGAAGAAAGGGTCCAGTTGATTGAATAATAATTCTCTTCTTTAGTGTTATTGTTGTTTACCTTTTGGCTAGTATTCGATTAATCAGTTTAATCAACTTAATTTTTCTTTGTAGTGTTTTTTTGATTGTAAAAAATTGATTTTAGCCCATTTAAGCAAATTTCCCATAAACAGTTCATAAGATCTTAATCAGTAGAAGAAACGAGACTTTTTTCCTCCTTCGGACAGAGCAGGAAATGCTTAAGTGTGTGTACTTTTTTATTCACGATTTTATTGTAGTATGTAAACTATTTCTCTATGTCCTGAACATCCAGTCATGGCCAAAAGTTTTGAGACTAACAAAATTTTGTTTTCATTCTTGTTTTTTTGTTAATTTATGTGATATGAATAATTATTATAATATTTAAATCATTGAGGGGTTATTAAAAACTAAGCATTTAAAAAAAAATAAAAAACTGCATTCCTTAGCTGAATCAAAATATAGTACTCTGGTACATTAGGAGATGAGTTTCAGTCCCTGGATTTTTGCTATTGAATCAAAAAAGGTAAAATGATGACAAATATGAGATAAATGAATGATATGTAATTATAATCTATTTCGTAGTATTTTTAGGCAAAAATAAATGTTTAAATCTTTTTCAATTCCAAAACTGGTCCTTTCTAAAGAAAAGCGTGCAACCATTCATATTCTGAATCGAAATAACCTGAAATGCAAGAAGAAGGTTGGTAAGGGCACCAGATTTAGGATCATGAATGGCTTTAAAAAGACAGGTTTCACTCATGGGAAAAATCTTCTGGACACTTAAGAGCTTCAAATGAATGCCAACGTCGCCTCCTTGAAAGGTTCCAGGTCGGGGAACCGGTTGACTCCAGTGCCAAACTTGGGTTACAATCAGGTGAAGAAGTCTTTTAGACACTAAAGAGCTTCAAATAAACGCCAACGTCGCCTCCTGGTAAGGTTTCAAATCAGGAAACTGGTTGACTCTAGTGTCAAACTTGGGTTAAAATCAGGTGAAGAAGTCATTTACACCCGAAGAGCTTTAAATAAACGCCAACGTCGCCTCCTGGTAAGATTCCAGGTCACGGAAGCGGTTGACTCTAATGCCAAACTTGGGTTACAATCAGATGAAGAAGTCTTTTAGACACCAAAGAGCTTCAAATAAACGCCAACGTCGCCTCCTGGTAAGGTTTCAGGTCAGGAAACCGGTTGACTCCAGTGCTAAACCTAAGTTACAATCAGGTGATGTAGTCTTTTAGACACCAAAGAGCTTCAAATAAACGCCAACGTCGCCTCCTGGTAAGGTTCCAGGTCAGGCAACCGGTTGACTCCAGTGTCAAGCTTGGGTTAAAATCAGGTGAAGAAGTCATTTACACCCGAAGAGCTTCAAATAAACGCCAACGTCACCTCCTGGTAAGATTCCAGGTCACGGAAGCGGTTGACTCTAATGCCAAACTTGGGTTACAATCAGATGAAGAAGTCTTTTAGACACCAAAAAGCTTTAAATAAACGCCAACGTCGCCTCCTGGTAAGGTTTCAGGTCAGGAAACCGGTTGACTCCAGTGCTAAACCTGCGTTACAATCTGGTGATGAAGTCTTTTAGACACCAAAGAGCTTCAAATGAACGCCAGCATCGCCTCCTGGTAAGGTCCCAATTCAAAGATCAGGTTACATCCAGTGGCAAGCTTGCTCACGATTGGAAAGAGGTAGGTGTTAACGCTTCAATGCGCACAGAAAGGCAGAGACTTTTCTACAAAAGGTCTCAAGTAGAAAAGGGCTGCGAGGAAGGGTCGTCTCACCAAGAAGAACCTTGGGGGATAAATTCCACTTTTGTAGGAAATATATTAATGAATGGTTTTGAGACATGAGGAAAAATTATATTCTCTGATGATTCTCCCTTCCACTTGTGAGTCTCCTATGATTTGTCGTTCTTCAGTTCCCTCTATAGTTTTAAATTATTGCCCCGTAGGTGTAGATATTCTTTAGGGGTAATAATTTTCAAAATTGCTGGGTATACTTAACCGTTCTGACCCTTTGACCTACCTGAACTTTCCTTCTAGGTCACTATCATTTTGAGTTAATCTCTTTTTCACCGAAAAGTTACTTAATTTGTACCTCTATTACTAATTGCATCTGTCTCAAATTTGAATGACCATTAAACTTATGCTTGTTAGGCAATAAATAACTCAAAACTTATTGCCTCATAAATAATCCTCATGACGAGATCATAATGGAGTCCGTCGAAATCAATTTTATGGTTGTCATTTTGGCCTATTTTATGGGTGACTTCGCTCTTGCATCTGATCAATAAAAATGAATTTATATAGTCTGTGGTTCTCCATTTTGGATTTTTGCCCTCTATCTCTGATACTGTAGCAGATGTAGGGTGCTGTAGGGGCAATCTGGAGGTGCCATTCACAATAGCTAATCGTTGGCTATTATATCTTTATGTTGAGGTATGCATGTGGTACTAAACCACACGTGATGCCACGCTAAATATTACTATTATTAGTGTATCTTTATATGTGGTCCTCTGGACAGGTTAACACATCTCATACACTGACACGGCCAAAGTGAAGGTTAAAGTCGGTAGTTGAAACATTTATTCCTTTTTAAGATGATTGGATTGACATACCCGATGCAGTGCCAAGTTTGATAACTATTGTTATATTAACATCATTCGAAATCCAATACTACGATACTAGTATACACTTTCGTACCACGGATCAAAATCCCTCATCGGTTAAAATGCGTGGAAGATATGAAACCACAGATTTTACTGCAGCACGGTTGCCCATGCTAAACATGACATGTCTTAAAAGGATAGATAAGGAAATGTAAATGCTTTGGGAAAGGGGAAGATTACAAGGAGAAAAGGTTGGGAAGAATGCAGCATGTAAGCCACCCCTCACCCCACCGTAACGAAGAGGGACGGATAACTCCCCTTCCCGACCCCGACTGAAGATAAATGGACGAATGCTGTTCGGCGATTAGCCTGCGAAATTGCCCCTCTGCCAAGAGAAGTTTTCTATAGGACGAGGTGAAAAAAAGGTAAAATAAAAATGTCTAAAACGAATAAAGCCCTGTTGGTATTAATTTAGTTCGAGAGTAGCAGATACACTGGGGCCCGGAGGGAGTGCAACTCCTCATTTTACACAACAAAATTATGGCAACAACCAAGAATATTTCACAATGGAAAAGAACAATTCGTAAAGCAAGTGGTGGGGCTAAGTGAAGTAAAAATAAGGGCATGGATACTTGCCAGAGTAGACGAAAAAGGAGACTACTTGGGGAGAATGTAAAGATGAAAAGGGCTAAACGAGATATAGTCTTCAAAATTGTACAGAGATACAGGGATCATTATAAAGCTCTAGTAATAAGTTCCTGCACAAAACACACGTATTCAATAGTACGAACATCTCTTGCGGAAAGACATTCAAGAATATAAGTGAATCCTCCGTGGGAATACAGGATTCCCGATTTCTTAAGAATTTTGACATAAGTTAAGTTTTAGGAAAACGTGTGTGTACTTTTCCAGACATCCCATTCCGCCCCTATACCATTAAACATTCCTAAATTCCATTCGTCCTTAATCTGACTCCATCTTCCGAAGGATTCCGGTCGATGTTCGCTAATTGAAACACATTTGGGAGATTAAACGGTTGACAACGAAGATAGACAAACAAGCTACTTGGAAACAGCTGCCACTGATTTGAGAGCCTATTTCGTCATTCAGTTACATCTAGTCTCTCTCCGCTTGAATAAGTGGAGCTTAGTGAGTTTCTGCTTTAGTATCCATTTTCGATTTCCTATGTATGCTGTATTAAAGGAGTTAACCTACTGCAAGCTAAAGTTACATGTTTGAATATTTTTATGCTAAATATACCTCTAAAATTTTATCAAGTTACTCATATTGAAAACGGATTTTATGAGCTATCGGGACGCCTCGTTCGGGCGTCTTTCTACTTACTGTTCCAAGGGTCTTAAATCGTAGTGCGGCCACTACGCCAAAGACAAACTCTAACTCTGTAACCGGCATGAATTCTATGCAAAAGTCATGAACATCCTACGCCTATGTAATTAGTCATGGGTAGAGTTTGTCCTACATTATTTGAGTTAGTGATCTCATCCAAATGAAAGCATGGTATATTAAGTGAATAATGGCCCCTCATACAGATAATATTTTTCTCTTATTGCACCCAGGAAAGAAGCATGGGTCAATTTCTTTTGTTTTTGTTTCTTGCAGATACGCCGGTGAGAGAATGAGATAAGGTGATATTTGTCAAAATACCTAAGTGATTATGCCTTGAAAACATACCAAATGATATACAAGTATCACCACAAATATGACTTCACAAAAAGGAATCTCTGGCTTCGGTACAAAAGGGTTTACTGCTTCGACCTTTTAAAAAGGAGACTCTCGGCAAGCTTCAGTACAAGATGCGGAAAGAGATGTACAAATTCCATAATTCAAACGTAATCAAGTAGAGCAAATCTTTCGTTTAAACTGTTTATCTAAATTCCTTTCCACGCATATATGCATGTTTATGATTATGTATATACCGGTTAAATCAGAATATCAATAAATCTTCGTCTACGTCGAGAACGCGCAGTTACCCTGCGTTTTAAGGAGAATCAGTTACACTATGTTTTGGCTGGAGTTACGAGTATATGCAACAACTAGTCCAGAATGATATTTGCTTCCTGCACCACCTCCAGGTTGCTCTAAATGCTTCGATTCCTGTATATTCATAGCAACATGATTAGCTTGAGAACTAAGTGTTTCGGCTTGAAAGAGTTAAACATTGAGAGACTTATGAGCTTTCACATAAAGAACCTGAAGTAGCGGCTTGTGAAAGCCGATGAGGGAGACTTTGCATAAAATTAATATCACAAAGGGTATTTTTCTGTACCGAAAATAGCTGCATTCAAACATTTCTTCAGACTTTCTAAGTGAATATAAAATTGGAGGGGCCTAATATAAGGTAGAATTGGGAGTAGTTGACCATCTTTGGAAGACTTTCCTGTTGTCCGGCGATAAATCTTTTAGTGTTCATCCGTGGTTATACGAAAAAGATGCCTCTTTATATCTCACTGAAGTGTCTGGGTTTAATCGCCATAAGCTTCGACCCGCCAATGTTGACATATGAACATACATGAACAGTGGTCCATTATCAAACATTCCAGTGATGAAGGGCTAAAAAGAATGGTATCACAAACAAAAAGTTGAATACCTAACGCTAAAATTGGCAAACCATTTTTTTGGATATCCTAAACTGAGAAGGCGATGAGATACTTTGTAAACAGAGTCAAGAGAACACATCTTTACATGTTTATGGCCTTGACAAACATCATTTCTTTCTCCAGCCACTACTGGGTGGGCGATAGTAACCTCAATACGATTGTTCTTCCTCAGTAACAGGATGGAAAGCCAAGGTGCCTCTGATTTGTCAGTAGAGAGTGAATCGGTGCAATTTTTATACGAAATATCATTGTGCCAGATTATGTAAGGAAATTGCTAGATTTTTTTATTATCGGACAGCAAGTCATACTACCTTACCGTCTTCGCTCAGTAGAGTGAATAGTGAATATTCAGCATTCACATATTGATTTAAAATACCATACATAGTAAAGTTTTCGCATATTCAGGGTGCCCAGGAGAAAACTGAACATGTATAAACTTTGGGAGTTGTGCGCTGTTCAGTATCATCACAAACAAGTCTTAGATTAGCTTGGTGCCGACACTCTCTCTCCTGGTTATATTTTTAATACTCCTACCACAAAAGTGGAGAAATAAAGTTGTCCATACAGGAAGATACGTAAAGCTTTTACTCAAGCTATGGACGTAGTTGAGTAACAATTGGTGATTTTTTTTTTAGTTTCTCAATAGTTACGAGAATTTAATGTTATGGTTGGGAATGAGCAGAGCTCTAAGAACGAGGTAAAAAAAATTTTCTCTTCAAGCCACCTTCACTTCATTGTTTTAAACGTGTCAATCTTTCAAACATACAACAGAATATAGGTTATTGGTGACACTTCTCCCGTCACATAAGGGCAATCGAATATACCATGATCAACGTAAGGGGCAACTAATCATATATCATAAACAAAGCTCTTCTTACAACTCTGGAATATGAAAACTAGTGTAACTTACCAGTTCCTAACGACCTAACACTAGTGAGAACGTTGGAAATAGATTAAATGCCGATAATAAGCCTATTTTTCTAACTTTCGCTATTTATATATACTCGTATGTAAACTTTCTCATGTAAGCAGACAGATTTTAGTACCCCTATTCTCCCGGTGGATTTGACATACAAACCCTTCACAAGCCTATAATCATATCCATCGAGCTTCTAATCGGTAACAGGGGATAAACGTGACAACCTTGTATTAAAACTTTATGTTAAGAGTCTTGGCTTTTTATCATTTTTAACCACTATAGCAGCACTGGATTTAATATTGATGCCTCATAGGCAGCTGAGGTACGGTTAGGACACTGGCAACAGTCGTCTATTTTCTCAATGGGGTTTCTAGTGTGTCATTAAAACATGAGACCGCTTAATCAGATGCATTATGATTGCTCTCATTAATGGGTAAATATCTTCTTCGCCGCAATTTATGCGTCGGGTGTCTGCTTGATCTGAAATGGACTGGTGGACTGGTCGAGAGGAGGGGATGGGCAACTCTGTAATGTTAAGTAAACAGGCAACGTTGGCGCACAATTGGAGGGAAACTAACTCCCACTCCACACACACACGATGAAGTAATGCTCATTTGCACATCATTGAGCCTCCTCCAGTAAAGATTGAGGTCACTAAGTAAATTGGCTAAAGAAATACAGATAAAACGCCGGAAACAATATTGTTTTCCTAATTTTAAATGAAATACCAACGCAGGTGGATTAGGCAGGAAGTTTTTAAGGAGGGATCTCTAAGGAATGTAGTGAAGTTAGAGGAAGTGGAAATATGTGGAAGATATAACCAAAAGGTTTCCTATAAGCAATATGGCCGGGAGGACACACAATATTTTATATGAAAACAGTAACATGTTTGTGTCAAGGCCCCAGAGCCCTTTCTTGAGAAGTAAGATGTCAGGTGTAGACCTGACATCTTACTTCTCAAGAAAGGGCTCTGGGGCCTTGACACAAAGGAATCGAAACAGATCCCATTAATTCGCATTCCCTTTTATTCCCACCTAAAGCCATAAAGAACTCTTTAAATGCCGCTATAATCAGTTTGCGTGCGATTGGATTCCATGGTTCAATTTTTTTTTCATTATATTACTGACTGCGTGCAACTAAAATGACGACTTTGCACGATTGTATATATATATATATATATATATATATGTATGTATAAGAAAGTATGTCTGTAAGATTTGTATAATTCTTTTTTCTGTAGTGCTCATATAATTGAATGGGTGTTCCCTATGTCAAAAGCTATTTCATAAGTTACTAACATCCTGAGAGAGGTATTTTATGCAAGTTTGTTCTCTTCATAATAATATTTGAACAATCTGCTTATGTAACCTGTCGGTTCCAGTGGTTGATTTTACTCGAGTGTTTAGCTATGACGTTTAGAAGTAATTTATATGTTGTTGATAAGAGAATGATTGGCCTGAAGTTCTTTAACTATTCCATGTTGCTCTAAAAAAAGTACCCATTTGGTTGACGAGAAAGAAAGTTTTTGCTCCATAGCTTTTTTAAGCGATTCAATTGATGGACATGAGATATAAGACTTCAGGAACTAGTTGCTTATTATCGAGGAGCTAATAGTCAGTAACTCTCTTCACATCCCACCAAAACCTTTTGCTATTAGAAGACTACGTCTAGGAGTAGAAATTGATTTTTGTTTGCGATCAACCCATTGCCCCCTCCCCCTTAATATTCCACTATAGAAACCACTTTTCATCTCCCGTAACAACTTTAACTAGAAATTGAGAAATTTTGAGATCAGTGAGATCAAACAATATTTAAATTTTCTAAATGTTTACCTTCATACAGTTCATGTGGTAAAAATGGAAAAATTATGCTTTGTCACTACTACAATTATCAGTTAACAGATTGCGGCAATTTCAGAATAATATAAAATAAACGTAGAAGCAATTATACATGTCTTTTTTTGACAATCTGATATATATATATATATATATATATATATATATATATATATATATATATATATATATATATATATACATATACATATATATATATATACATATGTATATATATATATATATATATATATATATATATATATATATATATATATATATATATATATATATATATATATATATGGATGCTTCGCTCCATCTATTAATATCCGTTTTGATGACTACATACCCCCTGATCTAACTTATTTTCGATTGTTCGCTCTGCCCTTATAATTCTTTCTTGCTGTGGTTTATAGTGAATTTCTTGTACTCCGCTTAAGAAAATTCGCTGATGATGGTCATCGTTAATGACCGAAACGTCCGGAAAATTAAATGTTCGTAACCATCGCATATGTCTTCATATTCCTGTTACGAATAAAGTTCCCAAGGAACGACTCCATCACCAATATATATATATATATATATATATATATATATATATATATATATATATATATATATATATATATATATATATATATATATATATATATATATGATTCATTGAAGTCAACAGCAACGGCTTCATTGTTTACTTTTGGCTGCAGCTTTCTTATAACTGACTATAGTCCCAACAGATGGCTCAAGGCGAGGAAAACTGCTCGGAAGAGGCATAACTTTATTTGCCAAGACGTCTTTCGACCTAATAGTAGGTCGTCTTCGGGGCAGAATGGTGAACTTTAACTTTTAACTCTATTATCAGAAAGATGAAAGCTTAGGGACGCCCCCACACTCTCGTGGGTAAGGTACTAGTGAAATGGAAGGAATGAAGATTTAATAAAGGTTAAATACAGTATGAGATATATACACTTGCCCGGAGGTTGGACAAGTCAACTCTTTACAAAATTACAGTAACATTTTTGATATAAATTAAATTAATAATTGTATATTATTGTTGTCTCGTCGATTATTAAAATGTGTTTACAATGATAATTTACATCGTTATGTTATCATTTTCTTTTTATAAAACTTAGTTTCTACACAATTGATTTAAAAATATTTGCACTATGTAAATTTACATTACTATATTCTTATAGATTTAATATCTCTTAACAATATATTTCTCGCATTTATGAATTGTCAATGTTGATTAACATTAAAAAAATATGCATAAATTATATGCTTTGATTTTAATATTAACTATCAAACTTTTTGCTATCTTGGCCACTGTTTGATACCACCGGTCATTTTTCTTTATGCGATTAACTCATGACGCTTTAAATTGAACTATTTATGCTTTCATTCACTGATAGACACTTTGGTAACTTTTGAGGTTATTTCATTATGTTTTTAATTTGAACTTTAACGCTTATATCCACTGTTAGACACTTTTGTACTTTTTTTTGTTATTTCACTGTGTCGAGGGCTTCTGGGTGTATTTTTGTCCATTGTTGATTGTCTTGTATCCGGACATTTTGAGGATGCGGACACATGTATCAGGAAGGAAGATTGTGTCATCTCACAACAGATCCTTAACCTCCTTTGGAGAGTACGGCCCCTCAAACCTCCATTTGTATTTCCCTTGACGTATGCTCTCGACTAGAAACCGAGTGTTAACGCTAGGGAGTACGCAGACCGGTGTTCTGTACACCTTGAGTGGAAGCTCTTCTCCTTCAAATAAGAAGCCTCGTTCAAGGACTCCCGTTTTGGGGGTAAATGGGACTCCTTGGAACAATGTGAACATAATTTTCTCTTCTTGCTTCTTACTTTTCACTTTTTCCACGGTTTTTTCTTCTTCCACCTCTTCCTCCGTCGTTGGAACGTCTAGCCCTTCCTCTTGTATGTTATTGTTTTTATTCTTTGCTCTTTGTTTCTTTTTTTTCTTCGAGTTTAACTTGGGTTTTTTGTCTGTAGTGGCTTCTTCGTCTGCGGACTCTTCTTTTTCTGTTTAGGCTTGTCGTTCTTTTTTAGTTTTTTCTTCTACGTGGGGACTGTCGGTGAGCGGAATTTTCAGGATGTCTTGTGAAGCGGGATTAGGCGAGAACGACAAATTCTTGTTAGTCCTATTCTTCTGCAGGAGGCGGTTTAATTCCTCTGCCTAAGTGCCGGGATTTGCCAGATTTGGCTAAGTGGGCAAAAATGACTATGGCCATTATGTCCCGTTCCTCGCTTAGCATCGCCAGCTTCGACGTCGTGATTCCATTTTTGTGCTGCGTATCCGTTGCTTCCGCAAACGACTTTTCCTTTGCCGCCTTTTTCATTTTTGATTGTTCTCGCCTTGTCCGTACCGCTTCCTTGCGGATGGGACACTTCAAGGGTAGCGTTCTGTGGCCCCCTCCACAGTTAATACATTTTAGCTTCTCAGCCACGCATTGTCTCCATTCGTGACAAGACTTGGCACAGTTGGAACACGTGACTTCTGTTTCTTTTCATTCACGCGCCTGGTGCTTCTCGATGACGTAGCGTCTGTAGCAGCAGTCCACGTGAACGTACTCATCTGCCTCGACTTGCTCTGTGGCTACGCGAGGGTAAAAGCCTAGGAGACCTTGCTTCTTGGCCCTGTCAGCGATCACGATGTCCTCGAAGACGATTTTGACAATTCTTTTCCTCTGCCGAACTTCTCTATCTTGGTGATCTTTACGCACGTCTGCTGCCTCATCAGCTCTTCCCTGATATCTTTGCAGGAGTTATCCGAGAAAAACGGGTCGAGTCTTCTGAGGATTATAATCCGGCAAACCAGGATGTCCTGTGGTATGGACGCTTCCAGCCCGATCTTCTGAAGCTCTGTCTTTGCCTTTTCAGATACCCGCTGCCCCACGTCTTCCATTGAATAACAAATGGCCACGTATCCATTCGGGGTGTCTATTAGCCTCATAATGAGGATATTAAGAACTCCGAACAGAAATTCCATTACGGCCAGTCTCGTAGGTTTTACCCCCTCCCCCGTATAACGCGGAGGGTCCCCTGTCTGTTCTCTTTAAGAGCTGACCCTATGGGGCCCCCTCGGGTAGCGGGATTCTACCCTTACTGAGGCACTCTTATGTTTGTGTACAGAGAGTTTTCCCACACTACGGTCTTTACTGTCTGGAGATAGCATTTTGTGTACTTGGCCTTCACTTTCCCTCCTTTGCCACGAAAGACTTGACGACTTGGAGAACTATTTATTTATTTTTTTATTTAGAAATAGGTGAAAGAAGTAGGAAGAGAGGGCAGGGAAAAATAGATAGAAGGGAAAGGAAGTAGTAGATAAATTAATGGTGCCCGGTGATCGGACCTTCTCCTTTTTTAGTATTGGTGTCCTTCTACGGGATCTTTTTTTATTTTATGTGTTAGATTTGCGTGTCCCACTGCGGGATCTTTTTTATATATTTTTTATAATTTTGTTTGTCCCACTACGGGATCTTTTGTCTAGTTTGTTGTTTTACTTGTTTTCTTATTTTATTTTTTCAGTTATTTGTATTTAGGTATAGGTACGTTGGTTCTGGTGTCGGGAAGGTAGTTTTTAAATCTACCTCCTTTTGCTTTGGGTCAAGGGCGTCCAGGGTCTCCCTCGGGAGAATTGTTTAGAGTCTTTCTCATATGTCTTGTCCTCATTTGTGAAGGAAGACGTTGATCGGATCAATGTCAACATCTTCATGGAGGCTCCTCGAGGACCGGAACTCTTTCCACCTTGCGTTGGTAATGAACCGTAGTCCTCGATTTCACCCGCTGAATTTTTGTGTTTTTGCTGGATGAGGCTGTGTTGAGCGGTATAGCAGGATATACCAATTTAGATCTAACTAAATTGGTGTATAATTTCTTCTTATTTGCTTGATTAAAGTTTCTAAATCTTTGAATTTTGTTCAGTTCCGTGTTTGTCATTCCAATTTTTGTGCCTGTGCCCATGTGTCAGCTCATGCCCGTGCTAGCAAGCTTAAAGCCGAGTACAGACACACTTGGCGAGTATTCAATGTCGGTCGCGTCGATATTGAGATTGACGGTCCGATTTCTCCAGATCGCGGTCGCTTTGAATTTTGCGATGTTGGTCTGATTATCCAGCCCTTCTCAAAGCTAGAGATCCTTTCGGCTTCTGTAGCCGTGGCTCTGGCCATCATCCTTGTGGATTTTCCCGATCAACTACGATTTAGGTGACATCGTTCGCGTACTGGATGTTGAGCGTTCTTTCGTCTATAGGTTTAGGGATATCTCTCATGAAGATTCTGAAGAGAGTGGGGCTGAGGCATCTTCCTTGCGGTACACCAGACAAAAAGGATCGAAATCCTCAACTGTGTGCTCGTCGAAGGCAATGACAGCCTTCCTGCCAGTCAGGTAACTGCAGAGGGATTTTCAAAATGGGGCGTGAGTCTCAGTATCGAGATTTGTACTTTATGCCATCGATCTAGACTTTATTGAAGGCCTTCTTTACATCTCTACAGACGACGTCGATCCAGCACCCATTAGCTCGCCCTGTTGCTGCATGTTGAATCATGTGTTCTATGACTGTCTCCGTGCCGCAGTGTTTTCTAAATCCATGTTGTTCTTCGTTCAGCAGAAAATAGTCGGATAGATGTGTAGTTAGCCTGGTGATAAGGATATTCTCGAACACCTTCCCAACGGTCTCCAACGATGAGATAGGCCTAAAGTTCATGATTTGGTTTGCATGTTTCCCAGGTTTGGGGAAGAATATCATTTTTGACGTTTTTATGCCATCTGGGTAGTATCCCATTTCCAGGTACGCGTTAAACAGGTTTAGCAGTTTTGTCCGGAGTCTTTCAGGTGCCACTTTCAGGTGCCTAATGCTGATTTAGCTGAGGCCTGGGGCTTTGGGTCAGAACGATGAGATAGCCTCCCACAATTCCGCATTGGTGATGATATTCATTTCCTGTGTGTTATCATGAAGACGAGTGAGGTTCGCGGTTCTGTGAAGAGTCAATCTGTCCTCTCTCCTCTCCATGTATTCGAGAACATGATCCTCAAAGGCTAGGTCGAAATCCTCCTCCGCTTCATCGGAGATTTTGAAGACATGTTTCCAGACTTCGCGAAAAAGTTCTTCCTTTTTACAGGGGTAGTCGCCGTGATTCTATTGTGTGAAACTGCGGTGGGGCTGTGTGTTCTGATAGTCCCTTTGAACCTGCTGATCGCCAACCAGAAAGACTTTGAATTCCTGTCAATGTCTATTCTGTCGATAAGATGGTTCCATTTCTGCCTTAGCTTGAAGTCCATAAGCCTGGTCCAGCCCATGTCGATGATGCTAGTGTAAATCTCATAGAAGCGCTCTTAATGCACCACTCTCTCTTGTGCCGGGATGGTAGGCAGTATCTTTTTGCGTGAAATTCTTGGGATTGCAATAGAGTCCGCGTTGGATATGCAGCTGTTGATATTGGTCAATTCGTTGTCTATATCTTCTTTGGATGCACCACTCAGATCGGGGAGATCCAACGGGAACGCTCTCCTCTATGCGTCCCAGTCAGCCTTGGAGAAGTCTTTCCTGGGTGCAACAGGAACTAGAATAGGAACAGCTGCTACTGTTATTAATATAAGGATGTGATCACTGGGTGCCAACGGCCCTGCTGAACTAGTTAATAAAACGGGAAGTTGGTGGTAGTGACAACTACATCAGGCTTGGTGGCTAACTCTAAGCAAATAAATGTAGGGAAGTCCAACCCGATGCGTTCCGCAAAATCTCTTTCCAGCAATACATCAAGGTTTCTTCCTCTATCATTCGGTCTCGTGTAGCCAGCTATCCTATTCCTCGAATTCAGGTCCCCGGCGAATAATACTGAGAGTTCTTTCTTAAATGCGGTGTACAGGTCGCGAATGGGCAGATACTAATGGTGGAGAGGTTGGTATCCAGCACCCAACTCGATGTCCCCTAAAGAGCACTTCAGGACTACTAACAGGAATGATTCATCCATTGTATTCTCCGATCTGAACTGCAAATCGTTCTTGACCGCTATCAATGTCCCATCGAATCTCTCTCCTATGACGTTCCGTTGGAGAATATTGTATCTGAAAATTCTCTGTTGTCATCCCTGATGCCGGTTTCTGACAGCAGCAGAATATATTGGTCCATTTCTCTGTAGATGTTGTAAGTTTATATTTGTTTGTTTCCCAATCCTGCACGTTGTGTTCTAGAATGGTAATTCTATTTCTAGCAGCCATCTTGTCACTTCATTTGGCACGTAGGCTTCTGGTCGTGTGGGGGATGGAGCTGTAAGGCCTTCCGGAGCAAAGCTTTTTGTTTAGGGATGGCTCGTAAAGTTTGAAGCAGCTGTCGTGCAATTTGATTTTTTCTCAATCAAAGCAGCCTTGACTATCGCTTCTTCTACGTTTGAGTCATAACGCCATTTAAAAAAGCCTCTTCTCACACCTGTAGCCACCTCCTCTGGAGAGATTCTCTTTTTCTTTGCGTGGTGTGAGAGTTCAGTGCTATGGTGAGGTTGATCTCTCTACCATCGAGATTGAACGTGTTGTTGCGTCTGATTGGGAGGGTTCGCTTGGACTAACCTCCCAACGTTTCATGGAATCAGTAGAAAATGCCTTTTTCAAAAATAATTCCACCCTCATCATACCTCCCATCTACGTCGTCAGATATATTGACGATATTTTCCTTGACATGCAGAACCCCGAAGATCTCCAGCAAGTGACAATCCTCCCAACGACTCGTTGCCAGAATCTGCAACACCCACCCATGGAACCCGATTTTCCCTAATACATTTTCCTCCTTTTGTTTATACCCAACATTATTTTTTTCTTTGTTAAACTTATCCATGTATTTTCATGTTAGTTGAATCGAATCTTTACATAGAAAGAAAAAGATGAGGAAATCCTGTATGGCAGGAGATCCTTTAGTTGAAGAGGGGCGCTTCGGAAACTAACTCATGACAGGATAGGAGGTAATAAGCCCGGTGTCTACACACTGGTGCGGGGTGTCATGTGTGTGTGTCTCCGGAGCACGTTATTGGGGCGGTATGATGGCTGGCTTTGTGTAAAGGAGAGGCGCCTGCACCCTAAGCACGTCTACATGATGCTGAGTGTTCATGTTGTTAACGTGCGTGTATTACCCCCAACAGATGTGTCGAACATGACGTTTTACAGACTACCGCCATTTTCTGCCTCAAGGCTTCACATTTCAGTTTAGAGGCTTCTGTTACCAATGGTCAAATGTAGGAAATGAGTTAGTGTTTTGTTGCTATTGCTATGGGATCGAGAGTTGTTGGTTGTGGCTGGTGGTCTGTGTGGGGGTGGTGAATAGGTAGTAAGGGCTGGCAGAGGAGAAGGAGAGGAGTGGTGAGGAGGGCCTAATAAGGTGGTAGTGAGTTCGATCTCTGGAGAGAACGTGAGATAGAGGTAGGTGCAAGGTGTATCATCAGTGTGATAGAGAGGGATGGGAATTATAGGAGAGGAGCAAGGACCGGTGTAGGGGACGTTATCATGAGAGGATTTGCAGTTTGGGGGAAGGGTTGTCATGGAAGGAAGTAGAAGCTGGAACATGAGCCGGAGTAGGAATGGGGAGGGGGTAGGAGTAGGTTTGGGGATGGAATAAGAGTATGAAATGAAGAAAGAATAGGAGTAGGAACTGGAAAAGGAATAGGAGTAGGAACAGAAGAAAGCGTAGGGACAGGAACTGAGGGGAGTGAATATGATTGGAGGAAGAAGGGGGAGGTACTGGGTGAGGGGCAAAGAGTGGAAGGGTATTAGTGATAGGAGCAGAGTAGATTTAGATGGGGGCAGTGGTGTGTGGAGTTTTCGGTCGTTACGTGTGTTAAGTGTCTGTAGGAGGGATGGTTGTGCGTTTTTTTGTTCGTCTAGTAGGGCGAAGAGTTCGAGAAAGACAATTTTTCCTAGACCCTTTGCAGCGTATAGCTGATTTAGTGCCTCAGCATATTTGCGAGGTTTACCCTCAGATATGTCTTTTGATACCGCAGAAAGCACGATGGCCAGTTGCGTTTTAGAGTTGTTATGGTGGTGAAGTGTGTTAGTTTGTAAAATGGAGTAAGCGGCACCGTGCGGGCTGACAGTAGCGACGAATGTTTTTGTTAGTGGAGGTGGTGGAGCGGTGTTGTTAAGGCTAAATATAGTGTCAGTGCTTTGTGTGGTGTGTTGCGGCCTCCTTAGTTTTGCGATGACGTCACCACAATTTGCAAAGCAGAGTGTGTTATGTGAGCAAGCGGTGTAAAAGTGCCCTTTTACACCGCATTTTGAACAGACGGGCTATGATTTACACGAGCTCGTTTGGTGCTCTGTCTTGCAGCAACGAAGGCACTGGTAAGGGAGAATGTTATATTGTTTCTCCAGTTGGTGAGTATGTGTATGTGTGCCAAGGACCTTGTTTGTTCCTCCGTGCACAATTTGAGCAAGGCCCAGGACTTTTATTTTATTGTAATGTAGGTCCTTTACTATGTTTGCACCGTACTCTTCGTGAAGGGCGGAAAGTAGCTCCTCTGTGCTGAACCCCAGCCACAAGGGGTTGGTGCGTCGTACTCGTATTTGGTGTTTTTGTTCTGTGTTGTGTAGTGTCGCATAGTGTTCGTGTTTCTTAAGGTGGTACTAGCATGTGAATGGAAGTGCTGAGCGTCATTTTTCGACCTGGAATTCAGTGTCAGCCCAGTGTGCGTGTTGGTGATGTTAGGTATAGGGGTATCCAATGTTCGTGATAGACGGAGAATTTCAGCGTGATTTATCGTAGGTGTGTTATCTATTTTATGGCGCAAGTATAAGGTTGTGAGTTTAGCCATGTTTTTAGTGTGTGTGTGTGTGTGTGTGCGTGCGTGTGCAGAGAGCGAAAGTCTCGTGTTTTTCGTTCAGAGGGGGGACCCCCGTCCCAACGCCGGACTCACGCCGCGATTGAGACTGAGATGAGTGATGAGAATGATGAGTATGGATCTGGGTGGGCTCCTCAGAGGGTGCAAAAGCATGTCAGACTTGAAGATAGGAGGGGACCGAATCAACGATCCCCACCTGAGGGTGCCGTTCCCTCGGACGAGTTTGGGTTTCGATCATTCAGAGTTACCTCCGACATGCATAGAGACGGGGGCAATTCCCTCTATGGTCATGGATGGAATTTCCGCAGGACATGCTTAGTACCCTCCGCAGTTTGCAACTCTGGTCCTATTCAGGTTTTTGGTTTCACTTTGGTGTTAAAGGTCTTTTTTTTTTGGTTTTGCTCTTTTAGTTTGATGTTAATTTACTACTTTTTCAGACATAGAGCGGGACTTCGTCTCTGCCGGCTATCTGGCTGGCAGAGCTTGGAAACTTGGCACGACTTATAGCTCTTCGGTTCTGATCAATCATTTGAATGATTTCTTCATTTAATTCTTGATTAACCAGTTCTTGCATTTTCCTCGTCCGTTCTTCTATGACGATGTTAATGGGTCTTAGACCTGCTTTGTGGTGCCGTTCTTCTTGGCATGTTCTATCTTGCCTGCGTGTACCCATAATTAGATACACGCATTTGTTCTGCACGACTTGTAGTCTCCTCTTTTTTGTCTTCGAGACACAAGAGAGGGCAGAAGCGGAGTATAGCAACGTGGATCTTAGAAGTGCGTTGTAGAAGTTTTTCTTGTTGCTTTCGAGAAGATTCCTGAACATGTACAGAATCCTTACTGCAGCTGAGGCTTTGGGGATTATATGATTGACGTGCTTCCTGTACTCGGTTGAAGTAATTTTCAATCCGAGTACATTGCACTCCGTGTTTAGGGATAGCGTCTATCCTCCACCTTGATATCAGAGAGTAGTCTCCTGCCCATGGGAACTACTTTGAGTTTATCTTGGTTCGTCCGTATCTTCCATCGTGCCTCAAAGGTGTTTAACCTTTCGATTTCCGCTGCGGTCATGCGAGCTTGCATAGGCTCGTTCTTCCAAGTACATGGTATTATTTGACTAAAATCATCGGCGTATTGAATATTAAGAGTTGAGGGATTCAAAGGGGCATCTGCGGTGTAAATCAAGTAGAAAGTGGAGGACAGAACCCCTTCCCCTCGCAGGAGACTCGCTATGAGCGGAAATCTCGGTCCGCCAGTGCACCCTAAACCGACGTATATTGCTCTCTCCATGACATAGTCACAGAAAGTAATTTCTAAGTTTTCACTTAGACCCAGCCGAAGGATCTTGTACTGCATACACTGCCGCCACACCTTATTGAACGACTTTGACACATCATGACAAACAATATCAACATAACCTCCTTCCCTTTTCGCTTGGGCGAGCTCTTCCGTGATGACATTTATCGCCATCTCCGTAATTCGCTTTTTTTTCTGAACCCAAACTGGTAGGCGTTCTGTAGGGAGTTCTCCTCCAGGTGTGACACCAGTCTTTGGTTCCGGTAGCTCTCTATCAACGTAGGGTCCTTCCCATGCTTTGGCAAGAAAATCATCTTCGCCGTTTTATAAGCATCTGGAAGTATCCCGTATTTAGGTACGCATTAAAAGTTCTTCTTTTTCCTTAGATGATGATCGCTGGTGCCCTTTCAAAGTGTAACTTCATGGGCCCCGATTGTTCTGGGGGCCTCTGGCGGAATGAGCGGAGCGCGCCGAGTAGTTTCTCTTTAGTGATCACGGCGTCTCCGTCGCGTTGTTTACCACCTAGTGGTGAAGGTCCGTCCTGTGAATTTGTGTGTTTAGCTCGTCAATGGTGTCACTTTCAAACTCTCTGTCCTAATCTTCGTTCTCCTCTTCAGTTATACTGAAGCTTTTTTCCCAATAACTGCGGAAAATTTCTTCTATGCTTCTTTCTTCTTTCCCCATAGTTCCATCTTCTTTCTTTATTTCTATTTTCTCCCTTTTCTCATTCGATCCTTTGAGGTGCCTGATTTTTGGTCAAAAATCTTTGGGAGATGCATCTTGATCGAGGTTCTCGATTACATCGTCCCAACGTCTCGACTGATGTTCAAGGATCAGCTGATTAAGCTCCTCTTTTATTTCCCTGCCAGTGAGGGTATGGATAGGTAAATATCCTCTCCTTGGCGGTTGATACCCAGCAGCGAGAACCAGTTTTCCAATGTCATGTTGGACCTTAATCGCGAGATAGGATTTTTCAAGATTTTTTATTTGTTTGTATTTTATCCCTTTCTTAATCGCAATAGCGGCCCCATCTTAGCGCTCTTGCGTGCAGTTCGTGACTAACAGTTCGTAACTCCAGATCTTCACTTCCGAAATACGAGTGTCGATCCTGTGTTCTGAGATTAAAATGACTTCTGCATCAATCTTCCTGAGTACATTTCCAAAGAGAATTCTTTTAGTCGTACAGCCGTTAGTATTTATTGCCAATATCTTTAGTGAGTTTCTTTGCAGGATGTAGTTTCATTTAACGATACTTCTTGTTTTTCTTCTTTTTTGCCTGCTTGGCTCCTTGCGCTTGCAGAGTCTTTGTATTTTTCGGGGTAGGGCTTATATTTTTGAATTACTCTTCGCCCTGTTACGAGTGCACGGGCCCTCGTCACTCTACGAAGAGGTATCTTCATCTTCTCCGTCTGTTTCTTCTTCCTCTTCAGATTTTACCGGTGAGAGATTTTTTTCCATGTTCAGTCCGGCGTTCCTGAACTCGTTATTTTGGATAATCGAGTCTTAGAAATCCTTTGAGCATCCTGGGTTCGAGGGTAGTATTATGGACGGCAGTCCATCATCTGCCTTAAGGAGCGAATTGAGTACCTGATTGTAGCAACCTGGTTGTACGGCGTTTGCCACATTTGCATGGGAGATGCGAACCCTGAGGTCGCTTGAGACGCGTAGGTCTGTGGGGGCTGTTCTCGTTGGTTGCCTTTCTTCACTCTTTTTAGCTACGTTCCGATAAGTTCTCTGTTTTGACTTCTATTCTTCTTCTTTCCTCTTGATTATTTCTTTTCTCTTTGTGCAATTTAGGGCCATGGTCCTCAGATTGCCCTTGCAATTCAAGCACTTCTTTCTGCTTTCGCATTTTTCGTAGCGGTGGCCAGTGGTGGCGTATTCGCTGCACCACATTTTCCCTTTTTCTGGACAAGTTGAAGTGGTATGTTGTTCTATCTTGTAGCATACAATGCACATTTGTATGCTGTGGAAGCGTTCTTGTTTGATATTTTCTCCTGGCATTCTCATACTGAATACCAAGAGTCCTTCGGCCGTTGCCTTCCTCGCCAGTTCTTGGTTGCGAAAGTGATTTTTAAACATGTGTGTGTGTTCCCGGAACTTGATAATTTTACGGAATTTCGTCCATGGTCGTTTATTTTGTATTTACTCTTCTAATTCTTCTGCTTTGTGTCTTCCAACCCAATTCTCCATTTTTCAGCAGATAACGCTCCTGTTAGCTGCCACTTGTGGGGATGGGAGTCTTGGCTTCGAGGTTAAGAGTCTTTTGTAGGGTCGCTCCTTCTTCGGACAGAAGCTTATCTACGTCCGGTGTTTCCGCGCAGATAGCCGCAAGTCCATTAAGCACCTCGATAAGCTTTACCAGTGCCACCTTCAGAGATGCGAATAGGGATTCACAGAGCTTGCCGTTTTTAGGGGGGCTCTGGCCGGGGATAGTCCCAAGGGGGACCTTCTTCGTGAGAGTCTCCATGGTGTCTTTCTGTCTTCCTTCTTCTCTCTTGATTTATTTTCTTCTTTCTGTAATAAAAGTGTAATTAACGTGTTTTGGGTATGGTGGATGAAGTGTAATAAGGTTGTGAGATGGTAAGGGAGATAAGGGTTTGTGTCGGCGAATTAAAAAATCTAGGGCGTGAGCGCTCCCGTCCACTTCCCAGTTGGTGCCCCGCTCTGATGCTGCCAGGATGATGGATGATGATGGCTGGATGGGATAGATCTCGAGTGGAGACCTCAGAAGGAATGATTCATGGTGGACTTGATAGCAGTAGTGACAGAATCAAAGGCCGCTAAAGTTTTGCCACCCCTTTCCGAGTATTTACACCAAAACCGCTTCCAACTACACAGAGCCGGGTGCTACTTCCCTTTATGATTCTGGCCGGGTCCCACGGGCGATGAGGATCTCTCTTCCATCTAGGACTTACAGTTTGGCTCCAGGTTCGAGAAAATGTCTGGCTTGTGCTTCCAATGTAGACTAGTCCTCAAACCAGTTTTCACATAAGCCCTTAATTATGTCAGTCCAAGTAGCCGGCATAGTTAAGAACAATCCAAGATAGTTAAGAATAATCCGAGATTGTTCTCACGCAGGAAGATGGATGGGAGCAGTGAGGTGCTTAAGCCCTCATTATATTATACATTTCCGATGATGATAAAAGTAATCTCCTTCTGGAGGGTGAAACCAGATTCACCCAAAAGACTTTCAGAATAGGCTGTTTTTTATGTCAGCGTTGCTCAACGTCCTTTACTAAGCAAAATCAAAGGAGTGCTATATCTGTTGGGTACAGTAATGCGTTGAAGTTGAATGCTCGGCCGTCTATATAGTTGATTGGTCCGTTTTCTTACAATAATGTTCAAAATAGTTTTAAACAAATCCATCCATGTATTTTTTGAGTTAGTTGATTGGTCTGTTTTCTAACGGTAATGTTCAAACATATTCAATATAATTTCCTGTAATATTACATAAAAAACTGATGGCCTGCTCTGTCAAAAAAGAAGTTATCAAAAAGAAACATAAGTTGAAGAAACAAGAGAAAACGCGTAGAGCCAATACAACCTACGCTCAAGCAGCAAAGGCTGCCCACTCAGAAGTTGATACGAAAAGGACCTACAGAAGGGAAACTCAACCAGAATTCTGACGTACATTCTTAACATCGACGTCTTGAATCTTACGCGCCCAGGAACGTTCGTTAAAGAGCTAAATTAAATGCTCGCCAAAAACGGTATGGACCAAATGCGATTCCCGGACAACCCCACCTCCAGGGATGTCCTGCAATTGCAGATGGTTTTAGACCAACAGACAGAGGTACAAGAGGGCACCCCAAAAGACAACCGTAAAATTTGAAGTAAACTAAGAAAGAGAAAAAAGAAGCAGTCGAATTGAAAACTCGTACCCTAAACAGAGACAAGTAGACAACGAAGAGATGAAAAATGCTGAATCGGCTACTACTGGAACCTCGGAGTCCTCAGATTCATCAGACTCAGAAGCCCCTCAAACAAAGAAGACCAAGAGGAAGAAAGAAAAGAAGAAAAGGTTGCGTGCGTATCACATTAATCTCACAATATACTCATGCGAACAGTTTTCATTTCCAGAAGAGATGAAACCCAGAGAAATATTCCATGGCATATATCAAAAGCCTTTGAATAGGAATACGATGCAGAAATCGACACTGAAACAGTAGAACAAGCTTTTCTCCGCGAAAACTTGGTTCTACATCACAACACTTGCGAGCAAATTTCTAACGCCGAGTTCATGAAGAAGAGAAACGGGAGGAAGAAAAAACATAACCAAGAAACACTAAAAAGACAATATGGAAAGAGTAAGCAACAGAATGAGGATCCTGACACTCAACATAGACGGGTAGGAGGGAAAAGCAACGGCATATGAAAACCTATTCCGGCTGCTTGACCCTAACATCATTCTTATAACAGAGAACGGCATTGACACTACATCCGGTCAAATTAAAATGCCTGGCTACAGAGTGGCCATGAAGAATTACTCTCAGGAAAGGTCTGATGGGGCTGCAATAGCTGTCAAGGGTAACATCTCGTTCAAACATATACCAGAACTGGACGAATCCTTCGTGGTGGTTGAACTCTGCACATTGGTAGGAAACCTCGTGATAGCAGCAGCCTATCAACCCCCTTGTCGAACCTATCTCCGAATAAATAACTTATAAACGCTGTTTAGGCACCACAGAATGGCAATCTTAGGGGGGGCCCTCAATGCCAGATGTCGTGCGGCGGGCTATGCTAGAACTAACGAAACTTGCCGAAACTTGGCATTGGTTATATAAAGATAAAACATCCAAAGAATAGGGCCGGATTTTCCGACCTATATCAGTTACATATCAGCCACCAAACCTGACATAATCTTAACAAGTGAAGGCTTCCCCTTCATCTACCATATTTAGCCGGACCCAACAGTCCCCAGTGATCACATAGCAATCCTCACTCTAGCCGATCCAGCGCCCAGTCTCTCTCCGCAAAAACTAGGCCTCGGCTAACTGGGAACGTTACAAGAGACAACTCAGTCAATACCCACAGCTGAAATAAATGACGCAACTTTAGAGGAAATAGACGAAGAACTGGAGCGGGTAACTACGTCCATACTAGAAGCAGACTACGAATGCGTACTTAAGACTGGGTACAAAATACCTCCTCAACCCAGATGGACAGAGGAGATGAGGAAAATCGCTCGTGTTCACAGGGAAGTGTACGAAGAGATAAGATGGGACGGTCCTAACCTGAAAAAAATCTCGCTTTTTCGGCGTTTAAGCACTGAGCTAAAAGAGGCTATCAACCTCCAACAAGAGGAAATATGGAACGACCTAATAGCCAAAAGCTATAGCGAGCTAAACCCGGCTAAATTCTGGCATCGAATTAAGAAACTAAAAGGATTTACCGGAAAAACGAAGACTCAAATAAAAGAGAACGGAAATTATATAGATGAGCCGGCGGTTCTAGAAGACAGATTTAGGAATTATTGGAAAAAGGTCTTCAGTATCACGCCAGAGGAAAATAAAGAGTTCGACCAGGAATTGGAAGGCTAACTGATCGACGACCTGAATCAGATTATATACCGCACGCACTCACAACATGAGGAAGACGAAGGCAGGGAGATGGCGGGCCATGGCCGTCCCATAGCACGAGAGGAGGTCATGGTCACTGTAAGATCCTTTGAACAAAGGGCATTAAAATCAATGTGATAAATGACCCACAGCAGATCATTTAGGGAATCATAAATATTTATAACGCTTCCCTGATCACGGGTTACTTTTCTGATGGTCTTAAGATTGCTAAAATAATCTTCATACCTAAGGGAGGAAACCCCCCTGATCAACTGGTGTATTACAGGCCAGTCTCCCTGCTGGAATTTGTTGCGAAAGTCTACGAGAAGCTCATGGCTGACAGGCTTCAAGAACGACTAGCCGAGCGCGGAGCTCATAACCCTTACCAGCACGGATTCCGTAGGAGAGGAGGAACGGAGACCGCCCTCGCCCTTTTAACAGAAAAAACTCGCATGCAACAAAGCTGAGCGAAAATACGTAGACGTGGTGCTACGGGAGGTAAAGAAGGCTTTTTATAAGGTTTCACTGAGAAGGCTACAATTCAAGATCCTCTACCTCCAGCTACCCCAATCCTGGTAAGAGTCCTTTGTGACTATGTCATGGAGAGGAGAGCCCAAATGGCGATCGAGGGCTGCAAATGACTCGAATTCCAACTCGAGGCGAGAGTTCCCCAAGGCAGCTGTCTGAGTCCGTTGCTGTACCTCGTCTACATAATAGACCTCCCTGCTCCAGTGAGGGGCGATTCGATGTATCTACAGTTCGCAGATGACATCACACAAATCGTTCTAATTCCCATCAGCAACGCTTGAGTTCAAGCAAGGGCGACAGCAGCCGAGATTGAGAACATAAACCGTTACGAAAAAAGGTGGAAAATCAAGACTAACCGCCAGAAATTCCTAGTAATTCTGATAAACCGCCGGAAGACAGATGATGTCCTCGTTGAGGATGAAATTTATCCGTACTATAACGAGGGAAAGATTTGGGGCTTACCTCTTTCCAAAACACTATATAAGGCCCACATAAACAACAGAGTCTCCCTAGCCAAAAGAGAGCTTAAGGAACTGTACCCTTTCCGAAGCCTCAACGTGCCAAATAAGAGGAAACTCTATTTCTTGGTACGCTCCACCCTGGTGTACCCGGCCGTGATCACGCAGATGGCAAGTTGTACCTCTCACAGGACGATGCAGAGGATGCAGAATAAAGCCACCCTGCTTATTGACGGTGCAAGACGGATCGATCGTATTAGGCAGACAGCCGCCCTACACGAAAGAGTGGGACTCAAACCAATTAATATGGAGATCCAGAGGCTAGGGAGAAAGACATGGGATAAGGTGGAGGCAAAAATACTCCCAAATATCAACAATAATGTTGAAATACCTCAACGCAGAAAACACAAAGTAGAAAGAACTTCACTGTTCCCCAGCGGAAGAAACTGTGCTAGGGAAGAAATAAGATCAATCTATACTTAAGAATGTAAACTCCCAAAATAATTTAATAAATAAGAGATGGTGAAAATAAAAAACATAAAACAATAAGGATAATTAAAAAGAGGCAAAGTGCTCAAGTCATTATAACACAAAAAATGAAATAAAATAAACAAACAACAAAAAATTTTAATCATTAATAAGAGGCGAAGTGCCCCAATGTAATTTTAAATTAAAATAAGTAAGAGAATAATCAAAACAGCAAACATAAAAAACTTTAGTAAATAATAAAAACAATAAAGAACATAGATAAAATGAGCCAAGTGCCCAAATTAATATTTAAACTAAATTAAGATAAAGAATAAATGAACAACGAGTATGAAAAGCTTAAATAAAAGAGGCGAAATGCCCAACGCTAAAATAACAAACAAAAACCTAAATTACGAAGAGACAAAAAACCAGTTAGCAAAATATGACTCGAAAGGCTTGAAAGCCACGACGGAAGAACCAACTTAACAATTAGTATAAAATATTTAAACATAAGAAAGAACATGACCGTCATGAGCGGTCATCAAAACTATAGAAGGATGAGACGTTAAAAAAAAAATAAATAAAATAAAAAATAGAGAAATTCTAGTGATGCCCTCAACACCAGGGAAAACTAGTAAACATTTCCACACCTATGAAATCCTATCACACATTTTATCACTTTCATTAACTTGAACTTGGAAAAAAGTGCGGGGAAGAGGCAATAAACCAGATTTTTAAATAACCAAGATCGAGAAATACGAACATAAGACTAGAAAAATATCAAAAGAACAACTAAAATAGACTTAAACCAAAAAAAACGAAAACCGAACAAAGAAGAGATATAACGAATAAGACCACATAAAATAAATAAATAAAAGGACAAACAATAAAAAGATGCGAAATGTCCATAAAAGTTGTAAAGAAACGAGAAATAAATCCAAATAAAAGTAAACAAAAGATGCGAACAGCTCATCAATGGGAAAAAAACAGCCCAAAACGAACTAATTTAAAATAAAATAAAAATAAATAAAAGAGGCGAAGAGCCCATCCAAAGAAAATGAAATAAAAAGTATAACCTAATTTAAGAATAAAATAAAAAATGAACCAAAGAGGCGAAGTGCCTACAAAAAATAAATAAAATAATAATAGATGAAAATGAAACCAAAAGAGGCATAATGCAGACAAAAATAAAATTAGGCTAAATAAAGTTAGCAAAAAATAAACTTGAAAGGCGAGAAAGCTACGACGGAGGAAAAAATGAAATTAATTAAATAAATATATTTAAAAGGAAGATTCAGACCGGCAACAAAGGGAACACTGGAGGCAAAAAAGGCAAAAAAAGAGGAAAAGTATGACAGTAAAACGAAGGTGATGCCCTCGCAACCAGAGTAACTAAAACTATAAAAACTTCTTCCCCCCTGTCATACCACACATTTTACCACCTAGCTCCTCAAATCAAATCAAAGTTCACCATTCTGCCCCGAAGATGACTTACTGTTAGGTCGAAAGACGTCTAGGCAAATAAAGTTATGCCTCTTCCGAGCAGTTTTCCTCGCCTAGAGCCATCTGTTGAGAATATAGTCAGTTATAAGAAAGCTGCAGCCAAAAGTAAACAATGCAGCCGTTGCTGTTGACTCTTCAATGATTCCTGCATGAAAAATGGCATTCTTCCAATGTATATAAGTATATATATATATATATATGCATGAAGCAATTTGCGCTCTTTTAATCTACGTGATAACGGAAATTAAAAACAAGCAACAGGACATTGAAAGGTATCAAATAGCATATACGAATATGTATGTTTTCTTTCAATCTCCAGTGGCTTACATATATATATATATCTATATATATAGTAGGGGAAATATATATTTGTACACTCGAAATATTGTTCATTAATAACTTTACAGGTATTTTAATAATTTAAAATATAAAAAAATGGAAAGTAGAATAAAGCGCACTATTTGGAAATGAACGAACCCAAACTTCAAGTGAAATACATTAAAATTTAAATTATTCTAATTGAGTAGGGAAAAAATTATTCGTAAACCAGGCAATGGAATCGCTACTAAGATTAAAATCTAAAATAAAAAAAAGGCAGCCATGGTAAAATTTTTATAAATTATTATAATTGGCGAAGTTCAGATATCATCATCATCATCATCATCATCACTAACTCTATAATTTAAGAAGAGGACTTTTTGAGTATTTAAATAATAATTTCATCTTAGTTTGGTTATGACTTATGTTTTTTTATCAAAGTTATTTCTAATAATTCTTTGATAATATTTAAAAACAAAATGGTGAAGTTCAGAAATAAATATAAGTATCGAAATTTTGTGAATTTTTTAAACCCCAAGAATTGCAAATGGTGAAGTTCAGAAAATTTATTTCTGTATATCTTTTATAACTATATTTTAGCAACGTGCTATTTTGCAATGTGGGAAATTTAGTTTAGAGTTCCTTACTAAAATTATTATATTTGGCGAAGTTCAGAAAATTTATAAAAAATTAACCATGGCTGCTTTTTTTAGATTTTAAATTTTAATCTTAGTATCGAAGCGAAGCTCGCCTTAGGGTGAAGTGGCGCAGCCATTGCCTGGTAATTTTAAAAAGGAACTCTAAACTAAATTTCCCCTCCTTTCAAAAATCACGTTGCTAAAATATAGTTACAGATAAAATAAAAAAGCAGTTTAACTTGAATTTTAATAAATTATCTGAACTTCACCAATTGTAATTCATTTTCTTTTAAGAAATTATAAAGCATTGGATAATCATATTTATTTTTTCCTAACTAAACTATTTTGTTTTTTCAAACTCTAAAGAAATTCTTAGAAATTACCTTGATAAAAATTTAAAATATACTTAAGTCATAACCAAACTAAGATAAAATTATTATTCAAATACTCCCCAAAATTCCGTTCTTAAATTATAGAATTAGTGATGATGATGATGATGATGATAAGATGTTATATATATTAAATTACTAATTAGTAACTTTTATAGGCAAATAGTATTTCTTTTAATAGTCAAGAATTTTCTAGAATATTTATTTAATGTTTTCAGCAAATTACCTTATTCTAGTCTTCATTGTTTTCCCCTGCTACTAGGGTGTTCCTCATGGTGAAAACAAACATCTCTCTATTGAATGTAACAATAAAATTTTTAACTTTTACAATAAAGTGTTGAGTTAATTAGATATATCGAAGAGGTTAAATATCCCTTCCATTACCATGTACTATCATATTTTGAAATGGCAAAAAGCTGCTAGTGTGCTCAATCTTCCTAGATCTAGAGCTTCCAGTAAAATCGCAACCGGAGTTTTGAGAAAGATTATTAGAAGAGTTAAGGCGAACCTATGAGGACACGTAAAGAGATTCAAGGAGAACTATTGTTGCATGGAATTCGCTATCAAAACGTAAAATCATTAAGGAGATGCATTGCAATAATCTAAAATCTTAACAGCCAAGAAGAAGACTCTTACTCAAATAAAAACAGAGATAAGCCCCCCTTACTTTTGCTCGTAAGCATTTCGAAAAGCCTAGAGACTCCTGGAGAAGTGTGTTATGGCCAGATGAAAAATAATTTAATTGTTTGGAAGGAATTCAGTCGTCATGTATGGATGACAGATGGAAATGCTTATTATACAATGAATACAATCGTAGAACTTTGCCAGTAAAGTTCCTAAGCTCTCTTTAACAGTTCCAACTTGGAGATGACTGGTAATTTCAAAGAAAACTGACACAAAGCACTTTGACAAACTGACTCGCGATTGGTTTGTTCAGAATAATGTGAGACTAGTGCAGTTGATTAGCCACTCACCCGATTTAAACCCTAGAGAAAAATTATGGCGAAAATTAAAAAATCAGTTTCATTTGCGAAACTAAGTACGAAGCCGATTTGAAGGTCATATGCAAAGCAGAGTGGGCAAAAATCCCGACACAATATGCAAAACACTTGTCGCAAACTATGATAAACGTCGACATGGGTAGGAGTTTTTTTTATTCTCACTACACAACCGCACTACCTTATTGCATTGAAGTTAGAAACCTGTACAGGAGAAGGAGGTGCCCAACTTCTCCTACTTTATATTTACACTCAATTCCTTAAACCTTACATTTAAATGTAATTACTATACACTCTGTACACCTTTCAATGCTAGATTGTTTTAAGTTTATGTTTACACTTGATACAATCTTCCAAAGGGAAGTTGCTCCCCACACAATTTAACAATACCGCAACAATCACCACTAACGGTGTTTAGATTTGGATCGCGACTACATAACCAACAAAAAGTAGAATGAAGAGATTCAACTTAATATAACAGGTATAAAATACACTACTAATACTAGTGCGTAGACAACCGAATGATTCCGAGAATAACAATAGAATGGAGGGAGCTCCGAAAATTCCTTTCTCGTCCCATCGTAAAAGAGACATGAGAAAAGTAACGTTGGTTTGTCTTAGCGAAATCCTTAGATAATTGAAATGTCGCATAAATTTACGTCAACATGAAGTTATTGGTAATAATGGTTCTGGGAGTAAATACTGAGTTGGAATAATACATCTATATGAATAATTTTCCCTACCTAATTTGTATAATTTAAGTTTTAATGTATTTGACTTGGAGTTTGATTTTGTTCATATCACAATAGTGCACTTTATTCTAATAAGAGGCTTTGTTATAAATATTTCTTTTGTTTTAAATACGCAAAATGCGTATCATAAATATACACTCTATACCATTTTCAGTAATTAAGGCGCGGAGATTTATAATTATGAAGTTATATCCAAAAATAGATTGACAGCCATCTTTTCATTAATACCCTTTTTTGAATCCCCCAAATAATGCTTGGATTAACTGAGATCTTAAAGTTATTTGCTTTAGTATTTTTTTAAGGGTTGGTTAATATTAAGAGTTTCTTTTTTAATTCTTTACTAAGTTGTTAGGTTTTGTGTCCCGATTTTCCCGTCAGAAAGTAACCAAACGAGAAACCAATTTCAGCGACACGTTGTGGCATAGCCTTTTGCATTTGGGCAATTCTATAGAATAAAAATAAACCTGTTTAACTAACCTCACTTCCCTTAACCTTTAACATCGTAGTTAAATTAGCATCATCGTTGGTAATATGTGTATTTCTTGAATCGGTGCAATTAAACTTTTTCCCGATGCTTATGACGTCATAGCAGCGGCAAATAATAGCTTTATGCTTTGAGAAATACTACATTTAATTACTAATAACTTAGAACATGTTGCTTTGCGAGCCAAAAAACTAAGAATATAGAATTACCTGACTTTTTTGTATGTTTTGAGTTATTTGGATACTTGTAAGATTATTAATAAACAATTTTCCGGATTACGAATATTTGACTTCCCCACCATATATACGAGTATATATATATATATATATATATATATATATATATATATATATATATATATATATATGTCGAGTAGACTCCGCTTCCGAATAGGAAAGTTAAGTCTCATGGAGTCTGTCCAGATTTGGGCTGACTACACGTCAGCTACCATACATTGTATATTCCAGTGGTTCAGATCGGACGTTAAACTGTTAAACTGTAGCTCCAGCATTAGGCATAAAAGTTGACTTGGATAATGGTGTATACACCTCCAAGGGCTTCTTCCAAGATGCACATTATGTATTATTATTATTATTATTATTATAAAAAATCAATCGAGAAAACCATTGGAAGTGTTAGGAATAGAGAAAATAAATTTAGGGCAGAAAGAAAGTATTCACGCGCCTTTTAAAAGTTACACAATAATGAGAGTTTAAGGCGTCATTGGCGAGAGTATCCTTCACTTTACGCACGCACGAAAGAAACATCAAGAAAACTGCGGTGTTTAAACGATAAACAGAAAACGAATGACCATTCAACCCAAATGATTATCGAGAATACTTCGTGATGGTTGCCATGGTAGGCAGCAGATGGTTCAGCCAGTGATTGATATTGGATGCAATTTTAAAGAAATAGATCAGCGATTCTACCGGGCGATGATGTCGAAGATTAATCTCAATATCAGTCTCCAAAAGTTTAATTTGGCTGAAAGCTCTACCTAAGAGTTTTAAGTTAGATTCTGATGCAGGCAACCATACATATAGAAAATAAATTAAATATGACAATATAAAAGAATACAAGCAATTTCTAACGATCTCATCAGTGGAATATATCTGATGGCACTTTCCCATCAAACCAATTTTGTGAGAAATTGAGGATGCAGCTGAGCGCAACTGACAATCGCTATGCCAAGTAAACTCAGTGAGGTACAATTTGGAATTGTGGTACTATTGATAATTATACCATGGTAAAAAGGGTCTAGCATCCTCTATCGACTAATAACCATTGTGTGAGATTTGCTCTGATACCAGAACATGATCCTCAATATATCTCACCTGAGGAGTTTGGCTATCCTCTTCCAACCTTGGAGAAGAAATAGCTGCATTCAAATTGGTGTCATCAACATAAACAATCATTACAGACTCGATCTCGGACCATCAATTGACATCGTTGTCTTCTCTAGACAATAAGTCAGACTTCACTTCAAGAAAATGACCACCATCATCAAGAGACACTTACATGTTTTGTGTGAGAAAAAGAAAGGCATTACACGTACTCAGTCAGACCTTTTCTAGAGCCAAAAATGATTAGTTGGTAACAAGTTATTTTCAGCTCATAAATCAGTGAAACGCTACACCAGCAAGCACTCAAATATCTTAGAATGTTAGATAAACACGGTTGTAGAAATGTGTCTGTCATAAGGAATGGAGATACACCTCAGAAGAATAAGTTTCGTGGAATTATGAATAAAAAAAATACGCCAGCCCATTGGAAATGAACCTCGAAGTAAAATAATTCTTAAAGAAACAACCAATTGGAAAGACAGAGTAGTGGTAATCTTTTCGTAAAAAGACAAAGGAATATTAAAGGTTCACAACCAGCAAACAAATCCATGTCGATCAGGAGCACGGGGAGTTCATAAGATTTAAAAGCAGTGGATCTCAATTAAATATCAACAAAGCAAGACGAAAGCAAAGCTACCTAGTCATATACTCACTTTTGTTAAAAACCGAAGCGAGCACCGTCTGCACATGACAATGGAGGTAAGCTCGAGTCCACACCCAGTTTCACGCTCGAGTTCGCTGTGCTAATACGAGGGGCGGTCAATAAGTCCGAGAAAGGGGGATAGCTGTTTGTGGGGGTGTTAGGACAAGTTATGACAAGTCAGGACCTGCAGCCGCACGCTCCTGCCTCGTCTATTTAAGAAGCAGTAGCTGATCGCAGATCGTCAGTCACAGATTTTTCAACAATGGAGAAGGTTGAGCACCGCGCAGTGATCAAATATTTAACCAAGGAAGGCAAGAATGCAAAAGAGATCCATGAAGGCATGGTTGCAGTGTACACCGACACCGCCCCTTCCTATGCAACCATTGCTCGCTGGAATAGGGAGTTTCGCCATGGTCGTGAGTCCCTTGAAGATGACCCCGTCCAGGACGCCCGTCAGACGTGACTAACGAAGACAATGTGACCCGTGTGGAGAGGATGATCCTCGAAAATCGACGGGTGGGTGAAGGTCGAAGAAATCGAGCGAGAACTTGGAATATCACATGGAAGTGTTAGGAACATCATCCACGACAATTTGGCCATGACCAAGGTCTCTGTCCCGTTGGGTCCCTAGAAAATTCACGCCCCATGATCGACCTCAACGTCGTCAAAGTCCACAATGCCAGAGTTGCACAAGCTGCCCTGCGCGAGTGCGGATTTGAGGAGATCATCCATCCCCCCCTACAGTTCAGATTTGGCCCCTAGCGACTACTTTTTATCCCGCCAGCTCAAGGCTGCACTGCGTGGACACCGATTTGGAGACGATGAAGATGTCCAGCTCGCCGTCCAGGAGTGGATTGAACAGCAGTCGGGAGATTTCTGGTTGTCGGGAATTCGAAGCCTCAGGGACAAGTGGCGCAAGTGCATTAAAGTCAAGGGTAGTTATATTGAAAAATAATAAAACACTTCCTCATATCTCGTTTCCTTATATCCGAATTTCAAAACTTATTGACCGCCCGTCGTAAGTGGGAATACACACAATTGTTCCAAGACTGACAGGAACGCGAACGAAACCACTAACAATGAGCGACATGCTTTTCACAATGGGCTTAAGCCCTCAAATGCTAATGTAAAAAAAAATTATGAAATTCTTCTCGAGGGCCGAGATTCGAGTAATTGCAATAACAAATAAAGTATAACGGAACAAGCGCATCAGAAGGGACTAAATCATTACGGTTGACTAGAGATAATTTATAGGAATGACTAAATGCTATACAAAATATAATACTGCATAAAAATAGTCCACCTAGGGAGCTGCAACTTCCATTCAATCCACTTACTATGGTTTAACCCTAAGTTGCCAAATTTACGACGGGAGACATGACAGTAGCTATTGCAAAGCAAGGGTAAATCGCTACACCTTTCATCTCATTGCTCCGCTTATACAAACTGGGATGGTCGTTTTGAACTGAATATAAAGTAAAAAATAAAAAAAAACTATGAAAGACCGAGAGTTTTGGACTTCATCAAGCCCGAAAAAGGAGAAGTGGTACAGCGATTCAAGGCTAGATGTGTGACTTTAGAATCTCTACAAGACACGCCTTAAGAGCCAGTGGTTCATAAAGCTGGTTCGGATGCGATGGTGGCTGCGACAGGTACGAAAAAACACTTGCTGACATGTATAACTTAAAATTGCACTGGTAGTACTGAGTGTCTGGCTGTCTCGACTTAAAAATCTATTAAATGACTGAATATGAGGGGTAGTTACGAAAGAACTTGAATGGTAAACTAGAAGAATTGGAAGCGAACAATACTGTCTAAAAGAGAAGGTTGTGAGCGTAACAAGAATACTCCCAATGAAGACCACCTTTCAATTCTGTCCAAAGTGGCTGAAATTCAGAACCAAAGTATTCATATTTATTTATTTCTTAACCATCTTGAAGGGAGGAGTGCCACGGATAGACTGTTATAACTGGTATATGGACGAGTGGCACGCCTTCCTGGCCACAGGACTACCAGTATTATGACACTAGGATGAATCTACCTGGGATTTTCACTCAGCCATATTTTTTTGTATACGAGAATTAATAGAATTAAATTGAAGGTAAAATCTAAAAAGATCTTTTTACAATATTTTTTTGTACAGCTTTTTAGTGAACAGGAAATTGTCCCTCGCCAAATATAAATTGACTCGATAAGTGTTACTCTTAAGGGAATCCTTCGCATAAAAGAGCAAATCTTCATCCCCCACTCACTGGAATATTAACGAATACCAGGAAATATTTATAAGTTGTTTAAAGGCCAGATGTATGGTAAACCGATGGTAACTAAATGAAACACCTTTTTGGGAGGAACAAACACCAACGATGTTTTCGTCACAAAGTGGAATAAGATCAAATGCGACGAAAACAATTCCAGTGTATTGGACATTGGACATTGGACATAATAAGAGATGAAATATAGGTAGAATTAGAAAGAAAATAGTAAGAGAGTAAAGTGGTTAAGGAGTGAGTTTAAAGAATAGATGATGTGTAGAAGACAGAATAAAAGATCCCTGGTGAAAGGGTAGCTCTGCTTGTGTTAGTTTTGTTTGTTTTGTTTTGTTTTTATTTATAAACTATAAATTTTATAGTTTATTTAATCAAATTAACTTTGTTAATTTAATTAAGGGTTTCATCTTGATGATGATTGATTTGTGGCATTCAAGCCTTTATTTGAGACGGGGTTTTTAAATCCCGCTTTGGGTCTTTGAAAAAATTTATGAAAAAATTTATATTTTTCCTAAAATGTTAGGTTGATTTAAAAAAATAATTTTTATTATTTGAGTGAATTTTGGTTTTATAGTGGAGTTAAATTTTTACTAAAAAAACTTGCACATTACACTGGTTGAGTCTCGTCTATTGTCGATTCCGTAGTGTGTATTGGGGAGTCACGTCACTGTCAGACTGTAATTTACTACTTTTAAAAGGTCTTATTTGTCGGTCGGCTTCGATGTCTAGGTGTGTACGAGAGAATTCAGGGGTCAAGCGTGCACCAATGGCTTGCCATATCCTCTTAGCTCTCTCGTGGAGCGCCACGTTGATTGGAGATAATCCAACCGAGTCGTGGAGCTCCCTCTGTTTTTTGTGTTCTCTTGTTCGGGTGTTTGTAATGAGTAAAACCGCCTTATTCTGGATGACCTGTAGTTTCGCAATGTGGGTCTTGGCGCACGCATTCAACGGCACCGGGGGGTACAAGAGTCTCGAGCGAATGCACGCATTGAATATCTTGAGTTTATTTGAGCGAGTTAGGTCAATGAACCTATAAAACTCCCTCAAATCTCTCTTGCTATTCGCGACTGTCCGCCCGATATGACTCTTGTAGCCCCCTGTGGTTATTTTGAGCTCCAGAACCGTCCCTTCCAGGCAGTAGGGGATTCTCTCCCCTTCTACCCGCATATCGTTGAAGGTCTTGCGAAACATGGGAATTATTTTTAATTTTGGGGCATTGATAGATATCTTCCATTTCCTCTCGAAAGAGTTGATGTTGGAAATCTCTCTAGCCGTATTTCTAGCCATAAATTCCCTGTGAACGTAAGCGGCTGTACAAATTTGCGATATATCGTCAGCGAACTGAACGTATATTGTACCTTCGGATAGAGGTTGTGGTAGGTCACGTGTGTATATGTTGTATAAAAGGGTACTGAGACAGCCCCTTTGTGGGACCCCTGATTGGAGCTCGAATTCGGGGCCTTTGTATCCTCTGATGTGTATGTATGCTCTCCTCTCCATTATGTAATCGCAAAGAATCCTCTCGAGAATGGGGTCAAGGCCTATTTGAAGGATCTTAAATTGTAGGCCTCTCTTCCAAACCTTATCAAAAGCTTTTTTGACATCTCGGAGCACCAGGTCGGCATGCCTTTTGTCTGCCTTGATCTTGGCGAGCTTTTCTGTGGTAATGGCTAGAGCCGTATCAGTCCCTCTTTTTCTTCTGAAGCCGTGTTGTTGCTCGTTATGTAGGTTGGCTTCGTCGAGAAAAGAGTTGACTCTGTTGGCGAATATCTTCTCAAAGACTTTGCCAGCAAATTCTAGGAGAGATATCGGCCGAAAGCTGGCAGGGCAGTCCGGGGGCTTTCCTGATTTGGGAATAAAGATCATCTTGGCCACCTTCCACTGATCCGGAAAGTAGCCCGTGTTCATAGCGGCATTCATGATGTTAAGAAGCCCACTCAGAACATTAGGCGTTGCCTTGATGAAATTCTCCTTGGTCAGTCCCGTGGTACCCGGTGCTCTTTGACGAAAGGATTTTAGTGCAACGGAGAGCTCTTGGGCAGTTATTTTACTCCCATAGCCCTCCATCACTCTTTCCTGCGATACACAATGATGAGGGGAGGTTCTGTGTATTTGTGCCTTTAGTTGTTCGATTATGTCAGTCTCAAATTCGAGGTTGTAGTTGTCATTTTTTTCTGGGATGATCGTAAAGATTGAGGACTAGAAAATCCTAAAAAATTCCTCAATCTCTTCAGGCTCGTCGATTTCTATACCGTCGTTTCTAAGCTTTATTCTTTTGGGGGAAGCTCTTCCTTTTAACCGTTTAACGGTTTGCCAGAAGGTGTGTGAGTCTCTTTGAATGTCGAGTCTTTCTATTAATCTGTCCCATGTGAGTATCTGTTGGTTCGAAATTAGTGTCTTTAATTTCTCTTAGTCTTCTGTGGGCATTGTGGTTGGGGCCTGTCAGCGCTACTACATTGGACAGGTCCTTATATTCCTGGGCCAGGGCTTTCATGGGATGGGTTCAATAAGGAGCTGGAAGGGTTTTATACTTAATATGGGGAACACTATTTTTATCGGCTTTAATTAGGTCGGTGATTTTATCCAGCTCTTTATCTATCTCTTCTAAATTGGCATCGAGTAAAGGGTCTGGGATATAATTTAGAAGATAATTTCTGTAGCTTTCCCAGTTCGCCTGCTTGTAGCTTTTGCGTCCTGGGATTGCAATTTGGATAGGATTTACACCTACTGTAATTTTAATAGCCTGGTGGTCACTCGAAATTATGGGGCCCGGTTCAATGTAGTAGTTGTAGGGAAACATGATACTGGATAAAACAATATCAGGTTTCGTTGCTGCAATTCCTGTAATGTATGTCGGGAATTCTGGTCCGATCCTTGTCACGTATTGTCTGTCAAGTAATACTTCGATGTTTCTACCTGTATTGTTGCAGGAGGTATACCCTGATGCTGCACATCTTGCATTCAGATATCCAGCAAAGATGACGTATCTCTTATGGCTGAAGATATGTAGGAGGTTGTGCAAGGGTACATAGCCACGTCTTGGGGGTTGATACCCCGTGGCCACGACCAGATCCTCCAGGGTAGTGCCTACCTCAATGGCAAGGTAAGATTCATCTAAGTCGGGTAGTCTTTTATATTTTAGTCCTTTTTTGACGGCTATTGCGCAGCCGTCATACCGTTCCTGGCTATGATTTTTACTAATGACGTCGTATTGAAATATTTTAATCTCTTTATGAGCGGTCATTCCGTGTTCGTTAATAAGTATGATGTCAGGGTCATTCTGTTGCAAGATATTGCCATAGATAGAACCTTTTCCGTCCCATCCATCGGCATTCATCTGTATTATCGATAGTCTATTAGTCATTTTGTGTAATGTTTGGGTCTTTTTATGTGTGGGATTAAAGTGGACGCTTATTCGCGATCCACTTTAGCCCCATGTGGTGTACTGGGCGGGGTGTGCTCCCTGCCGTTTCGTTTTTTTCTGTATTCGGTGTCCGTGATTGTATGAAAGCAGTCGGTGGTCAATGTTTCGTGAGAGAGCCTCCTCAACTTGCCGTTCCGGAACCTCATCAAAGCATTTCCACTTGTATCTTCCGGTCCTAAGACCCTCAGATACTTCGTGGGAATCGATTTCGGTTGGGAACAGGGGCCAATTCGGGGTCATATAGTTTAAGATTAAATCCTCTCGAAGGGTATTAAGTTGGGTCTCTCGGCCTCGAGATGAGGAGGTTGACCTGGGACCACGTGTCTTTGAAAGTTTTCTTAACCTCGGAGACCTGGTCTCTTTTGATCGCACTGCTTTTGGATGTATTCGTGTCAATTTCTTTGGGTATAAGCGGCGCTGGTTTTTCTGTTTGGGAAGTTTGTTTATGTTTGTTTAGACGTGGTTCGCGTGTGATGGCTGTGTTTTGGGGCGTGGGTAACTTTTGACACGGTTCCGGGCACTGACGGGCTACGCTTATACGCATAACCCTCTCGAAGGAGGGTTGTCGGGGAACCACATCTCCTGTAAGCCGTTCTTTACGAGCATACGGTTGACCTCGGTTGAAAAAGTTCCAGTACGAGTGATGTTAGCTATGTGTGCATAATAAATGAAGCACATAATTTTGGTAGAGTGTTAGTTTTCGATGTGGAGAAAAGTTTTCTGGTTGTTCGTCTCGGCAATCGCGGCTTTGGCAACTTTTACGTAGGTCGAATTTACCTTCTTTTCCTCCGTCTTGCGTCGTAGCTGGGTTTGTTTTACGATTTCAGTTTTTCTGATCGGGCATGCCATGGACATAGTCCGTTAGGGGCCTTCACAGTTAAAACACTTTGGGGAGGTACTCTTGCAGTCGCGCCAAAAATGGTTGCGACCTGCACAAATAGAGCAAAGAGTGAGTTCCTAATTTTCAGGGAAGCTTGAAATGGTGTGTTTGCCGTAATTGTAGCACCGAAAGCACATTTGCAAGTCGACAAACTCTTCCCTTTCAATCTGCTCTAGGCAGACTCTCACACTAAATAAAAGTAATCCGAGGTCCTTAGCCTTTTGCGCCATCGCCGTATCCTCGAACACAACTTTGAATACGTGCGTGTAGGTTTTAAAATTATTACCTCTGCAACTTTCGCCCAAGGGTGGTTCCTTTCGAGTTCGTTTTTGATATCCTCTGCCGAGTGGCTCCCGACTCAAGAGTCGAGGCGCCTGCATATGACACTACGGTGAGTTTTTATTTGTGGGGATGTGTCGGGTTTTAGGTTTATGGTCTTTAGGCATTTAACTGCCTTGCTTGAGGTCAAGGCTTCACAATCGGCCTTCCTTGCACAAATGGCAGAGTATCCATTTTGAATGTCAATAAGTCGTACCAGTGCAATCTTTAAGTTTCCGTAAATCTGTTCAAATACTTTACCACGGTCAGGTTTTGAGCCCTCCGAGAGTATCCGAAGAGTAATTCGAAGGATCTCTTTCATTTTTTACACATCCCACCGCACACTGGATGGTTACAAATCATAGAAAAACAGAAAAACACTTGTGTAGAAAAGGTGGTGAGAGAGAAAAAAGTGGAGGAGATCAGAGGGTCAATGTCAAAGTACAGAGAAAAATAACCACTTTACCTCAAAAAACTTTTCACGTAGGAGTGAAGATTCGTCCCGTACCATCTTCAACGAAGAAGGCCAGTGGTCCACTTACGAACGAACGATCGAGCTACTATCAATAAGACGAGTCACTCTGTACACTTTCTCGCTAAAAATTCACTTTATGTAAAAAATCCGAAATTGCTGTCAAAGCGGGAGTCAGACGTGCTAAGGCAACCAGAGCAGTCAATTCCAGTGTATTTGTTGGTCTCCTATTTTTTTATCCTATTCCCGCACTTTTATATATCTTTTACATCAGTTTCCTCTTTCCCTAAAGAGGAAATCCGCCGCAAATCGGGTATTTAAGTTTAGACTGTCGAAAGATTGATCGATTCTTCTCTTCTCCACCTCCTAACATCGGAGGTTGGGAGCAAGGGAGCGGATAGTGTTGGCTATCTTTCATTTTAATAATTTTTAATAATATAGATGTTGACTCTGTCAGCGATGAGTGCTCTAAATTAATTCTTGTGAGGAAAGACATTAGGGTGAGTCCGAAAGTTTGGAAAGTAGAGTTAAATCTTTAGTGCGGTGATACCTTTAATTTCGCTCAGAACAGTTTTTGTATAATGCTGAAGTGGTTTTCAGTGGCGGCGTATAATTTATCGATAAAAGGCGAGGCGCCAAAGATGCATTTCGTTTCCCGCCAAATTCATCATAGCGATAACGCGCGGTAAGAACTGCCAATACGAGAGACTGGCGGGTCCATGCTGATAAAAGCACGGTCCTTCCTTCCCTCCATTCTCCCTTCTCTCTCTCTCTTATTTCTACTCTTTCTCTTTATATATCTTCTCTCTCTTCTCTCTCTTTTCTCTCTCTCTTTCTCTCTTGATCAAATCAAAGCACTTTAAAAAAAAACGCAACTGCCACTTTTCAAACAAGATTCAAACCGAAAACCACTGATCAAAGAATCCAGATTTAGCCATCATTCCCCATTTACGGGGGCAGAAATAGGGATAAGAGGAAATTGGAATCTGAATTGTAAAGAAGAAATTTGAAAAAAGACAATTTATTAAAGATTAAAAACATACAAAATGTGAATTCCCTGGGCAGCACCTTTCCAGCGTGGTTGACTCTCCATTTCCGTCTTCCGTTCGTTACAGCCAAAGATCTGTTTGGTCATCGCCTCGTCTACCCTTGTTACTTGGCCTTTTTTTTATTTCTATAATGGATCATTTTTGTAGTTAGCGTTTCATTTCATTCGTCTTAATCCTGTCCTCCATCTTGAACCCAATTCCCAATCTAATTATCCTCATATGTGCCACATCCGTAAAATAATTCAACCCCACAACTCTAAAACTTGACGAAACTCACATTTAAGTCGACGCTTACAATTCTTACGTCTCTACAAAAAAATCTTTTAAATAAAGGGCAGAGCCGGATTAAGGTGTGGGCCCAAGGAGCCGGGGCCTTGGGCCACCCACCAAGAGGGGGCTTCCCACCCAAAATATCATGAGCATTCAGTCAGATATACTGCGTTAATTGAACTTCAGTGACATTATCAGCGACTTTGCAACACAAAAATCGAGAAAAGTGTCTGGACTGTAATGGTTATAACTGCATCCATTCTCTGATTTGAACTATGTTTACTTGTTAGTTGTTAGTTATACTATAATTTTTCAGGAAAAATTAAATAATTGTAACTGAATTTCTGTGTGTAAATAAATTTGGTAAGAACGACTTGTGTTCATTTCGTGTGAATGCATTACATATTATAGCATTGGAAGAATGTCCCCATTGTCCCCCGCCCTCCTGAAACAATCTTGGATCCGCCACTGCCCAAAAGCTAACAATGGGCCCCCAACTAAAATGGGCTCCGGGCTACCCACATCCTAAATACGGCCATGATACAGGGTGTCCCTAAAGTCTGGAGACGGGAAATGTATATTTTCAATAAAAATGATTATTTGCATTTTATTTAAACTGCATTTTACTTTATTTGAAATACATTTTATATAATTATAATATTAATAAATGACATCTTGAATGTGATTTCCGCCATTTGTGATGCAAAGTTTGATGCGCTTTGCGAGATTCACACAATGAATACGATGCATTTACTCCAAATTTCTGTCAAGTTTAGCACATCCATTTATGATGTGCTGATCGCTCAGGTGTCTCGTAACTTTATAATGGGTTTCCTGAGGTGTCTCGTACCTTTATGATGGGTTCCCTCAGGTGTCTTGTAACTTTAGAATGGGTTCCCTCAGGTGTCTCGTAACTTTATAATGGGTTCCTTCAGGTGTCTCGCAACTTTATGATGGGTTCACTCAGGTGTCTCGTAACTTTATAATCGGTTCCCTCAGGTGTCTCGCAACTTTATGATGGGTTCCCTCAGGTGTCTAGCAACTTTATAATGGGTTCCCTCAGGTGTCTCGTACCTTTATAATGGGTTCCCTCAGGTGTCTCGTACCTTTATGATGGGTTCCCTCAGGTGTCTCGTAACTTTATAATGGGTTCCCTCAGGTGTCTCGCAACTTTAGGATGGGTTCCCTCAGGTGTCTCGTAACCTTATAATGGGTTCCCTCAGGTGTCTCGTACCTTTAGGATGGGTTCCCTCAGGTGTCTCGTAACTTTATAATGGGTTCCCTCAGGTCTCTCGTACCTTTAGGATGGGTTCCCTCAGGTGTCTCGTAACTTTATAATGGGTTCCCTCAGGTCTCTCGCAACTTTATGATGGGTTCCCTCAGGTGTCCCGTAACTTTATGATGGGTTCCGTCAGTGTTTCATATCTTTATGATGCCTTTCTTCGGGTGTCTTACATCTTTACTTTTCATTGAGTACACCTTCTCCTTTAGCAGACCCCGGAAAAAGAAGTCAAAGGGGGTAAGATCTAGTGAACAAGGAGACTATTGTTATATTCTCTATGTGCCCAGAGCACAGGAACAGCTTGATTTTTTTTAGCTTTGAATATCACGGTGCAATACTCTTTTTAAATGATTGAGTTAAATTAAGAAACATAATATATTTTCTTTAACAAATGAATATTCAGATGAAGAAAATCTCGTCGAAATGACTGTAAATATCCCAAATATCTTCTTATTGTTAAAATAATCGAATGAAATAATAGAGTAGCTTTTATTTAAGAAGCTTTGCATGCTCTTGTCTTTCTTTAACCTAACCTAACTCTTTTTAAATGATTGAGTTAAATTAAGAAACATAATTAATTTTCTTTAACAAATGAATATTCAGATGAAGAAAATCTCGTTGAAATGACTGTAAATATCCCAAATATCCTATTGTTAAAATAATCGGATGAAATAATAGAGTAGCTTTTATTTAAGAAGCTTCGCATACTCTTGCATTTCTTTAACCTAACCTAACCTAACCTTAAATGTTTTGGTTCATTACTTTACATTACTTAAGAAAATAAATTTAATATTTTTTCACATTTGTATAATCCCCTCATATATAAATTGTTTTCAGTATGTAAAATTCATGTATTTTCAGTTAATACATGATTTAAAAGTTTTATATTAATTTGTCTATGACATTTGGATAAAAAGTGACTTTTCCCTAGCCAAAATTGTGACTTTTCCTGCCCCTTTTTTCTGAACACGTTAATTAAATGGCTTTTGCGACAATTAATTTATAAAACACTTCGTCAGCGTTAAATGATACGAGGTAATTTGGGGACGTGAGATACATTGTTTCATTTATTACTTTATTCTGTACTTACGTCTACGGGTTTTCAAAACTGGGTAAAGGGAGCATTGTACTCTCCTTGGTAAATATGTACTATGTAGGACCTTCTGCCTTTATTGATTCATTCTTTTTTCATAAGTCCTCCGTTCGTATTCACTTGTTACCTTTCTTATGCTGTTCGTTTTCGTTAGTTCCTTGGAAGCCAATAGGCTCCGCATATGGGCTTACTTCTGGTTTCCGCTATCTCTGGAAGTGAACCAAGTACATAGGCCTTTTAAAATCGTCTCAACTTGGAACTGTAGTGGAAAGTACTTTAAACACCACGTTGAAAAAATAAATTGGACGAAGACCTATTTAATTATTAAAACAATTGGAATACAATCATAGTATCAATGTGCAACGTTGTTGTTGTTTTTTACTCCAAATATGTTCCATAGAAGTTCTTACATTATACCTCTTCTCCACTCTCTACGACTATCCATTGAGCCGATCTAAAGGTGTTTCCTGGTCTTAATTTTATAATTATTCACTAGACTAACAAGAGATCCGAGATCAGCCGATGATTGAGGCAACCGATATGGGCCCATTGACGATAAAGGTTCTTGATGCATCCCATAAATTTGATGACACCCTTTTCCTTCGTATCCTGAACTTCTCCCTTCTTAGGAATTGATATTTTGTTAATTTACGCCCCCGAAGAAGATTTCATAGGGGTTTGGAAAACCTATATGCAAATGAGGATTTTCTCTACTCAAAGAGTAATGGCTTAATGTTATCTCTTTAGTTATTTATTGCGTAAAAAGACAAATGCTAAATGTGAATGTGCATTTAATCGGGGATTAAATGAAATTATCGGATGACATTAACGTGAGGCAAGATGCTGGAATTGAATGTAAGTAAGGATAAAATGGAAAGGAATAACATAGACTGTGTCAAAAGCTAGAGTTTTGCATACAAGAGAACTCGCACAAATATTAATAATTAAAATATCTACACTCACAATCTATGCATTTGTGATAATCGAAAGTTTGAACGTTTTGTTAGTGCTGCTGATGATCAACGTAGGTAATGAAAAAGATGGGTCTACCAGTGACCAATAATGGCACTATAAGACATGACATTAACGGGCATCTCAATGAACGAATCTTGAATCTTGAAAGAGAAAGATAGAATAAGAGGGGGGGGGGGGTTGGAAGAGAGAGTGGAGGGTAATAGTGAGAAAAGGAAGGAAGTGGTAGTCAGATATGTATGTGTGTGGGTGCCCGGTGAACGGGCCATCTCCATTTGTTATTTTGTTTATTTTTTTGTATTTGTTAATGTTGTCCCAATGCGGGATCTTTTTATTATTTTGTATTTTTATTTTTATTTTGTATTTGTATTTTCCCATTTTGAGATCTTTTTTTTTAATATTATTTCGCAATTTTTTTTTCCTTTTAGTTATACTTTAGTACAGGTTCCTTTGTTCTGGTGTTGGGGAGGTATCTTTTGTATACACCTCCCTCTGCTTCTGGGTCTAGAGTCGCTACAGTCTACATAGGGAAAATAGCCTCTAGTCTTGCCCACACGTCTCGACCTTTTTATAGAGGTATGTGTTTAGTGGTTCAAGACCTATTTCTTCATGGAGGCTTCTCAAGGTCTGATACTCATACCACTTAGCGTTGGTAATAAACCGGAGACCTCGATTTTACACTCCCTGGGGTCTTGTCATATTTGTTCTTGACACCGCGTGAACAGAATTGTAGAGTACACCAGTTTCGATCTGACTAGACTGGTGTAAAACTTCTTTTATTGGTTGTGCTGAAGTTTCTGAATCGGAGAAGTTTGTCGAGTTTAGTGCTGGCATATCTAATCCTTGAGCTGACGTATCTGTTCATGCCACTACTGGCAAATTTGTAGCCGAAGATTGACTCTTGCGAAGAGTAGTCAATTCCGGAGTTATCTAGATTGAGAAGGACAGAACGACGTCTCCCTATTGCGGTTGCTGAGAATTTTGATACGTTGGTCTGTATTTTCTAGCGTTTCTTGAACCTGGAGATTCTTTCAGCTTCTGCTGTCGTAGCTCTGGCCATCATCCTCACATAATTTGTTCTCCAAAACACAACTGGGGTAATATCGTCCGCATATTGTATATTGAGAGTTCTTCCATGGGTTGGTTTGGGGTGGTCTCTCGTAAAGATGGTGTAGAGAGTAGGACTGAAGCATCCTCTCTGAGGTAGGCCAAACAGGAGCTCAAAGGCTTCCCCTGTATACTTCTCGAAGGCAATGACAGCTTGCCTATTGGTCAAGTAGCTACGGAGGATCTTTTCGAATTGGGGGGTGAGTCTTAGTCGCGAGATTTTCTACTTCAGGCCGTGGATCCAAACTTTGTCGAAGGCCTTCTTTACGTCTCTGCAAACGACGTCTATCTATCACCCCCTAGCCCACCCTGCCGCTGCGTGTTAAAGCATGTGGGTTATGGCTGTTTCCGTGCTTCGGTGTATTTTAAATTTGTGATGTTCTTCGTTCAACAGAAAGTGCTCTGACAGGTGTTTTCATAGTCTGCTGTTGAGAATTTTCTCAAAAACCTTCCCTTGGTCTCCACCAATGAGATAGGCCTGAAATTCATGACCTGGTTGGCTGGCTTCCCAGGCTGGGACTGAAAATCATTTTCTAAGTTTTCAGGTCATCTGGAAAATATCCCATTGCTAGGGAGAAATTGAGCAGGTTCAACAGCCTAGTCCGAAATCTTTCGGGTGCCTCTTTCAGGTGCCCGATGGGATTTGGCTGAGGCCTGGGACTTTAAGCTTAAATGTATCACGGAAGTGCTCGCCGTGGTACATTCGTGCGAAGTTGCAGTTGGGCCATGGGAAAGGGAGTTTCTCTTTAGTCTTTTGACTGTTTCCCAGAAAGACTTCGGATTCCTGTCAGTGTCTAAATTTTCAATTAGACGGTTCCACTTCTCCCTCAGTTCGTGCCCCAGTGTGGTGTTCATCTGTCCTCTGAGGTATTGAACGAGTCAAAAATCCATGAGCCTGGTGTAGCCCATGTTAAGGATGTGGTTGTATACATCAGGAAAGCGCTGTTGGAGCACCACTCTCTCTTGTGTAGTGGTTGTTGGCAGTGTGATTTTGTGAGAAGTTGTCGGAATAACTATCACGTCTGCATTTGAAATGCAGGCATTAATAGCAGTAAGCTCATCGTTGAGGTCTACCTCGGATGCACCGTCCAGATTAGGGAGGTCCAATGGTAACACCCTCCAGTATGCTTCCCAGTTGGTGTTCGAGAAGTCTTTCCTTGGAGCAAGAGGAACTGGAATAGGAGCAGCTTCTATTGTGATTAACATGGGAATGTGATCGCTAGGTGTCAGCGGTCCTTGACTGACAAGCTGGTGAAAGGGGTAGCCTGGATTCGTGAGAACTATATCAGGTATGGTGGCTGACCCTGAATACAAGAATGTAGGAAAATCCGGCTCGATGCGCTCAGCGATATTCCTTCCTAGCAAAAGGTTAAGATTCCTGCCTCTTGCGTTTTTCCTTGCAAAGCCCGCTGCTCTGTTCCTGGCGTTCAGGTCTCCGGCGAACAAAACTAGGTTTTCTCTCCTAAAAAGGGTATACATGTCGTGGTAGGGCAAGTTTGAACGGCGGGAAGGTTGGTATCCCGTGCCGAATTTGATGTCACCCAGAGAGCACCTCAGTATGATCGATAGAAACGATTCATCCATTGGATTCCCTGGTCTGTACTGCAGATCTTTCTCGACCTCTCTTCTGTGACGTTCCCCTGGAGAATGCTGTATCCGAAGATCTTCTGCTTGTCGTCGTCCTTGATTCTAGTTTCTGACAACAAAAGAATGTCCGGATGCAGTTCACTGTAGACGTTGTGCAGCTAGTATTTATTCACCTGCCACCCATGCACGTTGTGTGTTAGAATAGTTACCCTATTTCTTGTTGTCATCGTGTGTATCTGAGATGCTTAAGGGCTTTTGGTTGTTGGACCTGTCCGATCGTAGCTTTTTGAAGAAGGATGGCTGGTAGAGTTTGAAGTTGTGGTCGTAGAGCCATACTCTGCATTTCATTAGGGCTGTCTTGACCGATTCTTCTTCTGGTGAGTCATAACACCACTTGATGTGGCCTCTTTTGACTCCTAAGGCCACCTCCGCGATGGATATCTCTCTTTGTTGAGTGTTGTTTTTGTTAAGGGCGATGGTGAGTTTGATATCCCTTCCGTCGAGCTCGTGTTCTCCCTACTGTGGTAGTCGTTCTGTTTCCACCTCTTGATTTCGGGGTTCTTCTTTGTTTCTCATTTTGTTCAGTTTCTGTCTGGGCAAGGCAGGCAGCTGTGTTTTGTTTGCTGCCGGCTCATGTCCTGTTGCTCTAAGTATATCCTCGTGGGTTTTTGCTTCTTTTGGTGGCTTGACTAGTTCTGCTTGTGCTCCCTTGTTGTATGTTGCCGAAAGAACTTCGTCTGACTGTGGGTTGTCCGGGAAAGTGATAGATTCCAAGCCATTTGCAGCCAGCATCTTGTTCATTTCGGATTAAATGAAACCGGGTAGGCAAGGTTCATCACATGCGTGTGAAGAATGCATGCTAGCATTTTAGGTTGGGTCGCATCGGTGAGCTGTAGAATTATTGTGCCGGCGTTGTGTTTGTTTGTGGTGGGATCTTGGCGCTGTTGCGTAAGAGATGTTCGTCCTGTCAGCTGCTACACTCTTCTTTCTTAGGTATTCCTTCTTGACTGGGCCCTGCATGCTCAAGGTACGGTGGGCACCAGCGCGGTTAATGTACATTTTCGTGTGGTTAACGCAGTCCGTCCAGTCGTGACCGGTTTGTGCGCACTCAGAGCAGATCTTAGCGTTCCCCTTGTCTGGGCAGGAACTAGTACGGTGTTCTTCGACCTTGTAGCAAGAGAAGCAAGTTAGCAGTTCGAAAAATCTCTCGCTTTCAATCGGCCCTGGGAGATTATCATGAATAATAGCTTAAGTCTTACTTCCTTCGCCTTGGCCGCCTTCCTCATTTCTCTGAACACGATTTTAAACACGTGTGTGAGGTTCCTAAATTTAACTACTTCGGTCACTTCTGCCCATTCTTGATTTCTCTTTATTTCTTGTTTGATGTCTTCGGCTGATCATTTGCATACCCATGGGTCGACTCGCCTGCATAGGATAGCCTTCCTTGCCGCAAGGGCTGAGGAAGGTTTGGGCTCTAGTCCTATGGCGTTTAGGTCTCTGTTGCTAGATGTCGAGGTCAGTTTAACTAGGTCTGCCTGAGTGTTGCAAATAGCGGTGTACCCTCTAGTGATTTCGATTAATCTTTTGAGACCAATCCCCAGTTTCACGAAGATAATTTCAAAGACCTTAAATTTTTCAGGTTTTTCATTCTCAAGGAGCCTCAGTGGGACTCGAAAGTCCACAGACTCCCCTGCTCCGTTCATAGTTTAGACTCCGTATCATTGGAAGGGGCGGGATGCCCCACTTCGTTTCCGTCGAGTAGCTCTCTCCTTCCCCGCAGGCGAGATAAAAGCAGGAGGAATCTCTAATCAGTCTATCTCATCCTGTTTGGTATGTGTCAGGATCATCAGAAACAGCAGGTATCTCTAATCAGACCGACCACCTTTTGATCAAGCCCAGCGGAGTACGGCTGCCCGAGTCCTCGGTGCCCGGGGTAAACCTCCTCCTCCCCAGGCCAGGTGGAAACAGGAGAGATCTCCAATCAGTCCACCTGCTGAGCCTGTTGGCCTCCCAGCTAGGAGCAGCAGAAACAGGATGTATCTCCACTCAATCCTCCGCTCCGTAGAAGGGTTGGTGGTAGAGGCAGCTCCAAAACCTTTCCTGACTCGTTCATCAGTTACCGACAAAAATTAAAGTTAAGTCACGGTGATTTTCTCTAGGCAGTCTTGGTTCAGCCGAGGTGGGTAGGAGGTCTGTTTAGGAGGTCTCTGATGACGTGGATGTGCTGTCTAACTTGTTAGGGCATTATTTTCTTGGGTTTGAAAAGTCCTCTTTTCGCGGTTTTGAAGGCCTCTGGCGATTTACTTTGCTTCATTTGCCAGGTTGATGTAGTTATTGAAGCGATCAATTTGTGGCCAATATGGGAATTATCTCATTCGAATTCAATGAACGAAAAGAGCAGTGCATCGATTTTGTATCTCAGACCTTCAAGCAGAAGAAGTTGTGACAAGCACAATAGGCCATCCTAATAATGACACATGTTTGCCTTATTTATAAAGCAGCGCTCACTGGTTATAACCGTAGCAGGAGTTGGCTTCTTAATTGCGAAATGGGTGGAGGGCAGACGGAAGGAAAAGTTTCGAAGGTCGCCCTGAATCCTTACTATTCTCATCTGGTGACAAAACCAGGTCACCAGGATAAAGTTGCTTTACAAATGGAATTTTCTTCAAAATATCGTGGGCAAGAGGCTTCACCCGACGGGCAAAATGAGAGCGCAAATATTTGTTTTTTGTGAATGCGATGCCCGCGAGTGTGAGAGACTTTCTGTTGTCTGTATTCTGTCTCTGATGTGTACTTGTCTCTGGAAGTGAGAACCTAGGGATGGAGCCAAGTCAATCGGTTACCCCGTTAAATCTGCCAGCGTTTGAAGGTCTCGTAATTTTGGGCTGATAGACATGGTCTAAAACAAGCAACTGAACGGGTCATCGGTGTCTTGGGATAACGTTGCCAACTAAGAACCATCTTTTGCCGCGTCTCCACAATTTCAAATTTTGATCGGGAAGCAATAAATTTGATTTCAATGAAGGAATTTAGTCAACACTTATTGATCAATCCCACGTATCTCAAATTTGACAGGGAAAATAGTGAGGTAAGGAAAGACATGATGTGATAGACTGAAATTTGGCTAGAGCTATGCCCGTGTTAGATGAAAGAAAAATGAGGAAAAGATCGCCGTTAGTGGGAGAGGAGGGGGATGAAATTACTGTTTATGTGACGTATTTCGCATTCGTGAGAGATAAAGCTTTAAAGTTGATTTTGTATGCGCACGGAAGTTTCATTAATATTACTTCATAGACAAAATATTACGATGATTTCTCGCAAACGGACAGGAATGATTATTACAAGAAGGTAATTCCCGTTTTGCAACGGAACAGTCGCCTTAATAGAATGAGAAGAGAATTCACACCAGAATGGTTCTAGTGAAAATATGTCTCAGCTAATGTAGGATGAAGAGGAGGCAATAAGGAAAGGCTGCTATCTCAGAGTAAAAGAGGGAATATACGGGATTAGTTTTTCGCGCGGAGAGTGACAGAGGATTAGCGCTTGGGACAGGGATGATTCAAAACTCCCTTATTACTGCTTTCGTTCTCACGAAGGCAGATCCTTTCACCATTTCTTTATTCGTGGCGGATATTTTATTACTTTTTGCAAAAAAATTTGGACAAAGATTGGAATAAAAAAATATTAATAACTAACGCTTTGTATGTTAGAATTATATTTGGAACCAATGGAATGTTTTCTGGGTCCCTTTTCTCTCTCTCTCTCTCTCTCTCTCTCTCTCTCTCTCTCTCTCTCTCTCTCTCTCTATCTATCTAGCTATCTATCTATCTACCAGATTGCTCTATCGACTAGGTAATTTTGTTGTATCTTTTATATCTTGACAATGTACCTTGAAAAAGGCCAGGAACGTCCATCGTAATCCAAGTCTAAACTGATGGAGACCCTGTTAGTTCTAAATACATTTTTTGGATATCTGTGCTGTTTTGCGTTGAACCGAATGTCCTGGCGAGTTAAGGAGAGAGAATCCTCTGGTAACCCACCCTGAGGAGGGGACGAGGGATTGGTGCTGGAAGTGACTACAGACCCGCGTGAAGGGAGCAGGGATATTTTAAACTCAAAAGAGCAGCGGGAATTCAGCAAAAAATATCAGACATAGAGAAAAAGTTCAAAATTGTGTTCAGTCGAACACATACAATTCAAAGCTTATCCGTGTCACTGTTTAACGTTGACTTTGGTTTATTCTTAAGTGTTTTTATTATTGTGAACGCGTGCTAAAAGTAAGTCAATTAAACTCTTATCAAGCAGAAAGACAAACATTCCCATTTTTAATTATCAAACTTTAATATTGTCAAACTTCAATCACAAACGCTTCTTATGTAACTTCATTTCAACTAACGAGTAAATCCCGGAACACCCCTTAAAAGGCAACAATCTTTTTCAAACTGAAAATAATTTATTTTTAATCAGTTCATAATTTTCTATTATCCATCATCAATACCACACAAGACCGTTGGTTACGCTCCACAAAGAGGGGTTATTGAACCAATGCCTATATACATAAAAGGGTGAGCGGGCAACTCTCAAAGCAGCCGACTGCTTGGTGTACCGGCAGAAAGTCAACCCCTTCCTACTATTGGATAGAATTGTGCCTAGTTTTTCGGAATTATTAAAGTGAATTCAGTGAGAGTGAATTTGTTCTGACTCGGTTAGAGCAGTGCATAGAAATTGGTGAACTAAGTTTTATAAATTATACTCTTCTAACTAGGCTAAGGTAGGGTAGGGTAAGGTAGGCTATATACTATACTAAGCTATGCTACTCTACGCTAGAATATGCTAACTATGCTAGGATAGGATAGAATATACTAGGCTAGGCTCCAGTGAACTAGGATAAGCTAGGCTATACTAGAATAGGTTAACCTAAGCTAGGCTAGACTAAGTTTTAATATATAATTGTAGGCTGCGCTAAGCTAGGCTAGGTTATACTCTGCTAGGCAGGCCAGGCTATACTTCGATAGCAAGGATCGGCTAGGCTAGGATACACTGTGATAGGCTCAGGTATACTATACTAAGCTAGATTATTCTAATATATACTATGCTAGACTATATATGTAAGTCTATACTAGGCTAATCTAGGGTATACTATGCTATTATATGCCATTCTATGCTATGATATACTAGGCTGGGCTATACAAGGGTATGCTATGCTATGCTATGCTATGCTGTACTATACTATGCTAGACTAGGCTAGATTATAGTGTACCATGCTAATCTAGCATAGGCTAGGCTAGACTATAGTTGGGTGTGCTATGCCAAGATATACCATGCTAGCCCATGAGTCGCCCGAGGGCCTTTATAAGTCCTCGATTCAGTGCTACGTAATCGCCTGAGGGCCTTTGTGGCCTTTGACACCAACAAACAAGCCTATTTTTTCTGGAAAATACAGTTTTCTAAGTAAAAAGTAGGCCCTGAGCAAAATTTCCATGAAATTTAAGATATAAAATAGTCAGGCCTTCTTTGTTTGTAAACCGAGATTTATGAATGAGAGTAACTTGACTCCGTTCTAGGCCTCACCACAACATGACCGCGAAAAGAGGCTGATTTGTTACTCACATATGTGTAAACACGCCGTTTTTGTTGACTCTTCCTTATTTTTTGGTTAAATACACTTATGTTTTTCATTTTTCATTTTTCAGGCTATTTTGTCTGGAAAATACAGTTTTATAGGTAAAAGATAGGCTCTGAGCAAAATTTCATAAAATTTAAGATATAAAATAGTATCTCAAGAAGAGCGGCACTTTTTCTATTTTCATCATCATCATCATCACTAACTCTATAATTTAAAAAGGGGATTTTTTTGAGTATTTGAAAAATAATTTCATCTTAGTTTGGTTATGACTTATGTTTTTATCAAAGTTATTTCTAATAATTCTTTTATAATATCATAAAAAAAAATGGTAAAGTTCAGAGATAAATAGAAGTATCGAAATTTTGTGAAATTTTTTAAAAAGCAAAGAATTACAAATGGTGAAGTTCAGAAAATTTATTTTTATATATCTTCTATAACTCTATATTTTAGCAACGTGATATTTTGAAAAGGGGGAAATTTAGTTCCTTTTTAAAATTATTATAATTGGCGAAGTTCAGAAAATTTATAAAAATTTAACCATGGCTATTTTTTTTCAGATTTTAAATTTTAATCTTAGTAGCGAAGCGCAAGCTCCCCCCGTAGGGAAGAGTGGCGAAACCATTGCCTGGTTAGATATAGGTTTTAAAGCGTTACTGATTTAAAAAGCATAAAACAACCATGGGTGTTGATCAGAATTTGTGTAAGAACTGAGAATTATCAATCATAATTATAAATAGGTAGAAAGTTATTAATAATTTTTTTAATTATATCAATAGAATGATTCTTTTCAACTAAATTAATATATTATTTGATTTATAAAAAAGGATTTAAATATTTTATTTTAATTATTTTCGATAACGTGTACCATTTGTAATTTTGCAGAGGGCGAGTTCGAGAAAAAAACCCGGACGACTAATGGGCTAGAATAGGATAGGATATACTATGTTAAGCTAGGCTATGCTAGACTAGTTTATACTATGCTAGGTTAGGTTATACTATTCTTAACTATAGTATGCTAAGCTAGATTAGAGTAAGATAGGCTATGGTAGATAGGCTATACTATGCTAGGCTATGCAAGGTTAGGTTAGCCTAGGCTATACGAGGATAGGCTAGGCAATACTATGTTAAACTATTGTAAACTATTCTTGGTTAGACTATGCTATACTATACTATTCTAGGCTAGGCTATACTATAATAAGCTATACTATGGTAAGCTTTACTATCCTATATATGCTAGGCTGTACTAGGCTATGTTAGGCTAGGCTTTACTATGATTTCTAGGCTAAGATAGGCCATACTATACATAATTCTCTGCTAGGTTAGGCTAGATTAGTCTAGGCTAAGTCATACTATGTTAGGCTAAGCTATAATATGTAAGGCTAGGCTATACTATGCTAGCTACGCTAGAGTATGGTATAGTTAGTTCTATTATTTCAGGGAATCATAGGCTAGACTTGGCTATACTAAGCTAGGCTAGGCTAGACTAGGCTATCCGATTATGAAATAGTCTACTCTGTTATACTATACTATACTATACTATGCTATGATATACTATGCTAGGCTATGCAGGATTTACTATGTTAGGCAATCTAGCAATCTAGCAATCTAGGCTAGTCTATAACTATGCTAGGCTTTATTATGGTAGTTGAGATAATACTATGGTAGGCTATCCTACGGTAAGCTAGGTTTTGCCAGGCTACTATTCGAGACTATAGTAGACTAGGCTATAAAATTTTATACTATTCTAGACAATACTAGGCTATACTAGGATATGCTATGCTAGGCTAGGAGATACTATACTACATATACTATACTATATTATACTTTACTATACTATGTTTTCTATGCTATGCTATACTATACTATGCTATGCTATAATATACTATGCTATGTTATAATATGCTATAATGTGATAATCACCACTATGCAATAATATACTATGTTATACTATGCTATACTATACTAGACTATGCAATTTGGGTGTGACCATTTTTTAGCCTTTCCAATTCCATAAATGAGGTGTGACAAAAAGTTAGACCCGCCATTTTAATTTTTAAAAAAATTAATATAGTATATCATAGTATTGCCTAGCCTAGACTATTAGATCTTAGCCTAGCATAGTATGCAGATCATAGCCTAGCCTACCCTAGCAAAGCCTTGCTCATCCTAGCCTGGTATAGCGAAGACTAGCCTAGTGTAGCATAGCTTAGTATAACATAGCTTAACCTAGCAAACCATAGCGTAGCCTAGTATAGCTTAGCCTAGCCTAGCATAGCATAACCTAGCTTAGCATTAACTATCTTAGATATGTATAGCCTATAATATACTATTATACCCTAGTCAAGCATAGCTTATATTGTCTAGCCTAACATACTATGTGCTATCCTAGCATAGCATATTATAGCTTAAATTAGCATAATATATCTTAGCCTTGTACATTATATCTTAGCATAGCTTAGCATAGTATAGCCTATTCTAGGCTTGGCTAATAGAGTATAGCATATTATAGCTTAGTCTAGTCTAGCAGAGTATCGGCCGAAAAGTTATGATGGTATTGCCAAAACAAAATTATTTTCGAGATAACCTTGATAGGACTTTATAAATTATCGCATTCGAAAGAGAATGTAAAACAAAATCAAGGTTTCAAATTTCGTTAGAATCAGCCAAATAGTTACAATGTTATTACAAAAACACACAAAAAAGCAAAACCGGGACCGACCGACCGACATAGTGAGATGTAGAGTCGCTCGCACCTGAATCGCACGCGACTAAAAAAGAAACGGTAGGGAGCGCACCCCGCCGATTAAATCACACGGGGCTAGAGTAGAACGCGAATAAGGGTCTACTTTAATCCAACACTCTAGAGAACCAAAACTACACAAAATGGAAGACAGGCTTACGATACTACACATGAACGTTAATGGGTGGGACGGAAAAGGTTCACCTATGGCAATATAATAAGACAGAGTGACCGTGACCTAATACTCATAAATGAACATAGGCTGCCCCCACAAAAGCACTTAAAATCTTTTCAATACGACGCCATTAGCAAAAACCACAGTCAGGAACGATATGACGGATGTGCAATAGCCGTCAAAAAAGGATTAAAATACACACCCTTACGAGACTTAGATGAATCTTACCTCGACATTAAAGTGGGTACTATCCTCGGGGGACTGTTCGTGGCCAAAGAGGTACCAACCCTCAAGACACACAATGTCTTGCAAATATTTGGCCCCCGGAGAAACGTTTTCTTTGCCGACCGTCTAAATGCAAGATGTGCAGCGGCAGGATATACCCCCTAAAATAATGCAGGTAGAAAAATCGAGACACTACTCGACCGACAATATATGACAAGAATCGGACTCGACTTCTCGACATTTCTAACTGCGACGACAGCCACAAAACCTGACATAGTATTTTCTAGTTTCAGGTTTACCTACAACTACTACATTGAACCGGGCCCTATTATTCCGAGTGACCACCAGGCTATTAAAATTACGGTAGCAATAAACTCCATACAAATTCCAACCCCTGAACGTAAAAGCTACAAGCAAGCGAACTGAAAAAAATACAGAAATTACCTATCAAATTACATCCCCGACCCGTTTTATGATGCAAACTTAGAAGAAATAGATGGGGAGCTGGATAAACTTACCAATTACCTAATTGAAGCTGATTTCAATAGTATTCCCCGTATTAAATATAAAACTCTTCCAACTCCCGCCTGGACCTCTCCCATGAAAGCCCTGGCCCCAAAATATAGAGACTCGTTCAATTTAATGGCGTTGATAGGCACCAACCATAATGCCTATAGAAGACTAAGAGAAATAAGAGACGAACTACGGACAATAATCACGTATCAACAGACACTACTATGGGAAAGACTAACAGACAGACTTGACATAGTAAATGACTCACACTTTCTGCCCGACGGTATAACGTCTAAAAGGAAAACCTTCACGCATAAAATTCATTATCAAACACAACAACAGTGCAATTACAGAGAAGAACGAAATTGAAGAAAACTTTAGAACTATCTTGTCTTCAATCTTTAAAATTACCCCAGAAGAAAATGGCAATTACGACCTCAAATTTGAAGCAGAGGTAATACAACGATCAAATACACAAAACCCCTCCTCATCATTGTGTGTCACAGGAAAGAGTAATGGAGGACTATGACAGTAAAATAACTGCCCTAGAACTTTCCGTTGCTCTAAAGTCCTTTCGTCAAAGAACCCCGGGATACACGGGGCTGACCCGCGAGAATTATATCCAGGCCCCGCCTAACGTTTGAAGTGATATACTTAACATCATGAACGCCGCTCTGAAACACAGGCTCTTTTCTCGACCAGTGTGAATTGGCCAAGATGATATTTATTCCTAAAGCGGGGAAGCCCCCGGGCAGCCCGGAAAGCTTTCGACCGATATCTCTCTTAGAATTTGCTGGCAAAGTCTTTGAGAAGATATTGGCTAACAGAGTCAACTCTTTCATGACGAAGCCAACCTGCACAGCGACCGGCAACACGGCTTCAGATGTAAAAGAGGGACTAACTTGGCACTAGCCGTTGTCACCGAAAAGCTCGCTAAAATCAAGGCAGATAAAAGGCATGCCCACCTGGTACTCCTAGATGTCAAAAAAGCCTTTGGCAAGGTTTAGAAAAGAGACCTCCAATTTAAGATCCTGCAAGTAGGCCTCAACCCTATTCTTGAGAGGATTTTGTGCAACTACATAATAGAGAGGAGAGTATATATACAATCATGGAACATAAAGGCCCCGAATTCGAACTCGAAGCAGAGATCCCTCAAGGGGGCAGGCAGTCTCAGTCCCTAACTATACAACATTTATAGACGTGACCTACCACAACCAGTCTCCGAGGGCTCGATATACGTTCAGTTCGCTTAAGATATATGGCAAATTTGTACTGCTGCTTATGTTCACAGGGAATTTATGGCGAGAAACACGGCCAGGGAGATAGCTAACATCAACTCTTTCGAGAAGAGTTCGAAGATATCAACCGATGCCAAAAAATTCAAAATAATTTCCATGTTTCGCAAGACCTTCTACTATATACGTGTGAACGGGGAGATAATCCCTTACTGCCCGGAAGGAACGGTTCTGGGGCTCAAGATCACCACCAGGGGTTACACGAGTCATATCAGCGTACAGTCGCGAATACCAAGAGAGATTTGAGAGAATTTTATACATTCCGTACCTTAAATCTCTCAAATAAACTCAAGATATTCAATGCGGGCATTCGTTCGAGGCTCCTGTACCCCCCTTCCTTCCACACACACACACACCTCCGTGCCACTGAACGCGAGCGCCGAGATCCACATTGTGAAACTACAAAGAATGCAGAACAAAGCCGTGCTTATTAATATAAACAGCCGAAGAAGTGAACACAAAAGACAGAGGTTGCTCCACGACTCAGTTGGATTATCTCCGATTGATGTGGCACTCCACGAGAGAGCAAACAAGATCTGGCAAGCCATCGGCACCCTCCTGTCCACACCAGAGTTCTCTCGTACACACTTAGACATCGAGGTCCGTCGACAAATCAAATCCTTTAAAAGCAGCAAGGCTCAGACATACGGTGACGTGACAAAATCGACAAAGCACAACAAATGACTAGTGTAATGTTCAGGTTTCTTTAGTAATTAATCATTATTCTAATGTTACAATCTTTTGTTTTCGAACTAGTAAATACTTTTTCCAAAACTGTTCAAAAATCAATAGCGGGAACAAAAAACCCGCCCAAATTAAAAGCTTGAATGCCTCCAAATCTACATCTAACTTAATTGAATTTACAAGTTTAATCTAATTATTATAAACTAAAAATTTTATAGTTTATAAAAAAAACAACAAATATTCAAAAAACAAACAAATATTCCCCAAAACAGAGCTACTCTTTCACCAGGGACCTATTTTTTCTGTCTCCCACACCACTTCTATTCTTTAACTTCATCCAATTTCACCACTTTACGCTCTCACTATATAATTTTTTTTTCTTTCTCTCTCTCTCTCTCTCTCTCTCTCTCTCTTATTTTCACCAACTTCCGAAGTCCAATTCCAAGTCAAAGCAGCCTACACAATATCGAACTTAAGTCTCTTTGCGTAGAAAAAATGAGGAAACCAATTTCCTGTTCATTTTTCTGGTGGTTGTCGTCTGAGAGGCGATAGCAACACCTTTCTTAAATCCCGCATATGAAGAAGCGAACGAGTGGGAGACTAACCAGGATCGTAGAAGTTGCGCATCCTCTATCTATGAGCTCTTTAGGAAGCTCAGTGAGAAGGTAAGAAGGCTGTTTGAGCTTGGTATGACAATGTTTTGGATAATAAATTTATTCTTTTTTGTATGGAACCAGTTTTTTCACCCTCACCGTTTTTCTTTCGGCAGGCAATGAACCTTATTTCTATTGGAATCTTTTGACTGAATTTGCAGCCCGTCAAATCACTCTTACCTCCCAGGATATTAATCATCTAATCCAAGATTAATGAAAAAGCTGTCTTCCGCCAGAATAAATATTGGAAAGGACTTTATTACACAAGATTCCAACACCAACCTTATTTTTTACTGAATCGTTGAATGGAACATTTTTTCCCTTTTTCCATATGTTTAAATAACGCGTGGGATTGACTACGATTACTTTGGATTGACTACGAATGCATACATCCTTTATATAGTTACTTATACCACAAGCCTTGGTGATATAAGATTTGGCGCAATCATAACGGGTTACTTTATAAACACATTAGGCTATTTATTGATGGGGTGGTTTCGTATTTAAAAAACTGTTAATGGATCCTATTAAAATAAAGATGGGCATGTAATTGATATTTTTAATGTCACTAAAAAGTCGTTTAGATTCAAACTAACTAGATATGTAATATAATTGCGTCGTGGGATATTGTTGCTAGCCGTGTTTTGGGGACATGTGTACCAAAAGTGATTCTCTGGTTCTTGTTTTTTTTGTTTCGAGTTTAACATCGGGGGTTATAAATTTGGAGCGAGGGTGGTTTCTACAATAAGATGGATTTAAAACATTTGAGATTTAGTCATCATTCGTATAGAAATAACCAGGCAATGGCTTCACCACTCCCGTACGGGGAGAGGTTGCGATTCGCTACTAAGATTAAAATTTAAAATCTAAAAAAAGCCGCCATGGTTAATTTTTTTATAAATTGTATGAACTTCACCAATTATAATAATTTTAAAAAAAGAACTCTAAACTAAATTTCCCCCCTTTCAAAATATTACGTTGCTAAAATATAGTTATAGAAGAAGATATATAAAAATAAATTTTCTGACTTCACCATTTGTAATTCTTTGGGTTTTAAGAAATTCACAAAATCTCGATAGTTATATTTATTTCTGAACTTCACCATTTTGTTTTCTGATATTATAAAATAATTATTAGAAATAACTTTGATAAAAACATAAGTCATAACCAAACTAAGATGAAATTATTATTCAAATACTCAAAAAATCCCCTTCTTTAATTATAGAGTTAGTGATGAAAAGCTCCGGAACGTTACATTTCAAGGGAGAGGAAAGAAATCGAAGAAATGAACGCAATGCCAGACATAAGAATAAGTGAGAGAGAATATGCTTAAAGTGTGTGAAAGCGGTTGGTAGCAGACGGCCTATAATGGCAGCGGTGGGGAGATAAAGAATTTATAACTACTGTTAAGATGCTTAGACGACGAATAAACAGTGGTATTGCGTAGGGCAGGGAAGTTACCAGCAGTGGTTAGAGATGTTATTACAACGATAACTGTAGAAATGGGTAGTATAAGATGCCTCAGTGGGTCATTTGTGAAGGCTTAATGTAAAATAAAACGAATAAGAAATTCATAAACAACATTTTAAGACATCATTACCTTTGAGTACGGGTTTTAAGTGATAAATGTAATTAAATGTCTGCCAAAACATAAGTAAGTTTTAGACAGTCCAAAGAGTAACCTTTAGTGTGTATGGAAGCAAATTAATCAATGTTTGTACCTGGAAAGTTAATTCCAAAATCATACATAGTTTTTTTTTTCTTGCGGTCTCCAGTTAGTTCCACGCCCCGTTCTCGCCTTTTCTTCCCGATCACCTGATTCTTTCGGACATCCACTTTTGTCCTTTCCAGTAAGTCCAAAAATTTAAGTCATTTTTCCGACAAGTTAGCCTCGCTCACTTTCTTTCGGCACAATTCACATGAGCTAAATAACATCAAGCCTTTATCGATTTCACCTCTAGAGACTTTGAGACCAGATACCAAGGGGGGTTTTCGCCGGGAGGCCAAATTGGGGATCAGATACATTTGGTAAACCGTATTTCCTTTCACTTTGTCCGGGATTCGTAGTTGGCTTTAGTCCTTATTGTATTTGCAAATGAGTAATATTTTGCCCTTTTTATGAAGATAGATGGCAAAAGTGGTACATCATCATCACAAAAACATTTATATATTTAACTAAAAACTTAATCATGCAACTCATATACGTGCTAAGTGCGCTCGCACGCGAGTGCACATACATTATTTGCTAAATTGAAGGACCTCAGTCAATTTTCGTCTAGATTACTAATTCATTTTATAATCTGAAATGCGTACGCGTGTGTGTAGTGGTGGGGGGGGGGGAGGATGAGGCAAGTGCCTAATAGAAAAAGAAATTACAATATTAAGACCAGCAAATACCATAAGATCCACTCAAAGTCAGCCCGAGAAGCAAAAGCTGAAAGCCACAGCTAGCAAACTAAATATATCAGTGACTAATAGATTAACTATCATACTAATTGCAGAGTCCGAGATATGGTGTTAACTGTAATGTTAGAAGACGTAGGCAAATACACCACTATCTACATTAGCATCAATTAAAATGATGCTTGTTTCTTCTTTTTTACTATTTCTAGAACTACGCTGTACGCTTATCTAAATCTGTACCTATGAATCGTATATGTTTTTAATTAAGGCCCTAAAATATTTAAATCCTATAAACGGCAGGATAGGAGAGATCTCTTTTCTAACGCAGGACCTCGTCTGCAAAAGAATGTAGCGACAAGAAAGGCAGAAAAGAATACGGAAACACATTCTCACAAATGATTTACAGGTGAGAATTGTTGGCATCCTTTTATTCAGTTATTCTTCTTTTCTCTTTTATCTCAACTTTTCCTGATATTGGACGTTATCATATGTGCATCTTAGGTTAGAAAAAATATTGTCGACTGGTTGATTTTCCCCTTCTCTTTTTCGTCTCGTCTATCTTCCCTTCTTTCGTTTGTATTCCACTCTATGTCCGTCTATTTTTCACGTGCATGGGTATCCCTCTTCTGTGTCTGGACCAAAGATGAGTGTTTGGGAATTCTGTTGTTGAACGTTGAGATGAGTGGTCAACGAACCCGCTTTTTAGGGATTTCGCTAACCCTGGGAGGTTCTTGAAGGTTTTACGACTCTCTCCCCAAACTTGGGGTTAGGGGTAGGATGGATGTACATTTTAGAAGCGTGGGATCAGGAGGGGTGTTTCCTCAATCCCCCACCCACTCTAGTAGTGTTCTATGTGTTCAAATTCTTCAGTTACAAATTTTCAAAGGACAGCAATGGAAGGATGCACTCGTTTTGTGTTTTTAGCGACACCTTCTTTTACGCAAAGGAAAGGAACCATGATATTCATTTTCCTTAGCAATTTCATCTCACTTTTTCCAATTAACTTTGAATATTTTTAGTATAATATTAGTAAAGTGTTTCTGAATTAACGTTAAGTTAATATATGCTCTTTGCGGGAATAAGGTAAGTGCTTAGCTTCATTTTTTTTTCTGTGGTGTAACCTAGTCCAGTCAAATAATTTGTGTTGCAGGAAATTTAAATTAATCGATCTTTAGATGAATTATAACTTCCCTTTAACTAACTCTACCTATTCCACGGAACCTTTGAGTAACCTTGGTCTAAAACCGCTTGTCAAATCCACATCCCAAGCACTGTTCATATTCTCTTGTGTTCCCTCCCATTTCACCGCAACCTTAACCAACATCTCATTCAGAAGAGCCCCCCTTCCCCTTCATTACGATTTGTTAATACAAGCATTTAAAATTTCCGCCAAAGATTTTCCAAATTTCATATCCCAATTTTCCTTCTAACGAATCTTCTAAATCTCCCAACTCAAGGACGAATCCTTCGAAGGACCCAATTCTTTGGCAGATCTTTGTACGTCACAGTTCTTTCCCTTAACTCAACAGTGCAGCTTTTGTAAAGCGAACACATAATTCAGCCCACTAATAATTAAAAATCAAACGTCCCACCTCAAGATCAAATAAAGGAAAAGTGGTATCGTTTGAAATCGATGACTAAATCTATTGAGGGTTTTAAAATCCCAGCTAAATCCAATCAAAATTATCAGCTTCCTACTTTTATTGAAGACGTTGGATTGATAGGGGAGTTTGGACCTGTTTGGATTTCTGTCGAACTTCATATCAAATATTGCCCATGTCCGAACCATTGGGTATTTCGTTGGTAACCAACATAGGAAACCTACTTACAGGCTCGCATAAGCACTACTTTCATTGGCTCTCAGAATAAACAGATCGGGGAAAGAGAGGTCATTCTCTACTAAGGACCTAAGAAAATTGCCGCTAAATTTTTAGTCCAATTAAACCAAAGTGCAAACGTGCTTTGAAGGTTGATGGACTCCTTCTAGCAGATAGGAAATTCTACCAATAATTCGATTTGAAAAAACGAATTGTCGAATAAACTGTTGTTTGTGGTCGATTTCAACCGGCACCTGATATTTGTAATTAGTACGAATTGTAGGGAAGGGTCGCTTTCGGCAGCCGAGTTCGGTTTGGTTGCTGAAGGGAGCCACAGCCTATCTATTCTCACCCCCAAAATGCGGTGAGGGGACCTTCTTTTGATCTCTATACGTTTAAGATCAGGAAACACCTATGATGCACCAGCAGGAGAAAATAGCTGACGTTTAATAAATGAAAGATTTCTTCAGAGCTAGCTTGCGGGCACCGTGACACAAGGACGCCCCTTGGGTAGTATATTTCGTTCTGAAAAAAAGAAATAAGCACCGCAGGAGAGAAATATTCCTTCTAATCTGCCCTCTCACTTCTCAAAACCACCAAACCCGGTACTCTCTGCTCACAAAACCTTCCGCTCAAATGGAAATCCATTGGAAGGCCTTTTCTAACATTCAAATAGGTCGCAGTGACGTACAAAGACGTGTGTAAAGTCAAAATATCCGAAAGCTACACAAAGACGTAACCTAAGATAGAGGAAAAATTGTTACCTGAGCAATTCGATTTATTTAAATTTTCACGATTTCTTAAGAACCTTGTGGCCCTAGAATGTATCCTGCTTAAAGTCGACTAGTAACAGAGTTAAGGATGAGGCTTATATCATTGTATCGAACTTTAATCCAGAGGAATTGCTTCGCTCCGACCCGGAAATGTTGAATGAAGTAGATATTCCTGGCTATTCTCTGAAAGATCGCGGCACGATTAAAATCAAAATTCTTTATTAGTTTCAAAACTTTAACACTTTACCTTCGATCATAATATGAGAAACAAAGAGAGCTTTTAAAACTCGAATATCTACTATTAGCTCTAGGGGGAATTTAAGTCAAAATCTAAAAGAAAAAGTGCCGAATTAAGTTGTTTTAAGCTTCAATCATTTTATGATTCGAACTTTATCCTGGATGAGAATTAGAGAAATATTTTCGACCGGTATATTTTCCTTTCCTCCTTTTTGTCTATCTACTATTCTTTCGTTCGTCTTCCACTCTATGTCTGTATTTTATTATGTGTCTGGGTATCCCATTTCTCTATAAGGAATTGCGGTGAATGTTTGGGAAGTATTAAGGTTGGCGATAAGATGGCATGAAGAGGATTGTGCCATCAATCTTCCCCCCCCTGCTGGTGGAGGTCCCATTTGTTAATCACGCATTCTGAAAGGAAACTGAGGAGCTACCATTGGAAGGAGAGACTCGTGTTGTGTGTTTTTTTTGCAGGCATCTTCTTTTATGAGGAGAGCAAATAAACTGTGGCGTTAATTTTCTCCAGCAATATCATCACAACTTTCCATCTAACTTCTCTCTTTATCATCATCATCACTAACTCTATAATTTAAGAAGGGGATTTTTTTAAGCATTTGAATAATAATTTCATTAGTTTGATTATGATATTTTTTATCAAAGTTATTTCTAATAATTGTTTTACCAGGCAATGGCTTCGCCACTTCTTCCTACGGGGGAAGCTTGCGCTTCACTACTAAGATTAAAATTTAAATTCTTAAAAAGAGCAGCCATCGTTAAATTTTCAAAATTTGCTGAACTTGGCCAATTATAATAATTCAAAAAAGGAACTCTAAACTAAATTTCCCCCTCTTTTAAAATATCACGTTGCTAAAATATAGTTATAGAAGAAGATATATAAAAATAAATTTTCGGAACTTCACCATTTGTAATTCTTTAGTTTTAAAAAATTCATAAAATTTCGATACTCATTTATTTTTGAGCTTCACCATTTTGTTTTTTGATATTATTAAAGAATTATTATAATTACTTTGATAAAAAACCATAAGTCATAACCAAACTAAAATCAAATTATTATTCAAATACTCAAAAAAATCCCCTTCTTAAATTATAGAGTTAGTGATGATGATGATAATATCGATAAACAAAATGGTGAAGTTCAGAAATAAATATAAGTATCGAAATTTTGTGAATTTTTTAAAACCCAATGAATTACAAATGGTGAAGTTCAGAAAATTTATAAAAATTTAACCATGGCTGATTTTATTTAGATTTAGTAGCGAAGCGCAAGCTCCACCTCTAGGGGAAAGTGGCGAAGCCATTGCCTGGTAAGTATAATATTTATAAAGTGTTTGTGAATTAACGGTAAGTTAATGTAGGCACTTTACGGGAATATGATACGTGTTTCCCTTCATTATTTTATATGGTGTAACCATATGTGCTGTCAGAAGACTTTGGTTCCTTTGCATGTACTATCAAATTAGTCAAATCACTTTCAGACCGCATCGTGCATCCTCTTTTCAATTTCCTTCTTTCTTTGAACCTTTAACATCTAACTTTTAAATATTCAACTTATTTTGTATCTTATTTTGCAAATAACTACTCACTAAGAGGAGACTTTAGGACTCACCTCATCTCAAAACATCTCCGGAAATGCATTTACCTTTTCTAAAACTAATTCGCTTTGCATGATTTTGCTCAACAATCTCATTTATATAAGAATAACCACTCTAAACTACAATCAAGCAAGTACCCGCTTTTTTACACTTTTACAATCAATTTTCTCGTTCTACACCACATCCTAAACATCTCTAGCAAAATAAACAAAAACTCAATGCCTTACAAGCTCTAACTAACCACCCTAGGTCAACAATTTATCCGTATCACTCTTATCATTCCTAATAGTTCCCCACTACCAAATTAATCATAAAATAACTCGAAACACAAAATAAAGCCCTTAAGCAAACCAGAAGATGAAATTAAACACGCGCTTAACTCACACACCAACACTCTCCCCTTCCATGCATACGGAAACATGAAAAATGCCAATTATACACCAACACACGTTCCCAATCACACCCTTGGAACAACCTCATTACCTACTTAATCGATCAATCAATAATCCTGACAACACATATTAGCAGAGTTAAACCTAGTTACCCCTTTGTCTACCACATCGCAGAGAAACCACCCATATTCACGATTAAATGGTCACTCACCGCTTATACACAGTCCCAATCAATCCTGTACTGCTCCCACACTACCCAGAAACAGCAAAAGAAAAATCTTCCAACCCCACAAGAACACTACATACACTCTCTTCCGAGTCAGATTAGACCACCACCCAAAACTGAATACTGCAATACCTGACAAACTAACTAAAAACTCCAACTCTCAACACCTAATACCAACACGCCTGCACTTTGGCTGTCATTGTAACGTGGTAGGGACACTCAGAACCTCGCTCATATGGCTTGTAGACGGGGTCTACAAAACCCCTAACCTGTAAACTCCCCTCACCCTTCAGCCACCTGCTCTATATAACTCGCAGTAGACCTTCTGGCAAGTTCGACCCAAAATAAAAATAAAACACCAGACTAACATCGCCAGAGTTACCATTTGACCAGGGATCTTTATATCCCTGCCTCAACACTGCTATTATATTCTACTAAATGCCTTTTGCTGGAGATACCCTTCCACTAGGGAACAAAAACCTTTCAAGCTCATACTAAACTTATCTTTGCTATTTTTTCAAAACCCTTTCACCACTATACTCTCTCACTTTTGTTCAACTAATCTATACCTTCATCTTACTTATGTCCAATGGAAGAGCTGTTAAGCCTGTGTATCTAGCTCTGTACTTCCAGCTGAAAGATTGGCATTAGTGGGGGAATTGCTCATAATAATCTTATTATACTGTATTTTGGATTTATAATCGAATATTAAACCTTGTTTTCTCCGTGCTCTGTCTAAGTTACTTTCAAATTTTAACACTGATTTTGACTCTATATCATACTGAGGTAATGCATTCTAGCTATTTGTCACTCGCTCACAAAACGAATTCTCTCTCTTGCCTACTCATGGTATTTTTAAGAAAAAAAAATTCTTGGTATGCCCCCTCGTTCTTTGATCTTCTTGCATTACACAAACATCTTGGCTCACATCTTGATCGTTCACTCCTGACAGAATCTTATACGTTTCTATCATGTCCCATCTTTCCTTTCTGTATGATAGCGTCGGTAACCCCAGCTTCTTCAGTTTGTCTTCATAACTCAGGTTCTTAGCGTTGGGTACCAGCTTACTTTCTCTTCTCTGCACATTTATTCTACTGAACTTCTATCCTTTATCATATACGGGACCTAAACCTTATTTGCATACTCTAAATGTGTCCTAACTAATGCCGGGGACAATTATTTGAAAATTTATTCATCCAAAGATACAAAAATCCTTCTTATTAGTCCCACTAACCTGTTTGCTTTATTTATCTTTTCCGCCATGTGGTTCGAGAAATTTAACTTATTGTCAATAACTACCCACAGTCTTTTTATGAATATACCTCTGTCATTTCTTCATTCATGCAATATCCGTCATTTCTTACGGCACTCTTTCCGACCCCAAAGCTTGGCCGATGAAAGATTGAAACTCGCTTGAGCCTTCTTTCCTAAAATAAACTACTGGAAATAAATGCTTGTATCCCTCAAAATTGGAATAAAACTCCAATTAAAACAAATTTCCTATCAAAATTGTGACATAAGACTCCATTATAAATGATATTTAAAGAATATAGTTAAAATAAGGGTTAAAAAGTCGAAGGTTTGAGTTTATTGCAAAAATTTTGGCATCCTTAAAATATCAAATTCATAACAAGATTTGTTATTGAATTTCTACAAAATAATTAATAAAGTTTATATATATATATAATTTTATCGCTAATATCTTAAAAGCACAATGGTATAATACATTTTTAACCGAATTTAATTGAAGGTTTTCATCACATTTATCAGCAACAGTCATAAATTTTTGGGAACGGCTGTATGCTTGAAACAGCTTAAAAATTACCTTCATATGTGATAAATATAGTTGCTGGTGCTCAAAATCCAATTTCAAATGGCAAAGCATCCTATCTTTTTTAAAGGAAGAAATCGCCTTTGAGTGCACTAAGTATTCCTTGCTGGCTTCCCCTTATTATTTAACTATGTAACTAAATAAATTATGGAAAGTAATTAAAATATCAGTTACTACAGTGAGAAGTGATATCATGTGGCTGAAGAGCCAGTTATGTATAATACAGGATAGAAAACGGAAAGACTACAAAGTCACAAAATAATTCTTTCAGAATGAAATATATGAGAAGCCCCCGCCTTATTGCTTCAGTAATATCACAAAAGTGTGATAGGATTGAAAATAGAGGAGTAGGAGGCCAATTGCACAGGAGTATAATATGAATGCAATGGCTGGACTTGGGTGGCCAATCCCACAAAAGTGTAACAGAATTGCAATCAGAAGACTGGCCTGGCCAAACCCACAAGAGTATAATAGGATTGCAATCAGAGGATTAAGATGGCCAATCAGATGAGAGTGTGATATAATTGCAATCAGTGGGCTTGGGTGGCCATCCCATATGAGTTTAATAAGAATGCAATCAAGTGACTAGGGTTGCCAATCCCACAGGAGTGTGGCAGGATTGTAATCAGAGCAATGTTGTGGACAATCCCAAAAGAGTGTGATAGGATTGATATCAGAAGACTGGGGTGGCCAATCCCAAGCTAGTGTGATATGATTGGATTCAACAGAATGGACTGGCCAATATCACAAGAGTGTGAAAAGAATTCAATCAGAGGAATGGAGAAGTCATCGCACAAAAGTGTGATAAGTATGCAATCACAGGGCTGGGTTTGCCAATCCTACAAGAGTATTGCAATTAGGAGCCTGGGGTGCCAAATCTCACATGGTTGTGATAAGATTTCAATCACAAGTATGGTGTGGCCAATCCTACAGGAGTATGATAGGATTGCATTGGGTGGACCGGGTTTTTGGATGCCACAAGAGTGTAATAAGATTGCAATCAGAGGACTGAAGTGGCCACTAACACAATAGTGTGATAGGATTGCAATTAATGCAATGGGTTGGCTAATCCTACAAGTATGTGATAGGATTACTATCATATGACTGGGTTGTACAATAATATAAGAATGAGATAAGATTGCAATCAAGGACTGAAGGGGCCAATGTCACAAGAGTGTGAGAGGATTGCACCCAGAGAACTGAAGTGGCCAAACTCACAAAGGTGGTATAGTAATGATATGAGAGGACTGGGGTAGCCAATCCCACATAGGGTGTGATAAGATTGCATTCTGAATAGTAAAAAGAGAGAACAAGGTTTGCAAATCCCACAAGATGTAATATAAGTGCAATCAGAAGATTAGGATTTCCAATCAAAAAAGAGTGAGATAGGAATGCAATCACAAGAATCGGTTTGCCAATGATACAAATTTGTGACAGAAATCCAATCACACTCTTGTGTAATTAGCAAATTCAGTAATCTCTTTGTAATCCTATCACATTCCTTTGGGATTAGCCACCCCATTTCTATGATTACAACGCTATCTCACTCTTGCGGTATGTATTAGCCACTTCAGACCTTTAATTTCGATCATATCACAGTCCTGCTAGATTGACCACCTCATTCCTCTGATTGAAATACTAATACACTCTTATGAGATTACTTGATTGCAATCCTATCATACTCTTGTGAATTTGGCCATCCATTCCTCTGATTCAAATCTTACGTCAACCTTGTCTGATTAGCTACCCTATTCGTCAGAAAGCAATACTTTCAAACTCTTGTGGGTTAACCCACTAGGACGTGACACGCCAGTCTTCTAATCTAATTTCGATCTTATTACAAACTTGTGCGATTGGCAATCACATTAATCTGATTGAAATCCTAGCACACTCTTGTGGGTTTGCTAGCCAGAGGTTTGAGTTTGCAATCCTATCACACTCGTGTGGGATTGGCCATTCCATTCCTCCGATTGCAATTCTATTACAGTCATGTGGGATTACCAATCTTAGTAATCTATTTGTAATCCTATCACACTTTAGTGGATCGGCTACCACAGTTGTCGGATTGAAATCCTATAACACTATTGTGGGATTGGCCACTCCAGTCCTCTGATTGCAGTCTTACCACAATCTTGTGACATTCACCAATACAGCGGACTTATTGCTATCCTATTACATTTTTATATTATAGGTTTCCCCAGTCCTATATATGCAATCTTATCACAATCCTGTAGATTTGCCACTCCATTCAGCTGGGTTTAATTCTGATCCACTCTTATGGGGTTAGCAACCCTATGCAATTCTTTCACACTATTGTGGGATTGGGCAACCCAGTCCTCTGATTGCAATTCATTTACCTACATGTTAGTTTGGGTTTTATTCAAATAAATAAGTGGAGGGGAGGGAAGTATATATGCCTCTATAATAATTTTGTATGGCAATGGCCTTCCACCAAGAGGAATGCTTCTAGTTAAATTCTGCCATCGAATTGACCCCACTACTCCTGCCATTTAATTTTATCATCCCACGTGCTACGAAGTCATCTTCCTGATTTCTTTATCTATAAAATCTGAAGTATTAGATTTTTTTCGTACATCTTTCATAGTTCCTTCTATCATTGTATTTAGAAAAAAATAGAGGCTTAACATACGCACACGTGTGTTTGTAATCATAATTTATGGTGTAAAGAAAAAAAAGTCATTCGTATAAAATTTAAATCGAAAGGGTTGAAGTTTTGAGACGATATTTTTTCGTATAAGAAAATTAATCGAAGTAAGCAAATTTTTCATTTTGTTTCAGTTTCTATCATAATGTGGAGGTGAAATACTAAAGAAATTATAGCCGAATCCCATTTTATTAATAAATACATTCAATTGATTCGCGTATTCATTATTTACAATGATTTTCCTTGTTTATCAGGTGTGCCTTAATTCATTTCAGCATGTTTAAGACCAGAATTTTGATGATATCTCGACTGACATTGCTTTATTTTTGTCCATTAAGCTACTGCTAATAATTGGATGGCTTTATTTATCACCCGCCAGTCTGATTGTGGCCGACCCCTTCTCTACTGTGTTCTTATTTGGCGAATTCCCGGGGCAAGGTCCTGAAAGTTCAATGTTATTTTCAGCCAAGAACTTTGTTATTGTTTCTGCTTTGTGACAAAGTACGCCATCATTCTGAAAAATACAGATAGCCTCAAATTGGTTCTGAACTATTGGGAAAAGGTGCTTATCAAGTAGGTTTTTGTACCATTTTGAGTCATGGTAGTGTTATTGGGCAAAATCTTTAAGTGTTCTAGTTCCCTTACATGAATATCAGCACCAGGCATGGAGAGTGTCCGGATGATTGACCGTGGGCAAGACACAACTCAAGAAAGCACTTCCATTTTCTCCTCCTAACCGAGGATCTTTTAGAACCTCTGAACATTCGGAAATGAGGTTTATCATAGAATATCACTTTCTCTCAGTCTACACCAATTCATTCTTTATATTTTCTATAAAAAGTGGAAGTAATTCCTCTGGTTTGGGATTTTTTCCGCGGGAAATGAATAATCTGCCATCGAGGCGTGAAATGACCTCGTCAAGGAGCCGTAATCTCTCTAAAACATGTCAGTTTTGAAGGTATTTATATGTACTAATTTATTTCCTTTGATTTTAAGGGTTCTTGTAGTTTTCTATTACATTGATTTAGATTGCCAGTGTATTATTCAAGTTAATAAAATTATTTAAAAAATCTATCACTATTTTATATTCTTATTCATTTTTTTTTACTGTCAGAATTATATTTTAACTCATAGAATTTTACAGTTTCCATACTCTCTTTGTCGTCTAACAGATAGCTATAACTACGCTGTCTATTTCGGCATCTTTTGCTTCCCGTTAACTGTTCAGGATCAATTTCCCCACAGCCAGATGGGGACCACCAAGAGGTTGAAGTGATATGTGCTCTCAATGCATTTTTTTAAATATTTGGGCTGTTTTGAGCTAAAATGAAAATCCTCGTATTAGAAAGATGTTTTTCATACTCAGCCAAGCTCGGACCTTCTCCCACTTCAGGAGAAAGGAGCCTCTTTCCTCCCGCACCGAAATCGGGGATTTGTGTAGGAGGCGCGCTGGCCCGCAGAGATGTAAAATTTAAGACAGTTAAGAATGGCCCCGCAGCACATCTGCTTTTAAAATTTATAACAACAGAAGACTCAATTCCAACCAAATCAAAGTTTTGTTCATTTTTACATATGTATTTCAATGTTACCCTGTTTCACCTTTTCAACTTTGACTTGTATTATTTAAATAAATATTTTTTACTCTTAAGTGCACAAACAATAAATTACATTATCCATTAACTGCAGAGGTAAGCAATTGTATTATTTTTATATTTTTATTATTATTATCTTTGTCAAACTTCAAAAACCATTGTTTCTAATTTTACCTTCACTTTAACTAACGAGGGAAGACGGGAACTAAAACGGGTTTCGACCACCTCTGCAAAAAGCAACAATCTTTTTCAAACTGAAATTAGTTTATTTTTAATTGTTTTATACTTCTCCACTTTCAACATGAACACCAAACGAGCAAATTGGTTACGCCCCTTAAGCCCGGGTTATCGAACTAACATGATATTTTAAACATGTATCTCTCCATAACTTTTTAGTTGTCCTCAGCTTCTTAGTGCTATAGAATCAAATTTTATTTCAGTACACTATATCTCAGTTAATTACTAAAAGTTTTAACAGTGATATTTTGATAATATCTAGCTCTGATTCACTATTGTTGACTTTCCACTTTGGTTATTGTGATGAATTAGTCATCACTTCTAATAGCTCTATCTACTTTCAGTCTACATTTCGTATTTGAAAATTTTATTTTCGGTTCTAGTCTGAGACTAGCTTCTGATATATATCTTTTCAGAGAGTGAAGTTCTTCTGGATTCGATAAAATAAAACTATGTAGTAATCCAACTTAAGGTGGCCTAAATATCTTATATTAATGCAGATCACTTTTGGATGCCTTTGTAAAATAATACAATTCCCCCCTCCCCCTAAGTCTTCTTTAAAACCCTTTAAAGTTCACTTTGCCTTTCCTTAAGAATTTGGGAAAATGTTCTTAGGATGTTAAACTACAAGCAAATACATGATATTTTACTCTTGTGCATTTGTTTAAATTCTTCGTTTTTTGTGCGGTTAGGTTAGGTTAAGTTAGGTAAGGTTAGGTTAGGTTAGGTTAGGTTAGGTTAGGTTAAGTAAGGTTAGGTTAGGCTAGGTTATGTTAGGTTATGTTAGGTTAAGTAATGATAAACTTACCTCCATTGGTAATGGCGTAAGAAGATCGAATGTAGGAACAATTCACATGAAATGTTAGCCTTTTAAGCATTTACTCAGGATTGGTAAATTCTACGCTCTAGTGCCGCAAGGTGGGGAACATTACTGAAACTTGATTGGTTGGATTTGAAAGACGATGAGTTCTTCTTTGCCCAGAGAGCAGAAATTCAGCCATCTGAGCATTACAACGTTTTTTGGCGGTCATTTAAAAACGGTGCAATTAAGTATCCCATTTGGGATATTTGGGCGCTAAAGGGTTAAACAGGTTTTGTCTCCCAAAATTATGTAAAGATGGTCAGTTGGGAGAGGGAGAAAGAACTATAATCATATCGAAGTAAACAAGATAAAGAGAACGAATACAGATGAAGAGGAAGAAAGTTCATATATTTAAGTTGAATGATCCAAACTTACAAACCTGAAATCTCCTGGAGAAAAATTAGAACAAAACCAATAAGATGAAGGCCTACCTAATTAAACAACAGAATTTGGACGGGTAGCTCCCCTACTTTCTGAGTCAGGCGCCAAATATTTCCATCAGCGGGACTGATATTAAAAAACTTAAATCAAGAAGTTCTTCCTACAAGATATGAGAACCGTCTTTTAATCATTTATTTGAATACGATTTAAGGGAACTAGACCATCAAAGTATTAAAGAAATGTTGAAGACCTTGCAGCCACTTCTCAACAAAGAACAAAATTAAAATCTTTTAGAATTCAATTAGAAGAATTTCATGGACGATTTGAAGAACGCTCTGCATTTGACTGTAAATACAGGAGATTAATTCTATTTATGCAAAATGTAAATTATTTTCAGAGGAATTCTAGAATTATGAGGTAGCCCACTTCGAGTAGAGGTGACATATATCAGGTAACCAAAAAGTTCTTGTCGTTTTTAAACAAAAAAAAGAAAAATGACAATTTGACGAAATGTATTGTTTACCTGATGCAAATTAGTTACTATCCATTTTAGAGATGTATCCAGCAAAATAGAAGTCTATCATTAGATCTTGAATAAAACAACTTAGAATTTGAAGCAACAACTTTTGAAGTTTGTCTTCGAATGCTTCCTTATCAAAGAACTTTTCATTGTCAATCTGATTGCATAGAAACAATGAGATTGGCAATAAAAGATTCTTTAATTAGTTGCACTCGAAGAGAAACGTCAAAGATTTTTTCGTTTTGAAGCCTAAGAAGTTTTATTTAAGAGCAATAGCTTGACTTTTATTTTGTTGGAAAAGATCTCTGATATGAAAAGAAACTTTTTTTATCAGGTAACAAATAAAGTTTATGAAATATTCGTTTCGATTTTGCTGGTTTAAAAAACGCATGAACTTTTTTGATTACCCGATATTTTTCTCTGACCTTTTGCACCCTTAATGGGAAAAGAGATTTTATAGCCTCTTTTTCTAGTTAGTACATAGAATCATACGACATTTTGTAACATTATTTTCCTATCGTTTATTCAATCTTTCTTCAGTTAATTTCTCTTCTTCCCTTATTTTCTCCACTCAAATCTTCTACCTCCTTATAGGCGTTTTTCTTACGAAATCGATCTTGGATTATTTTATCCACATTTCTGATTTCATTGCTTAAATATTTAGAGTTTGATATAAAATCTTTACTATTTTCCCTCCTTTCAATGTAACTGATATTTCTATTTGCCTAACCTCTTCTTTAGATATGTCAATTCCATCATTCGTTATCTCATGAATAAAATTAGCCAATATCGTATGAATGTAGTGATCTAAACAAATTATTAAATAATTATCTCTCTATTAATAAGTGCTAATTTTCCTTTCTTTCTTAGAATGTAGCATGGCGGGTGGCAAGAGGCAGGCTTATAGAATCGGTGTCAACCGAGTCTTTTTAAGTTCAAAGACAATTATGTTGATTGAACATAAGTTCAATGATCTCAGCGATGCGAACTGAGTACTTCGAAGCTCTCAATCACATTAACCTTTCTTACATTTCCGATTGAACTATTTCTTTCAGACATTTCCCCTCTATGTTTTGGAAGATTCCCTTATACCCATTTTGTGAAAAAAAAATTTCAAGCTGCTCTGGCCGCCTTAATACAAAATATAAATGTAAATTTTAATTCAGAATTTGGGTGAAAGAATTTCTCTTTTAAAATAAGGCTACAAGCAAGGTGCAGATTTTGATTTTTAAACTGTGGATTCTCTAACATCAATGGCTCCTTGCATATTTAAACGCTTCGTACAAATTGTAGAGAAATTAGAACACAACGCCACATAGAGGACCAAGCTGACATATATAATAAAATCCCTTTTCGGGGAGAGTAAGAGAAAAGAACAAGAAATTGAGGTGCGTGAGAACGGTAGTCGTCTGACCATCAGTCAAACTGCCGAAGGGTTCTGATCTCACCGACGAGTGGGTAGTCGACTCAAACTGCACGTCGCAAGGAAGCCGCAAAAGGCCATTAAGCAGCTCTAATAAGAAATTGGACCCAGTGAAATTGAGGAAGAAATTCATCTAACTGACGGGTTGAACAACTCGCTAGGCAAAACACCAGTTAATCACCGAACTCCAAAAGATCCGATTACCCACGAGGTCAGGAGGCCCGCGGTTAGAGAGCCCAAATGCGTCGTAAGATCAAAAGGCCACTGAAGGGAAATAGTGTGACGGTTGTCGGTGCATCTCATTAAGAAGCAGACCTGGGCTCCGTGGTGTCACCTCCCCATCCCCTCGTGCTCCCCTCAATGGCATTACCACGTCCCCCTTAGTTAGGGTGGGCCCCGGGCTATAAATAGGAAAGAAAGAGATTATTCTGTTTGAGACGATAGAGGACTAGATTTTTGTGATCAGTCCCTCACCCTGTTCCGGACTCGACTGCTAAGATTTAGAAGTTTGTCTCGTTTTCTTATCAGTGCCATACCGATTTATCCTTCGCAGACTTAGCAAGAGGTCTGGCTGGATCAAAATTCCTAAGTGCCAACCAGAAATTTTGGTAGCAAGATAAAAGAAGCTACGCTCACCCTTTGAGGGACTCTCAAATCGCAATCTCATCAATTTTGAGAGAAGAAGAATTAATTCCCAAGTAAGTTCCCTTTAATTACTTTTGGGATCACTCCATATACCAAAACCCAGTTGGTAACCCTTCAAAGTAGACGAGGGTACAAGAAGAACTCGAGAGCTATAAAGAAGAGTATTCTTTGAGCCAGAGAGCATAAACCCTCTCTCCATCTTTTAGACTTATAACCGGATCAATAAAATCATAAGAAGAGATCGACATCGGTTTCCACTGTCACCGTGAAAACCCCACTCATTTCTCTTTCGTCGTGAACTCTGTCTGTTTTCTCCGCAGACTCGCTGAAAAATCCAATATAGCGACATCCGTCAACCCCTGTTCCGATCAAGGTCATTTAAGTCCGAATGACTATATATATTTGATTTGGATTAATTAGGATTTTTAAAACTCTCCCAAGCTAACTAAGGGGGAAATAGTATTTCGTGACTTCTGTCATATTTTAGTTAGATTAGGGGAAGTAAATGTTTTTTTAACTCTGTAACTTAGAGGCCTCCAAAAGTAGCTATCTGACAATTGGTTTGTTTACGCGAAGCCTAATTTGTTTTGATCAAGAGCTCTCGTCAGGAGTAGGCCAATATTCGAATCATGCAAACCATGTTAAACTGAGAGAATTCTGTGTAAATATGAATATTTAAGTTAATTTTTAAATTAAAAGATATATATATATATATATATATATATATATATATATATATATATATATATATATATATATATATATATATATAAATTTTGGTTAGTTCTTGGTGTTTTACTGGATCCTTACGTGTTAACCGGCTCTGTCCTTAAAACTGATTAAACGCTGTGGTACTCTCATAATTCAGTATTTAGACACCTTTAGACGAATTCAGGGTCCATTCACCAAATAGAGGAATTATTTCCCTTCCTAAGTGATGTCAGACTGGCTCGCTAAAAGTCATTAAATGTATAAATACTTTGTCAAAGAGGTATTGTATCTGAGTAAATGTTAAACGGCCAACAGCTGAAGAATAATTCTCCGACAAAAGTAGGGAGACAATTCCTCGACACAAATCACAAGATAAGGAGAATATAGAATAGGATAGGGGAATAAAAGGAGACTAAGAAAAGGATATCGAGATAACGAAAGTCAAAGACCATCTTATTTCCTTGAAACCGAGAATGAACCACGTTAGTCCGTTCCTGTTTTGGGACCTTACTCCTTGTAGCAATGCCCTCATCCATCAGAAGCAGCAAACAAAATTGATACCCTGACTCTTTTAGCTTTCATTTAGTTGAAGTTTATCACCCGTGCCGGTGTATTCATTGCCGCAGCTACCATGCTTGCAGTGCTTTTAGCTACTCTTTGAAAGAAAGAAATTGACTCACTCTTTACTGAAGTTAGTTATGATGTCTCCGTCTCTATTCTCTCGATTAAACTCCCCTGATCTGGTCTTACACGCACCAGGATACTCCTGCATAATTTCCATTGAAGTACCTCATACCATGACCCTGTCAAACTCTCCGTGCATCTACTTAGTTGTAACTCGTCAATGAGCCATCGGACTTGATTTCAAACCTCCAGCTGCCTTTTTGTAGCCTTACACATAAGTACCTTAAAAAATTGCAACCACAACCAGTTGTATATTTCCTGTTCTGAACAATTCACTTGATTTTACGCTTTTCCCTGATGGCCAGCATTATAGCGTTCGGATCCAACTGTTCCCTTTTAAGTTTTCTTCGAGATCCTTTAATTATCCCACTGTTTGCCTTCGAATTCCTTGCCGAACACCATGAACGCCTACGTCCTTTTTTCGAAATAAATCAAATAACCTATACAGTATTTTATGCTAGTGTATAAAACACACCCAACATATATTAGTAATACACTAGGCATTAGGCAACTATTTTAATAACTTGTTAAAATTTTCAGTAGAGAATGGTAATAGTATAAATGATTTTAGCAGAGAAATATCTATGATAAACTGATAAATATTCAATGTTTGAACGATTTTAATAATTCCGATCCAAATATTCATATTCTCTTCAATTTCAGTTCATTGTAAATTTTATTTCTGAATTTAATCTAAGTTATTCAGACGTTATTTCTTTTAAACATATTTTGGCAAATTCTTTCTAGAATGCTATAGACGACCATTTATCAGGTTATGCTTTTGCCTTAACTCCTTTTACAGTTTCTGATTCATTAGACTAAACTCAGAATCTCCTCATTATATTATCAATACATTTTTTTTGTAATGCGAACCCTCGGCTCCATTCAGAATCTCATGGTAATAATATATTTATCCGAAATTGGCTCTTTCACAGCCAAACACAAATCTCTTCATTCGAGTTCTTTGCCATTCTAAAGAATATTATTTTCATTTCGCTATATCCTTCATTCATAACGGGTAATATTCTGCTTTGTTGTCAATTTAATTTCGTCTACACATTTGGCAACCTTGTACATTCATGTGTTAATCTATTCACTGTTGCTATGAGAATATTTTTCTGCCGACCGGCAAAAAAAATCATTAGCAAAATTTTATCATTGTCTCTTTATCTTGAATTATCTCCGTTCTTCTTAAGCAGTTTACGATATTGTCTTCCTTTCTTATCTTTTTTATTCTACCATTTTACGTTAATTAACCGCATCATTGTCAGGTATTAGTTTGTCTAGTCTTTTTAATAGTTTTTTTGTTTCTTCCCACAACTTAATGTTATTACTTCAAATGATATATATTTTTTTAGATTTTATTTTCACTCCCATTAGTCCATTTTACCTCTGAGTTTCTTGAAGAGGACTACATATTTAATTTAGAGATACAATATTGATTTTTGTTTAACGTTGCGAAGCCGGATATCATTTACATTTTCGGTAGTTTCTAGTTATTTACTCTACTCATCCACCCACGGTTCATTTATCTCTGTCTGTCTCTTCCTGCCCACTAAAAAAAAGTTAATTTCTTATTACCCCAAATAATCTCTTCTTTTTATTCTGTTTTACTATCAATTATAAAATATCGACTAATCGATTAATCAGAATCACTATCTCACTGTTTACTCAAGATGCTGAGTGAGTACTTTGGGAGTGCATAAATTTCAATGAGAGAGTTGCTAGGATATTACATCAAGACCACCATCCCTATGAACCTTAACGACTTTACAGGGTTGTAACCAGTCTTTATAACGTCCTATATGATCGTAAATATGGTATTCCTTAAACAATTAAATGCCGCTGCACTTTCTGTGAGGCTGTCCCGAGCAAAACTGTATCAATGAGTTTCGTTCATTACCATTAACTTTCGGTGTTTTCACCCGAATTAAAACAGTTTTGTTATTGGTCTGATTAATTAGAATATCTTACTGTTTAGCTTGTTTACTATCCCCATGAACACAGTCGCTATTAATTCATTTTTCTTCAGCTAAATAAGATTTTCCCCTTTCAGTTTCTTTCGGGGTTTTTTTTAGGTAGTTATCTTTTTTCAATCATGTGTTTCTGTAATACTAAGCCTTCCATCTATTTACCTTAAATGTCTCTCTGTCACTCTCGCTTTCATCTTCGTGGCATTCAGCATCTTCACGACCTGGACTTCCACGTTCTCAACGTTTGCCCGTTACCCCTTGCGTTCTTTTATTTATTCAGCAATCTAGGAAAACTAAATTTCATTTTCTTCTCACTTTATTTAATAACGGATTCTCTCTCGTATCGTTTCGTTCCGTCTTAGTTCATTATCATTCAGTGAAAAAGGAAAATTCGTCTATATTTTCTTTGCCTAATTCCTTCATCGATTTCTGCCTCATCTTTCCCAATAACGGAGTTTTTTTTATAGCCCATTGTTAAAATAACACCACCAAGTCAAAAAGGTCCTATATCTCAGCTCCCACTTAAACAAATGAGCCTCATACTTTTTTCTAGCCCTAAATAATCGATAAATGTATAAATCACTGTCTATTCAAATATCCTCTTCGAACTTTTACACTTTAAACTTAGATTAAAATATTATATTATTCATTAATATATTATTTTATATTTTTAAGCAGGTTTCACTATTAATTTTAGTCACCATCAGTGATGCAAAGAATCCACTAAAGAAAATGTAAGTGTATCATTTGAGTAAATGTATTTTTGTATATGTAACTGTACTATTCCACTTGATAAAAAATACTTTTCGATATGATAAAATTTACTTTTTCATACAATAAAATGTGACGATTCATATACTAAAATATACTTTTTGAAATTAAAAATAACAATGTGTTATGTTTAGGAAAATTTTAATCAATTACTTTGTATATTTTGGACATTAATTTAAAAATTAACTATAAATTTATTGCCATAAATTTATTGTCGATATAGTTATTAATTTATTAAAATGTATAACGGCCAAGAAATCCTTTTAGGGGAGGAATAGTGTTAGTAGTCTGATCGACTAACCAAGGAATTAATATAAATGTATATTATCATTCGAAATTTTCCGCCATTGTTCTTTTTAGAAGAACGTTACAGACAAATGAGCTAAATTTGATTTCAAAATTGCCAATCTTTTTTTCAGACCAGAATATTTTTGGCACAAAATATTCAAATGAAGTAAATTATAGCATTCTCTGACGTCAATAACTTCTTAGATATTTAAATACCTCATTTAATAAAATAAACCGGAGAATATGCACTAACATAGGTGAATACGGAGAGACTAAGTGGGGTAAATGTAAAGAATAAAGTCAGAGACCGTCTTTGCTTAAAACCTAGTCTGATCTCAGAATGGTATATCACTCCTCGTCTCACCGCCTCCCCCCATCAAAAACAGAAACCCAAATATAAGAGAAGTCCTCGGTCTCTCATAGACGCTATAGAGATCGAGGCTTTTTATAATTGTAAGCAAAGAGCATGGAAACATTCTCAGTCGATCGACTGTTTGCGTTAAGGCAGCTGTCTAATAAAATACTGGGTGAAAGGTGCTTAAGTATGTTGGTTGGTGGCTCTAGAGAAAGCGTATTATCGTTATAGAAACGTTAAGCTATGTTTTAGGAATATATATGTATTTAGTGGAAAACTGATGGCTAGTGTGTAAGCATTAACACTAGTTGTGCGAATGGGACGACGAAACTAGAGGAAACTAAGGACGAACGAGGGTGAGGTAGTATTAGAGCTGGGAAAGTCAAGCCAGTATAAAAATAGACTGGCCCTGTTGGCTTCTTGTAACGAATAATGTAAAAGTACAAGAAATAGGTGGCACTCCACCCATCGGTGATCATTAATTGGTTCTTCGAGAGTAGGAAGGTACCGATGGACTGGTGAATGGCTGACGTTACTCCGATTTATGTATAAGAAAAGAGACCAAGGTTGCTTAAGAAACCACCGGGCGAAAACCTGCCTTCACTAATAGGGAAGGTGTTATAAAGGCTAATTGGAATAGAATGACGAGAATCTATGCTAACATAATTTAATCAGGGCTTCTCATCCTTAAGAAACGGTTGTGTTTCACTATTTTCTGGAATTTTTACACCAGAGGAGGAGAAAATACGACAATGTATGTAGCCGGAGGCCTTTGAATAAGGTCCGAGCGCTGATTATTAAAGGAAATATTTTCGAATGGATTGAGAATCGCCTGTCTGGTATGCGGCATACGGTTGTGATGAATGACCAGACCTCTTTCTAGTCATCGTTGACGAGCAGACCCCCCAATGTCTCCTTATTAAGTCTTTTGTTATTCATCATCTCTGTCAATGATATAGGTTATGTATCGTTTATCAAAATAGGTAATATCTCAGATTACACAAAATTGAGTCAAGGTAAAGTGTCAACACAAGGCTTCGTGAGGTTAAATGTTGGGTGCCCACCGCATAGATGCGTGGTTGGAACAGTGTCAGATGTTTTTCAACTTACAAAAGAATATGCTCGAGTGTGTGAATTCCCCGGTCCGATTACTCTCTCCAATGGTAGGATATAAAGGTCAACTACGTGGAGAAAGGCAGGTGTATTCATTAACAGCGAATTAAAGTTCTCCAGTGTGTCGAGGCAGAGGAAAATACTCAGTGATTGTTAGGCTACATTAAGAGACTGTTCAGTTTTCGAACCAAGTAGATTTGACTGAATCTATTTAACGGGTCGGTTGGTTCCTAAGCATTGGAAAAGACATTGAAAGGTTGGAAAGAGTGCAAGCCAAGGACACGAAATTGATCTCTTTGAATGGGCGTAGAGACTATCAGACACGAAAGCAATTAGGTCCCAACTTTTTCGAAGTTTCGAGAATATTGATTTTCATAAGTTATTTACCATTATCCAGAATAGGACTAAGCACTACCTTTGGAAGCTTGAATTTTTGCGTTTCTGGACTACTTTGTTGGGCAAGTACTTCACAAATCTAATATTCGAGGCATCGAACGACTTACCTGCCGAGGGACTTAATAGTTCCAGCGTTGAGCAATTTAAGGATAGAATTGACCAAATTGTTTTTAGTCGCAATAAATCGAATACAAATAAATTATCATTTTTTCTTTTAAAGTAGAACTTTAAGGTTAAAATCCTTGGTTGTGGCGCTTTGCTCAGCACATTCAAGCATGCATTTATTAGACACGGCTGGCTAAGCAGTATTATACTATCAGCCTATTATCACTACGTAAATTGCAGTTTAACGTTCGCTTAAGTATCATTTCTAACTTTCTTGTGGTAGGAGAGAAGGGTAGTGAGAGCCTTCCTCTATAATATGCTTTTTCACAAGCAGTATATTATGGAGTACTCTAAATAGTACAATGACAGTATGGATGGCAATCTCTTATTCCTTGCGATTGATTGTGACTATTTTGCTAGTCTTATCGCTAAAACCTATTTTTCCTTTTCCAGGTTTCTTAATATGAACCGTCACCTCTCAGTCTTGCGGCTTAAGATGTAATGATCTCTTGTTTACATTACTTCCCTTCATCGGTCCTTTAAATAAATTAGTCCTCTTCATGCACAACTGATCTCGATTAAAGATATCAAATTAAAGATTAAAATTGACCCTAATTTTCTTAATTGCTGGTTATCTCCTATGATTAAGACTTTTCTTACGGAGATTGTTACCTCTCTAAAATACCATAAGAGATATGCTTGATTTAAATTGGTTAGATTCCCATTTATTTACTCATTCTATTCATATTGGTTACATGTGTGGCCGCACCTTTGAAAATTTTAACTTACGAGTACATTAGAGAATATTTTATCATTTCAATAGCTTTGGCATTTATTGTTTGAATAAGATTATTCCTTATTTATTCATTTAGCATGATAATTTAGTAATCAATTACCTCAAAATTCCACCTTAGTAATTTAAGATACGGTATTCCGTCTTTATTTTCTTGGATTTTTAAATTGATTTCTCAAGGAAAATTGCCTACACTTAAATTTTGACCTTTCGAGGTTTCTTTGTTTATTTCCAAGTTGTAGACGTTTATTGCATAGTTAAGGTAATATGTTATACCCTGAACAACCCTAAACTGAGATGTTGTACAGCCCACTCAAGTTGAGGTAATCAATTACCTCAAAATTCCACCTTAGTAATTTAAGATACGGTATTCCGTCTTTATTTTCTTGGATTTTTAAATTGATTTCTCAAGGAAAATTGCCTACACTTAAATTTCGACCTTTTGAGGTTTCTTTGTTTATTTCCAAGTTGTAGACGTTTATTGCATAGTTAAGGTAATATGTTATACCCTGAACAACCCTAAACTGAGATGTTGTTGCACAGCCCACTCAAAGTTGAGGAAGAGGTCTACTTAGGATTAATTAATCAACATTTGCCGGTGAGTTCCATGTTATTCAGGGTATAGACGCCCGACTCTTGTTGCTTTCGTTCATTTCCTGAGTGTATAAAACAGAATCAATGTAAACAACTCTTCATTTGTTGCTCCATGCTACCATTGTTCATATAAGCCAAAGAATACTTCCCACAGGGCCTCTTCTAAACGGCTGGAACTAGAACTTAGTCCTCAAAAAACATTCCCACATGTGACGGTACAGAAGATACCATTAAATATTTCAGTTAACCACCGTTGAAAACGCCTCCTGTATTTTTGGATCGGTGGTGCATTCTTTTCTTTTTCTTATTTTTCGGATACGTTCTTGTTTTTCTCCGCTCACCATCATCCTACTCAAGATTTTATTTTAAATCCTAAATGAAAACTAACGAGAGAATCTCGTGCAAAAGGGTTGTAAAGAGAAGATAAGAGCAAATAAAAATGTGTTGAAAATATATACCCAGAGATCCTATAAGGAAATTGGGGCTGGGAGACACGCAGACATCCCGATGTTAGCTACCACAAACTGGTCGATTCTACATAAGACACCTGTTTTTAGGTGATGGAGGTATTTGAATAGTTTACAGAAGCTTAAATATGGTATTTACGAAAGAATATAAAGGTAGTTTACAAAGGATTAAGTTAAATAGTTATGATAGAATAAGGAGATAGAATAAAAAGTTTGCATGTAAAGTGTTAAATTAGATAGTTACGATAGAATAAGGAGATAGAATAAAAAGTTATTTTGCCAAGGGTTAAATTAGATAGCTAGGCTAAAATAAAAATATAGTGACTTGAAAGGGCTCTGCTCGTCAACGATGACTAACAAGAGGTCTGGTCACTCATCACAACCGTCTGCCTCATCCCAGACAGGCAATTCTCAATCCACTCGAAAATATTTCCCTTAATAATCGGCGCTCGGACCTTTTTCAAGAGCCTCAGCCTAGATGCATTATCGAGCGCCTTGAAAGGCGAAATTTAAGATGTTTTACTATTCGGAAGGAATTCCAAGGTTGTTAATAAAAAAACCCTCTCAGCACAGATAATTTTTACATTTCTGTTTCAATTTTAAAAATTTAGACCGTATTATAGACAAATACAGGATGTTTGGAGTTAAGAAAGAATGGTTATTTGAAACTATCTTTATTTTTTTGTATAAAATCTTGAATTTTAAGATTTTGCCAACAATTCCTAGGATTTCCATTCGGGAATATTTGGGAGTTTTGGAATATAAAGTATACATATATACACACACGTGCCCATATATATATATATATATATATATATATATATATATATATATATATGGGTACTCCTATCCATGCACACATACACTTGTAAATGTAATTTTAACTAACAACACACAATTGTTCTACATATAAATTTTATGATATAAATACACTTGTGTTCATGAATCCTATAATATATATATATATATATATATATATATATATATATATATATATATATATATAAAGAGAGAGAGAGAGAGAGAGAGAGAGAGAGAGAGAGAGAAGCTGTAGCAATTCATTGTTCGGATCCAACGTTAACAATTTTTATTTTTAGCGTCCATCTGGTGAGAAAACCAAAGGCAAATAACAAAAAAAAAACAAGAAGCAAAGGGCAAGATAAAGAGGAAGCAAGCTCTGGAGAGAAGTCCACCTTTCGCCTGGCGCGGGAGCGCGCGTCGTGGTTCAAATCGGTAGCAATAATGGTACCGCGAGACCAGCAGGAGTGCTGCAATGTTGCACCCAAACGTTCACTTATCCAAACAAAAACAAGGCAATCGTTGAAGAAAGGAACAAAGTGAATCAACCCAAAATGTCGCAACGCGCGAACACGCAGGACAAATAGGAAAAATCCCCTTTCGTTTATCCTTCCTTTGATTGATTAGTTTCATTTTAAGGTGCGAGTCATTAAATCCCCTTGCCAACGATCACGTGGCTTGGACACGTCCATAAGTACCAATCATAAGTGGCGATAAGAAACAAAGATAAAGAAAAAAATTATTAGTAAAGCTGGGGGGAGGTGGCAGATAAGAGAACGAGGGGGAGGTAAGTTTCAATTGGTGTATGTAATCTAGACAGACAACAAATCGATTGGTGTAATCTAGATAGACAGAGACATACAAACAAATCGATTGGTGTAATCTAGATAGAGAGAGAGAGAGAGACAAACAAATCGATTGGTATAATCTAGATAGAAAGAGACATACAAAAAAATAGATTGGTGTAATCTAGATAGACAGAGACAGACAAACAAATCGATAGGTGTAATCTAGATAGACAGAGACAGACAAACAAATCGATTAGTGTAATCTAGATAGAGAAAAACAGACAAACAAATCGATTGGTGTAATCTAGATAGAGAGAGACAGCCAAACAAATCGATTGGTGTAATCTAGATAGACAGAGAGAGACAAACAAATCGATTGGTGTAATCTAGATAGAGAGAGACAGACAAACAAATCAATTAGTGTAATCTAGATAGACAGAGACATACAAACAAATCGATTTGTGTAATTTAGATAGACAGAGACAGACAAACATATCGATTGGTGTAATCAGGCCCCACGAGAAGGGGGTGCGGCCGTTGCGCCGTACTAGGGCCCATAAGATTGTAAGGGGGGCATGAATATCAAAGTTCAAAATTGAACATAACATTACATAGCATAATTTCATTGATGAAAAAAGCCACAAAGTTCATCCGCATCCGTCAAAACCCACACACAGAATGCATCCATAGGATTAAGTCAGATCATGCATCTACAATATACAATTTAAACAACCCATAGGATTGTGTCAGATCATTCATCTACAATATACAATCTAAACCGTCCATAAGAGAGAGTCAAAAACAAAAAGCATCATCATCAGAGCAAGACAAAATCAAAATCCCCAAAAATATACAATAAAAGAAACTGCATCCACAGGAATGAGTCTAGAGACTCATTCCTGTCTCTCTCTATCTAGATTACATCAATCGATTTGTTTGGCTGTCTCTCTCTATCTAGATTACACCAATCAATTTGTTTGTCTGTCTCTCTCTATCTCGATTACACCAATCGATTTGTTTGTCTGTCTCTGTCTATATAGATTACACCTATCGATTTGTTTGTCTGTCTCTGTCTATCTAGAAGTAAGAAGTTAACCCTCTCTCCCCATATAATTATCTAATCTGCGCTTGAAAATTTTCAGTTTGGACTGTCTCAGGTTGCAAACTATTCCCATAGTCTACCACTATATTGGTGAAAAAGTATTTTATAACATCTAGTCTGCACCTCTGTTTTTTAAACTTTAAGTGGTGACCCCTAGTCCTATTACTACCTTCTAACTAAAAGAACTTGCTGAAATCCAATTTATCCATCCCAGAACAGATTTTAAAGAGCTCAATCATTTTTTCCCTCACATACATTCTTTCAAATGAGAAGATATTTAGTACCCTCAGTCTATCTTCATATTTAAAGTGATTCAGGTAAGGTATTATTTTTGTTGCCCTCCTTTGTACTGACTCTAGCAGGTTGATGTCATGTCTAAAATGTGGTGACCATGCTTGTATACAGTACTCTAAATGTGGCCCGAAATAAGAGTTGTATAGTTTAAGGATAACCTCCTTACTCTTGTAGCTAACATTCCTTTTAATGTATCCTAGTACCCTATTTGCTCTATTTTCTGACTCAATACTCTGCTTTAAAAACTCCAGTGACCTATCTACTACTATTCTTAAGTCTTTCTCATCTTCAACTGAATTAAGCCAATGCCCATTAATCTCGTAGTTGAATTTCCTATTATCTCTCCATATGTTAATAACTTTGCATTTATTAAGGTTAAAAGTCATCTACCACTTCTGAGCCCAAGCCAGTAACTTATTTAAGTCACCCTGCACTTTAAAGCTACCCTCAACTTCTTTTACTACAGCTGCCAGTTTAGTGTCATTAGCAAAAATTGACACTTTGCTATTTACACCCTCCCCTCCCCATAGAAACATTTGAACCCATTGTGTGTTTTGGTATCTTTGCCTACTCGGATTCTGAGAGTAGGTAAGACATCTTAATCCACCTATCTCTAAAGCACCCCCTTTAGCCTGTATACCTTCTACTCCTCTGTGCTGGATTTCCTTCACTGCCCCACCCTGAGCCACGAAATTTTCCTGACCACTATCAGAACCTAGTTTCCTGCCCGCAAGGACCCAATAACACTATCCAACTCCTGCCACAAAACCTCAATCCCATCCCGGCTCAGAAGGAGCCCATCCATCGGAAACAATCCCTTATTCCCACAAAAGCCCTTCCATACATCTATAAATACTATTCCCGACTCTTCACACAGTCCCTTCACTTGTAATGTAATATTTTCATTTTTATAAGTAACTTGATTTTTAATGTTGAAAAGGAAAAGCTGACAATTCTTATTATATTTTTTTCATAATCTGCTCATCTGAAATATGTCTCGGCATAAATCAGGAGCACAAAAGAGGAAAGAAAAAAAAGAAACGTGCTGACAATGAAAGAAGAGGATTACAGACACTCTTTCAAATAGGTATGAAAAGAAAACAAAATAATGTGGGAACATATACGAATGCAAATTCGGAAGAAGGGGAAAGTGTAGGTGGCAGTCGTGAACAAGAGAGCCTATATGGAAATGAGATAGAAGCTAATAAAGAAACAAATTCGGGGGCATGTACAAATACGATGGACATAGATATTAATTCAGAACCTGGACCTGGTGGAGCAGATAAGAATGTAGATTCTCCAAATCAGGCAGAAAGTGCAACAGAAATTCCTAAAATAAGTAGTGAATCAATGAAAGTAGTTCAAGATAAATTTGAAAAAATTAGCACTGGACTTGTCAGGCTTGACATTGTATTCCTCACAGCAGAATTTCCTTCTCAATCAGACATAGAGAATTATGTTACTAGAGGTCATATTGACTTTTCCTTAACATTGCCTAAAGATGGTAACAATCAAACATTTCCAGAAGGTATACTGAAGTTCAGAAACATTAATGCAGAACAGCATACCCGAGACTGGCTTGTCTGGAGTCAATATAAGGAGACACTATATTGTTTTCCGTGCAGGCTATTTTGGAACAGAGTTTGCTGCAGGCTGAGTACTGCATCCAAATCTGCATTTGCTACAGCTGAAGGTTGGTCAGCCAGTGCTAAGTGGGGGAAATTATGTAACGGGGTTCCCAAACATGAAAAGAGTAATGAGAATAGGAAATGCTATCTAGCTTGGCGTGAATCAAAAAGACGTCTGTCATTGCAAGAAGGTATTGAGAATCTTCTAGAAGCATCAATTAAAGTGGAATCGGAAAAATGGTACAACCTTTTGAAACAAATTATTGATGTTTCCCTATTCTTAGGAGAGCGTGGCCTTGCTTTCCAGGGTTCTTCGCAACGCATTAGCGACTCAAATAATGGAAACTTTTTAGGTCTAATAAAGTTGCTTTCACACTGGGAAAGCAAAAGGTAGAAGAGTCACAGAAAAAGGGGGAAAGACTGCAAGAACATTACCTCTCTAATGAGTCCCAAAATGAATTCATTGCAAAATGTTCTGATCTTGTTGAGCAACACGTTCTGGGAGAACGGCAGGCTGCAAAGTACTATGCAATAATAATAGATTCCACACCAAAATCATTTCATGTTGAGCAAACAACATTCCTTTTGCGTTACCTAGTTCGCCATGAATCACGATTTGAAATTGTGGAACGATTTCTGAAATTTGTAGATTGTAGTGAAAAAACAGGATCTGAAATTGCTCAAATTATTACTGAAACATTGAAAACAAAGCTATTCCACTTGCTAATTGTAGGGTACAAAGTTATGACAATGCAGCAAACATGTCAGGCAAATACAATGGTGCACAAGTAATAATAAAAGAAAAGTACCCTACTCCTATATTTTCTCCTTATAGTTGCCGCTTAATTTATGTGGTAATGATCTGTTGAATGTATTCCAAAAGCAAGCACCTACTTCAGGACTATACAAACAATATACACCTTATTCAGTTGTAAACCCAAAAGGTGGGAAATATTGGTAAAGCGTATTGGTTGTTTGCTTCATGGCATATCTGGCACCAGATAGTCAGAACGAGTTGAGAGTGTATAACCATTTCTAGCCCACCTCCCAGGGGTTAAGTTGGCTTTGGAAGACCTGCTAGAGCTGAATCTCACTCCAAAAACCAGGAACGAAATCCATGGAGCTATTTGTTATGTCAGTTCCTTCACCTGCATCATAATGTCAGTCATGTGGCACAGAATACTGGTCCCTATTGATTTTTGCAACAAAGTCATTCAAGCTAGTGATTCGACTTTAGATATGGAAGTTGCAAATATAGAAACCTTGCTTGCACAACTAGTGGCTCTCCGGGACAGTTAAAGCAATGCAGAATGAAGCTAAGTTTGTTGACACCAGCCTACAGATAGAAGTAAAATTGTTTAGGGACCGTAGTACCACTGCAAGAAAAAGAACAAGATTTCATGATGAGGATACACCTGATGAAAATGTGAATGGAATGAACTAAGCAGATGAATCCTCTGAGGAAGCGTACTTCCGAAAGCACATATTTTATGTAGTATTGGATAATGTTATTGGAGGGCTTACAGTTCGTTTCAGTGCAGCCAAGCAGGTTTCTGACACCTTCAGCTTTCTTTGGAACTACCAAAAGGTGTCAGGAGAGGAATTGAAGCGCAAAGCAGCTAAAATAGCAGAGAAATATTCTATAGATATCAGCAGTGAAGATCTTGAGCAGGAAATGAATCACATAACAATGGTTCACAATGCCAATTTGAGTAGAAAACAGTTGGGTGGATTGGAACTGTTAAATGCTTTGGCACAGTAAAGATTAGAAAGTATATTTCCCAACCTCAGTGTCAGCTCTAGGATGTTCCTTACAGAACCAGCCACAGTAGCATCAGCAGAAAGGAGCTTCAGCAAGCTTAGGATCATCAAAAATTATCCCAGGTCCACCATGGGTCAGGGTTACCTGAACAACCTGGCTCGGTTCAGTATTGAGTCTGACATTGTAAAACATATAGACTGTAATGGTAGTTTTGCCAAGAAAAAGGCACGCAAGGCAACCCTGTTTTAATAAAATTAGTCTATTTACTAAGTTTACTATCATTTATATATTTTCTGTAGACTGTAGCCTTCATGAAAAAGTGAGCATTTAGGTGATGAATGATATAGGTATATTTGTAAATAATTAATGATATGGACATGCATTAAGTGTGAATTGTGACTAAGATGTACATTTATGTATATGGCTACTATTGGTTAGTATATAAGTAGACTTACTAAAATTTCCAAATGGCAAATTTGATTTTAATTTTTTTCTATTATCATGTATGAAATGCTTGTACATTTTTATGTTCATTATTAAGCCAAGAAGTAAAAATACAGGGAGTTTTGATAAATTCTTGTCCTTCTATTACTGGTATTAGAGTTATAGAATTATTAAATTTGTTTTGCTAGTGAGAATTGCTATAATATTAATGTTAAATTTGATATATAGTTGTGAAATTCACAAAGCAACTGTTATGTGTATTCTTTGAGATCAGCCTGAGATATTTTGAAATTAACTAATAACATTGGTAAATGGTTATAATGTAAAACTATAATAAATAAAGCATATTTTCTAGTTATAGTATTGGAAAGCTGATGAAGCTCTTAATCATTTATGATATATAATTTATAAGGACGGGGGTCAAAAAAGATCTCCCACCAGCACATTTTATTCCTCGCAAGGGCCCTGGGTGTAATCTAGATAGACAGAGACATACAAAAAAATCGATTGGTGTAATCTAGATAGACAGAGACATACAAAAAAATCGATTGGTGTAATCTAGATATACAGACAGACAAACAAATCGATTGGTGCAATATAAATAGACAGAGAAAGAAAAATCTGTTCACTGAAAGATAAGGAGGGTAATTTGGCTCAGTTGTTGGACTCGTAAAAGGCTTATTCCTATTCGCCTCGAGATTGATTCGGTTTCCTGACGGTAGAACAACTTACGGAGGTCGTTCTCTTGAGTCCTACTTCATGGTTGGAGGGAGGTGATGAGAGGACAACTTTAGTAAAATGAATCAACCATACTTACCAATAACTTTATTATGGGTCTGTGACGAAATGAGTAAAGAGGTTTATCTGCTTGCGCCGCCTGCGATCTGTTGCTATTTGGTACCGATATGATAGAAACCTAACCGGAGGCGAGATTGATCACCGCCATAATGAAGAAATGTGGATCATTTATTTATTAAAGTTGTTTACTTTATCTTTGGTACAATCTTCTCCTTTCCTGAGGAAGATCTAATAAAATTGTGCAAATTCTTAAGGAAAGAGAGCTCGGGAAGGCTCATGCACAGATATTAATTGATTATACGACTTTCAAGAGGAGGTAGGCTTCTTCCATTTTATTAACTCTCTTTGGTTTGGTTTTGTTGTTTTTTTTGTTTGCTGTCTAGTTTTAGTGGGAATTTTAAAGTAACTGCCTAGTAGTAGGCTGAACTTTGAATTACGGTGACATATGCCCTGGTAACAATCGTCGGATGGGCACCTTACAAAAATAATCAATTTATGAGTGTGGTTGTTTTGTTGATACTTAGGTGTTCTGTCTAATTTGCGTAGTCAGGGTGATGGATCACGTGAGCAATGAAATCTATCAAGTATTTAAGGAAATTGCTGTAAAGAAAGTATTTGTCAAACAGGTAATGGCTTCGTCACTCCCCCGCTACAGGGGGAGCTTGTGCTTCACTACTAAGATTAAAATAAATTTAAAATCTAAAAAACAGCAGCCATGGTTAAATTGTTATAAATTTTCTGAACTTCACCAATTATAATAATTTTGAAAAGGAACTCAACTAAATTTCCCCCTTTCAAAATATCACGTTGCTAAAATATAGTTATAGAAAAAGATATATAAAAATAAATTTTCTGAACTTCACCATTTGTAATTCTTTGGGTTTTTTAAAAATTCTCAAAATTTCGATACTTATATTTATTTCTGAACTTCATTATTTTGTTTTTTGATATTATAAAAGAATTATTAGAAATAACTTTGATGGAAAAAACATAAGTCATAACCAAACTAAGAAGAAATTATTATTTAAATACTCAAAAAAATCCCCTTCTTAAATTATAGTTAGTGATGATGATGATGATGATGATGGTGATGTCTTGGTTCACAATAGTAAGGATATAATTAACGCATAAAATATAATACATGACAAAAACTATCACTAGAAATAACGTCATATTATATACCATCGAAATATGTTCAAAACAACGTCAAAATGTCAATACAGAAGTCTCACCTATCCCAGAAACTCTTTAATTATTTATAAATTCACTAATTCTTTACCGATATCGATAAAAACTGATCGAATATGCATTAATACAAATATGTTAGCTTATTGAAACGTTTTATTAAGACCTAAATCGATCAAATATTAGTTAATTTATACGTCATTAAATAGCTGAAAAGATAGATGAAACACCCTGAAGTTAATTCGTCAACAATATCAAAGGAACAGCTATTATATGACTATGTATAAAATATTGCTATTTCTTAGAGCATAGATACATACATGCCGCTGATATCAGAAATATCTGAATTCTAATACTTGGCATAATGAGAAATGATCGAAAATAATTCAAGGAGCAAAGAAGTATTCAATGTCACTTACATTTTAGAAGGTTTTCTCTTGTGAAAATTTCCCTCTCTGTCTATGGTTGAGTCTACCCACCTGTCTTATCTCTGTCAGTAACTGGCTGGAGATTGCATAGCGACGGTTATAAGCACTGCAAGAGCTGAATGGCGACTAAAGAGAAATTGGGAATCAGGAGCCTTCCCGCCATTCGTACTCACGAACTCTTATCTCTCTCTCTTTTGTATCTCCTCCCCCCCCCCTTCTCTCTCTCATACACAAATGCACACTATCTTTTTCTGTCTTTCTTCTCCCTCTCTCTTTCACTCGCAATCTATGTGTCAATATGTATCTCATCCAATCTCTCTCAATCTCCTTACCTTTTCGTAACTCTCCATAGATATATATATATATATATATATATATTAGGGTGATGACTTTTTTACTTTTTTATCAAAAGTTATTTCCTGTAGCACGAATGAATGAACTCTTGCCTATTAATGATAAAAATTACTTTTATTCCATTGAAATATTGAAAAAGGTCACGCACAAACCACTTTGAAATGTAATATAGGCCATTTTAGCATTTTATATGTGTTAAAAATATTTATATTTAATATATAAGTCATCAAACAGACTTGTGCAATAATTTATGTAGCATAGAATTGTATAGAATTTTCCAGAAAATCATCACGCCATCGCTTGGGCGATTTCTGTAGAGTTCCAGAATTTTCTTCAACCATTTCGCGTGCGGTATATAAGCGAGATGTTTAAAGCGGGTAGTTACTAGTTCAGTTTTAACGGCGTTGATATTATTATTGCCCTATTATAATTGTTGTGTATTCTCCAGCGTTTATTGTAAAGAGATCCTGGTATTATTTGGTAAGCTACATTTAACTCTCTCACTAATTATATAATATAATACGAGTAGCATATAATATTTTATTTGTGTCTGCCTTCTCTCTTATTTTTTTATAATTGTCATTTGCTTGTTTTTTAATAAAATATATAAAAGCTTAATAAAAGTTTCTTTAATTCGTTACCTATTTAAAATTTAGGCTTATTTTAAATTTCATTTGCTGAGTACAAAACATGTCGCTCTAGAAAAGCTTTTTTAACAGGAGAAGAACCACGAAAACATGGACAAATAACTTAGTCCAGTTTCAAGCACCATCAAGAAGAGGCAATGTGGCAGGTTATGAAGCACCCTTAAGTGAACGGAGTCGCATGCCCCTGAAAATCCACGTCGTTGGACGCTTCAACTTTCTTGAATCCACCGCCAAAGAACGGAGTGAGAGGATCGTCCTAATTGTTGTGGAGCTAAAAGCCCTATGGAGCAAAACATTGAACTTCCCGCATGCATCTGATCAAGCCATTTGTGCAAAACTAGAAAACCTTCTGAAAGACTATGAGTACTGCAGAATGAAACAAAACTTTAATTCTTTGAATGAACTGTTTGACGTGACCAAGGTGAAAGGAAACTGGTTGTGCAAAGAAGATGAGAACCTCTATAAACAGCAATTTTTTACCAAAGGCCAGGTTGGTTATTCCACTGGTAAACCTGCTAGTGCCAACACCATATACCCATCCAAGCAAAGGAAGGTAATGGAAGCGACAGTGTCCCCAATTTCCAGCTCAGCACCACCTGATTGTTCCCAAACTAGCACGGACTCATCCAATAACAGCGAAGACAGTTCTTAAAAGGATAAAAATGCAGCATCAACGAGGAAATGGAAGCATAACCAAACAGGCTTAGCAAGACTTCTTGCTACAAGCTTAAAGCTGTCGTCCCACAGAGCAGCAAAGGTTTGTCGCCAGCTTTCTGGTGAGGGCATTGAAATCCCAACCCCATGTCAGTCAGCAATCCACAAGGCTATCTACACGAGAGCTGCTCAGGTGAAGAAGCAGTTGGTGAGCACGCTTCATCTGGAAAAGTTGGACTTACATTTTGACGGCAAACGCATTGAGGACTAAGAATATCAGGTCGTGGTCCTCAAGAATGAAGCGAAAGAAATAAAGTTGGCTGCACTCAAATTGAAGGATTGGAAAGCTGTAACAATTGCAATAAAGCTCCAGGGTGTGTTAGAGGAGTTCAACCTATGGGGATCAATTTTTATGCTTGTCGCCAACACAACAAGCGTGAATACCGGCAAAAAGACCCGTTGTTGTTCGACTGCGGCAAATATTCGAAGATAAAGGTCACCCCAAACCCAAGTTCATCAGTTGCCAGCACCATGTCTTGGATCGGATTCTTCACGTTGGCATGGACGATGAGCTCCAGGGGTCGACTAAATTACCAAACATAGAGTAATTCTTTGTGCAGGATTTGATCATCAATTATAATAAATTGAAAGCAGCCTTCAATAACGGTAAAACTGAGATTAAGGAAACAGACGTTTGGAGAGACGACACGAAGTTGCTCTATCACCTCACGCGTGTCATCCGTCACTTCACTGAGATGAATGAGGTCCCCTTTGTAAAGTTTCAAAAGATCCCAAACATTAGCAATGCACGTTGGAACTCTAGTGTCATTCTAGCCCTTCTTGCGTTCATTCTGATGCCTGACCCCTGGAGCAGGCTGCGTAAAATCTGTTCATTTATTTCTTACTCATGGGCTGACCATTGGTTCAGCACCCACTTGTTCCGCACGGAAGATTTTTTTAACTATCTACAGCTTTGAATGAATACCCAACAGGTCTTAATTGCTTGAAACCCCACTGGAAAACAGATGAATCTCCAATCAATATTGCCCGGAGCAACCAGTGCTGTGAGCGTGCGGTCAAAGTTATGCAAGACTTGCAGGGGTCCTGCCGCAACAAGGACAACCTATCACTGAGATTCATCCTGTCCAATGACATTATTGTAACTAATTTACTTCCTTGTGTGTTTGATGACCCTATATAATGTTATATATATTTGAATCATTAGCTTGTGTTCAATCTTGTATATCCTGCCAGTGACTTCAAAGACTGGACAAAAAAGCTGACAAATAAAATTTTTAAAATCAGTTTTTGCGTGGATTTCTATCAAATCACCTTGAAAGTGAGATTTTATATAATCTTCAATTAAAGCTCATCAAATTATGACACAGGGATATGAGGTTGTAAAAAAGTCATCATCCTAATATATATATATATATATATATATATATATATATATATATATATATATATATATATATATATATATATAAATCCAGTCTACCGCAGGAAAGAGAAAACGGAGTCATTTTTTTTTCTTCGTAAAAGTTATTTCCTAATTCAAAAAAATCCGTACTAGGTGGGATTCGAACCAAGCACAACGAGGCAGCAAGCAACCGCTTTGATCTTAATTAAAGAGAGCCTTTAACCACTCGGCTACGCGGAAGATTTCGAATCGCACCTCAGTACAATTTTTTTTTTAATTAGCAAATATTTTTTTCTTTTTCTTGCGGTATGCTGGATTTATTTCAAAATTCTCTCTCTCTCTCTCTCTCTCTCTCTTATTATACCCCTTCGTTTATTCATATGTTTATGTTTTCGTCCCAGTGATTTTAGGCGGGACCAATCCACTATAATGATGGTTTATTAAGTCCATTCAGAGGTGGATCAGTGTAATTCGTGTTTTCAATAGTGACAATAGAGGAAGAATGTTGATATTCTTCGCACCTTCCCTATCTTCCTCTGGGAAGAATGTGAACAGTTGTTTCAATTTCCCCATCTTCCCTCTGGGAAGAATGTGAATAGTTGTTTTAATTTTCTCATCTTCCTCTGGGAAGAATGTGAATAGTTGTTTTAATTTTCTCATCTTCCTCTGGGAAGAATGTGAATAGTTGTTTCAATTTCTCCATCTTCCCTCTGGGAAGAATGTGAATAGTTGTTTTAATTTTCTCATCTTCCTCTGGGAAGAATGTGAATAGTTGTTTAAATTTCCCCATCTTCCTCTGGGAAGAATGTGAATAGTTGTTTCAATTTATCCATCTTCCCTCTGGGAAGAATGTGAATAGTTGTTTTAATTTTCTCATCTTCCTCTGGGAATAATGTGAATAGTTGTTTAAATTTCCCCATCTTCCTCTAGGAAGAATGTGAATAGTTGTTTCAATTTCCCCATCTTCCTCTGGGAAGAATGTGAATGGTTGTTTCAATTTCCCCATCTTCCTCTGGGAAGAATGTGAATAGTTGTTTCAATTTATCCATCTTCCCTCTGGGAAGAATGTGAATAGTTGTTTTAATTTTCTCATCTTCCTCTGGGAAGAATGTGAATAGTTGTTTCAATTTCTCCATCTTCCCTCTGGGAAGAATGTGAATAGTTGTTTAATTTTCTCATCTTCCTCTGGGAAGAATGTGAATAGTTGTTTCAATTTCTCCATCTTCCCTCTGGGAAGAATGTGAATAGTTGTTTTAATTTTCTCATCTTCCTCTGGGAAGAATGTGAATAGTTGTTTAAATTTCCCCATCTTCCTCTGGGAAGAATGTGAATAGTTGTTTCAATTTCCCCATCTTCCTCTGGGAAGAATGTGAATGGTTGTTTCAATTTCCCCATCTTCCTCTGGGAAGAATGTGAATAGTTGTTTCAATTTATCCATCTTCCCTCTGGGAAGAATGTGAATAGTTGTTTTAATTTTCTCATCTTCCTCTGGGAAGAATGTGAATAGTTGTTTCAATTTCTCCATCTTCCCTCTGGGAAGAATGTGAATGGTTGTTTCAATTTCCCCATCTTCCTCTGGGAAGAATGTGAATAGTTGTTTCAATTTCTCCATCTTCCCTCTGGGAAGAATGTGAATAGTTGTTTTAATTGTCTCATCTTCCTCTGGAAAGAATGTGAATAGTTGTTTAAATTTCCCCATCTTCCTCTGGGAAGAATGTGAATAGTTGTTTTAATTTCCCCATCTTCCTCTGGGAAGAATGTGAATGGTTGTTTCAATTTTCTCATCTTCCTCTGGGAAGAATGTGAATAGTTGTTTTAATTTTCTCATCTTCCTCTGGGAAGAATGTGAATAGTTGTTTAAATTTCCCCATCTTCCTCTGTGAAGAATGTGAATAGTTGTTTCAATTTCCCCATCTTCCTCTGGGAAGAATGTGAATGGTTGTTTCAATTTTCCCATCTTCCTCTGGGAAGAATGTGAATAGTTGTTTCAATTTATCCATCTTCCTCTGGGAAGAATGTGAATAGTTGTTTCAATTTCCCCATCTTCCTCTGGGAAGAATGTGAATAGTTGTTTCAATTTCTCCATCTTCCCTCTGGGAAGAATGTGAATAGTTGTTTTAATTTTCTCATCTTCCTCTGGGAAGAATGTGGAGAGTTGTTTCAATTTCTACATCTTCCCTCTGGGAAGAATGTGAATAGTTGTTTTAATTTTCTCATCTTCCTCTGGGAAGAATGTGAATAGTTGTTTTAATTTTCTCATCTTCCTCTGGGAAGAATGTGAATAGTTGTTTCAATTTCTCCATCTTCCCTCTGGGAAGAATGTGAATAGTTGTTTTAATTTTCTCATCTTCCTCTGGGAAGAATATGAATGGTTGTTTCAATTTCCCCCATCTTCCTCTGGGAAAACTCAAAAGAAGGTGAAAAGAACTCCCTCGAGTCCAACGGGCGAAGTGACTCTGAAAGAAAGCCTCGAGTTAGTCAATGAAAAATCACCTGTCAGTGAATTACGAGTTTAGGAAAAAAGAAATGGGTTTAAAAATTGGCGAATAAATGAGGGAGACGAAGGAAGGAAGTAGTAAGGAAAGACGACAATAATAATGCCTTCCGCCTCAACTTTAATGCGCACTCACGCTGATAACGCCCTATAAGGAAGTAAGTCCCGAAGGGTTCTATACAAAACCAGCTCTCACTTGTTTTGGATTTTGAGTGTATGGGTTCTGGGTTCGATTCCGCTCAAGAGTGGAAACAAAAGACTTAAGGGTTCTATGGGAACAACCGCCACTCAGGCAGTGCATCGAGTCTGAGGAATAAGCGCAGACAGCTCGTGCCACGCACGTCACAACACACGTATCCTATCACAACATCGCACTCGTTCTCTCTAGTCACACGCCAAACACATCCATCTTCTTTCGTGGAACGTGTCTAAGGGTTTTTAAGTTCCACACTTCTCTGACGTGTTTCCAACTCACTATGTCTGGGTCTCTAAATACAGTATGCCGCTCTTTAGTACATTCCTCTACAGGTTACCAACCGGTCCCTGGTGCCCACAGGCTTGCCAGCGTTTGTCATTCTGATCTTTATGTAGATCACATTATCCTTTCAGAGGAGTTCGTCCGCGGTTGAAAAGGGACAGGTGGCCCACTTAACTCACAAATCCTTTGTTCACGGATTTATAGCAGAATTAAAAAGGAATTTATTGTTTCGTTCATAATTCATGGAATGAAACGTCTTCGCAATATGAAAGAAACAGACATCCACAGAAAGAAACAGACCCCCCCCCCCCAAATGGCCCTCTATTAAAATAAACTCACCAAACGGTAAGAGACGGGCTTTCCACAAAAAAGGTGCTCCACAAAAATGGGCCTTTCATAAAAAACAGACCCCCGCAAAAAGAAGCGGGGCCCCAACAAAAAGAAACGGACCCCCCCCTCAAACGAAACAGAACCCACTAAAAGAAACAGACCACAGAAAAGGAAACAGGCCATCCACAAAAAGAAAGTGGTACTAACCGGAACGGGACCTCCACAATAAAGCGAAGCCTCCACAAAACGAAAATGAACTCCATAAAAATAAATTAACCCTTCATAAATAAAACGAATCCTGCACAATAAAAAAACGGCCTATCCGCAAAAGGAAAAAGACTTCCAGAAAAAAAACGAATTTTGAACAAAAAGAAAAGGGTCCTTTACAAAAAAAGGCACTTTAAAAAAAAGAAATGTGCCATCTACAAAAAAATGGGCTCTCCACATAAAAAAACTGAGCAACACATCAAGAAACGGCCTCTCCATAAAAAATAGATCCGACACAAAAATAATCAGACCTTTCACAAAAAAAAACGGGCCTTTTGCAATAAGAAGCAGAGCATCCACAAAAAGAACCGAACATTCCACGAAAAAAGGGCCCTGCACGAAAGAAACAGATCCTCCATAAAAAAACTGCCTCCACAATGAGAAACAGGTTTACAGCCAAAAAAGTACTCTACATAAAAAAGAAACGGACCCTCCACAAAAAGAAGCGAGGCCTCCATAAAATGAAACAGACTCACCACAAACAGAAATGGGCCAGTCACAAAAAGAACCGGCCATTACATAAAAAGAAACGGACCCTCCATAAAGAGAAACAGACCTTCCCCCAAAAGAGGTATTTTGGAGGGGAAAGGGAATTTTAAAGTATTTAGTCTAGTCTAAGGTCTTTTAAACTTGCTATTTACACAAAACGAACGACACATGAATAAAAAGTCAGTGTATGTGCGATGTGAGCGTTATAACTTCTGTTCCTTACTAGTCCTCAACCTGGAGGATATGTTACACATTCTTGTTCAAGCTTTCAAAAGCACTTCAACTCTGATCCCCCGCTTTCTCAGTTGTGAATATACTCGTATATATATATATATATATATATATATATATATATATATATATATATATATATATATATATATATATATATGCGTCTCAAATGTGCAGTGCCTAATAACGTGAAATCATAGGAGAATAGACTGAGTAGAGGCAGAAGGGCGATAGGACAAAACCACTCAACCAACAAGAGTTCGGAAGGGTTGGAATTCTGAAAGAATAGTAATGGACTTTTAAGTAACCAACGAATAAAAACAGAATATTATTATTATTATAAGAAACAATGGTTGTAAATTAATATATTCCTAGTTAAGTATGCTTCTTCCAAATTACTGAATACTAATTCCAGTGGCGAGCAACTCAACATTATGTCTCGCAATGCAAAACCATGACTATAGGAAATGGTTTGTGGTTATATAGCATAAACAAACATTAATCTACCAGACTCGTTAAACGCGTCTTGATTTTACAAAAGAACATAAAAATTGACCTGTGAAGGAGTATACGAGATTAGAGCTGTCATGTTCCAAAGAGCTAAAATTCAACATAATCGGTTGGTGGGAGGTATGTTTATAATCGTCAAATGGAGTATTACTAGTACAAATATCTCCATAAAGCCATTAATCATGATGGGAATAATTAATGGTATTGGGATGCATTTCTAAGCTCGGAGTTACAAATAGCTAACAAATATAATATTCTTGAGTTTACAGGGTATCGACAGAGATTGAACATTTATTAATGAAATGACAACCTCTCCTAACATATAAAACACTACGTAAGCAGAGAAGGCGTACCATCTAGATTATGGATGGGAGATAACAGTTTACTTTAAGTAGCTGCCATCTCTACCACTGCAGCCTCAAGACGGTTTCGAATCTTGTTGTATATGTTCCTCACTCTGTCCCTAAGAGGATCTTCGCACGCCTCCTTGATCTTTGCTACCAGCTCGTTTTTTATGTTGCAGACACAGCGGTTGGTTTTGTAACCCCCGCTCACACAGAATAATCCATAGGATTAAAATCAGAAGAATTAGCAGGCCAGATATTGGGGATGATAAAGTGGTAAAAATGCTCTGACAACCACTTCCAACTCTTTCCGGAGGTATGACCTTCTAGCAACAACCATCTCCAGCCAGAGTTTAACCACAGTCTCCAGTAGCTCCACATAGCCGTCTGAATTGTACCTAAAAGCCTGTTTCATGATTTCAAAAGATAGCATGAAGTTACATTGACTGAAGACAGACCATATGGGTGGAACTTGTTTTTCATGATACATGGAGAGTCGCATGGATTGCAGTTAAGCCAACTCTTGTTCTGAATGTTGTGCAAGTAAATGGTACGGAGAGGAGTTCTCATTGGGCATGGCTGTTAGAATTTGCCCCTTGTGCCTCTTATACGAGTGGTAGCAAAGGTCCTCATTCAGGGCCAGTTTTATACTGGTGACTACAACACACATCGCTCTCGCTAAAGCACAGATTTCCTTGTTCGGGTCTCCCATCACCTTCTCATGAAGTTGTTGGATCAATTCCGGCGTGCGGATTCAGTCAGAACGCCTGTTGTGTTCCATTCGCCCGGCCAAGGCTTCTTAGTCTCCATTGTAGCTGTCCATGTCACGTCTTACAACCTTTAAATTGTTCACAGAACATTGAACATCAGTCATAACGTTATAATTTTGATACCCTGCGCGAATCATCATAATGCAGGTAAGTCTTTTCCAATATTCCGATGAACTCCAGCCCTCCATGTCCGCTAACTTTTTCTCAACTAAACCTTTACTCTGTCCCCTCTCCAACGCGTTTGACTGTTTGCCGATACATAACCTGCTACTGAAAATGGGAGACATTAAAAATCGTAAAATTTAGCCCGAACACCCTGTTATATATAATATTAATTTATGGGTAGATCTACTATTGCGTGATCACTTGGTCGTTTTTCTTTCAGAATTGTGGGTATGCCTGTCATCAAACGCACCCCTTTCTTAGTCGCTAAAGGTAGGTTAATTGACCTACACTAAAATAATCCGAATATAGCACAGATAGTTCTACTTTAAATTAATCGCTTAACTTCTGGAACAGCATCTCTTATGTTGTTCTCACTACTAGTAATGCATTACACTACTCCAGACTTTTAATGGTATCATCATGTAAGGTAAGAAGTTTTCTCCATCAGTAAAAAATGTAACTTCAATACTCTTACGAGAGTGTGGACGAACTTTTCAGATGACAATCAACAGATTAAAGGGGTTAGAAATGAAAATAATCTATGTAAAAAGTTCGATTATTCAAGAAACGCTAACCTTTCGTCAGAAATTGCGATGAAATTCAGCAGGTCAAGTCAAAGATTAATTACGGGATCCATCGAAGCGATGGCCATTCATTGATCTTACCCAAGTTATAAATTCAATGGTCTATTCAAATAGTCACAATGAAGAATTCGATGCATTGAATCAAATCCATATTCCAGGCCTCGGAGGTTTGATATTTGAGCATGGCTCTGTACCCTTCTCGATTCATTTTCACTTCTAGAGAGCTCTATGTATAATTCCTCTGCCACTTCTACATCACTTTTTTACCAAGTGGGCAATTTGATCTAACTCAAGCAAAATTGACAGCCACAAGGAAAACGTAATTACAAACAATTAAACAGACAAAGAATAGTTTTGAGATACAACTCATTACTAATTCTCCGACAATGAGGAGCTGGTGGGCATGAAGAAGGCAAATGGAGGCCCGCATACAGAATCAACGACTTGAATGTATCGAACGCAAGAACCCATTTACTCCATTTTGGATCCAAACCTCTTCATTCCCTTCCCTCTTGCCCCCGTCAGCTCCTTGTTCCGACCCTTCGCTTTCCCTCTCTCCATTTCTAATTCCGTCACCTCCACCATTGTTCGTCTCAGTCTCTGTCTTGTTTACTTCTTATTTTATTCCCTGGTGTAATTAGGGATGGGAAGGAGGAGACCGTCTCTCTTTCCCTCGTCTCGCGCCGGCGTAACTTTGCTTCTTAGATCCGCCGAAGACGGAACCTGTGTCAATAACGTAGAATTAAACTTTCATAATATGGTTCAATTAATGTAAATTGCGTCTTCGTTTGGTACCTTTATCGGCGGCACTCTCTTCGTTGGCACTCTTAAAAGATAGGATTTAATGAGAGTTCCATTTAGTCATAATCGCCGTGTAGACGAGTCTATTCATTTATCACATTATATCATTTACTTCACACAAACATACACACAAATGTTCAAAAAATGGACCGAGTAAAAAGAGGTAGAAAATGTATTGCTAAATCCTATTTACCCCAAAGGATTAAATGTAAAAAACCCAAACAAATACATAGAAAATGATTTAGACAAATTTTAAAGGTTTCTTTTTATCGTTCTTTCTCTTTAAGTCACCTTTAATTACCATTAAAATTATCATTATTCTCATCCTAACTGGTTAGGGTGGATTTTGGCGGATCTATGCTGAGCGATCAACGGTTTGTTGGTCGAGTGCCTGGGATCCGAAACTTCGGCCTAGAGGCAGAGGAATGGACTCAAAGGAACAATAGTAAACAAAACAGATAGACAGACCTGCAGACAACACTTTCTGATACTGGAGAGAGAGAGAGACAGAGAAAGAGAGAGAGACAGACAGAACTGTCCGTCCATTTGCTTTTTTATGATGTTTGTTGGCTAACGGTGCTCTCTCTCTCTCTCGCTCTCTCTCTCTCTCTCTCTCTCTCTCTCTCTCTCTCTCTCTCTCTCTCTCTCTCTCTCTCTCTCTCCTTCATAAACGAGTTACATAGTCTCCCTCCGATCCATTTCCAGTGAAATTTTAATGAAGCATATTTGACCAGTAAGACGTTTATATACATAAACTTATATGTATGCTTGCTAATGTACATAATCATACATGCAGAAATACTGGCATGTAGACTCGTTTAATCGTTCTATAAGAGGAAACGTTTAGGTGGAAATATACGACTCCAATTGTCAACGGTTAAATTCCTGAAATTTTACAGCTGTGTTTTGGTCGCATAAAGAGAAATGGAGTTATAACACGGGATTATATTGCATATAAAAGGATATATTAATAAAAAAAAGCAAAGAACGTCATGAATGGTAAACAACATAAAAGATTGAATCGCAATGAATTTTACTCCATCACTTAGGTCGAGTAATAGCCGGTGAATACTCAATTCTTGGACCAGAGGATCTAAAGTTGATAAGATATTACTCTCGTCATCTTTATTCCTTTTTGCCATTACATTTCTCTTCATTCTATTTTATTTTATTTTCCTAAGCGCTTCCACTAAACTCCGCCAATGAGTCAAGACGTCCTTCTAAAGTTGCTGCCGTTTTCATTTCACTGTCAAGATTCCACCAATACCCCAAGGACAAGCCACGTTAATGAGCACTGCCAAGCCAGGAGGTGAAGTGGGAGGTATCATAGGGATGAGATCGGGGGAAGGGGAAGTCCCTCGGATTCGAGGGTGGAAAGATGAAGCGCACCTCAATTTCGAGACAGATAAGAACGCTCTCCTCTTCGTTCCCCTTCGAGGGATCACCGGTAAAATTCATGGAGTGAGCTCGTCTTTAGTGACAATTCTCGCCCAAGTTCTCTCTATCACATTCGCTCGCTCTCAGATATGAACAAATGAGACATTTTGAGCAAATTTAACGGGAGAATACATAAAATGAAGAAAACAAAGAGAGAGAGAGACAGAGAGAGTGAGAGGAAGAAAGAGAGAGATAGAGAGAGAAAGAAACAGTAAGAAGATAGAGAACAAGAAATATAAAAATAGAGATAGAGAGAAATAGATAGATAAATAGAGGGAACGAGAAATGAAAGAGAGCTAGAGACAGATAGGAGAGTGAGACGGAGATATATATATATATATATATATATATATATATATATATATATATATATATATATATATATATATATATATATATATAGATCGATAGATAGAGATAGATAGATAGTAAGAGGAAAAGAGAGATAATAAATGAAGAGAAAGAGAGAGAGAGAAAAAAAAGAAAGAGAAAAAGAGAAAAACAAAGAGATAGAAAGAAAGAGATTGATAGAGAGAAAGATAGAAAGTGAAGAAAGTGCGAGTAATAGAGAGCTAGAGATAGATAAAGAGAGCGAGTTAGAGCTACCGGGTTTTGCAAAAGTTCTGTTACACTCTGGGAGTTTTATCTTTCAAGAAGTTTACGTGTGTGATCTAAAAAAGTTGCGTCGAACAAACTTAAACTTTTACTTTCCAGCACGTGTCATTAAAAGGTCTTTTCCATTTTGTGTAGTGATGGCGAGATAGAAGTGAAAAGAATTGAGTTCTCTGCTCTCCTTCGCACGGCCCACATGAAGTACCACATAGCCAAGCGCCTCAATGTCAGCCGGATGCGCGTCCACACAGTGGCGGAGAGGCTGAAGAACGGGTAAGACCTCAAAGATCGACCTCGTTCAGGCAGAAATCAAGTTGTCTCCCGGTGGCTGTGAGAAAGGCCTTCGAAAGTGCTCTGAAAGCTCAAAAAGACTGCGATTGCGAAGAAGAAGGACCTTTCGTTAACCACCGTATCCAGGTGCGTCAAGGAGGAGGATGGCATGAGCTTGGGATGCGTGGAAAGGACTCTCCTCACCCGCCCGTATGAGAACAACGTGGGCAGCGCATTCTTCGCCTTCTTTACGACTTGAAGAGCCATGGCAGAACGACCGCGTGGAAAGCGTTGGCGTTGGCCGGGACGTCTCCGAGTTCTGCTACGTGTCCATGACCAAGTCCTAGGCCTTTGTGATGATGCTCGGCATTGTGGCTTTGAATGACGAAAATATGCCATGGGTGTGGTTCGCGCCTGTTGACAGGCTCACCATGGCCGACATCTTAGCCACAGAAGGCCTCTGCCCCGAATGAGAAATATCACGAAGAAGGTGGACTAATTCGTTCAGCAGAACTTTGTCCCAGCCATGACCTCGCAAGAGTGGTTAGGGTCGAACACAAATTTCTGGTCTAAGGACTTTAGGCCACCGCAGTCTTCCTCCCTCAGTCTTCTCGACTACTTCGTGTGGGCCCATGTTGAGGGCAAGGCCAGCAATGTCGACGAGCTGCTGAAGTCCACCGTCAACCACGTGTGGGACAGCACGAGGAAGGACTTTGTTTGCAATTTATGTGCAGCCTTCGGGTCTCACCCGGGGAGTGCTCTCGCCGCCCATTGCCGCCACATTGATTAATATTACAATTTCAACGCATATTTAAATGTTATAACAATAAAAACGTGTCTAACTGTTGCAGAATTATCATCGTGTTCTTTGTTGAGAGCGTCGTAACGAGTGTGGCAAGACCTTTGCAATACCCGGTAGAGATACATAGATAAAGAGAGCAGGAAATGAAAAAGAGCTAGATATACATTGATAGAGTGAGGTGAGAGATAGAGAGCGATAAATATAGATAGGTAGAAGGATATAGGAGATAAATGGCGAGAGAGTGAGTAAAACGGATAAAATTGAGAAAGTGAGAGAGAAAGGGAGACAAGGAGTTATATATATATATATATATATATATATATATATATATATATATATATATATATATATATATACTAAGAGTCAGAGAGAGAGAGAGAGAGAGGGTGGGAGATAAAGAGAGAGAACGAGAGACTCAAATAGTGGAACAAAACGATCGCAATAAACCTCATTTACGCCTTTCTTTATTAAAAGGCCATTAGAGTTTAATCCATTTATGGCTTCCTCGTTTATTCCATTTAATTAGAAATCAATTTCGGCAAAATAATTAATGGATTTTCTTGATTTATTTTAATGAAAGCAAATGAACCGCGATGCTATCTACTTAGGGAGCCTCTTCAGCGCTTAGTGTGGATAGAAATAAGATATTTAATTCGATAAAAGAGCTGCGAATAGTGGTTATGTTTTATTAAAGACTTTGATGGCTACAAAAGACTCATGAGGCAAGAAACAAACAGTCATATTATGATCTTTATCATCTTGAGAGTAATGTGTATGAAAATAGCGACAAAGATACATCTACCATTACATCGCTAAGGTGAAAAACAACACTTTTTAGTATTTTTTCAAAAAGTATAGAACTAAAAGTATACCTCTCCGCCAACACCATTGCGTTTCAAACTCGAAATCATTAAATAGTTTACACTGCAAACCAAGACAAAAGGTTATTTTAGTATTCATCAAACCCATTATAGTTAAATGTTTATTTCTATAAAAGAAAATTGTCGTAGAAAAGGCTCCCGACGGTATACTATATATCTATTCTTTGTGGGGATTACTCTATATTCGGTTGCAGGGTTGATCAGATTGCCGAGAATGATTCTACGTTAATAAATAGGCCTGGAGAGGGCTTATTTATCTTCAATATACTTAAGAAGTGGGAACGGAGCCCACGGATAAATAATATTGCAAACATTAATAAAATAGAATTTTATTAATTAATATAACAAAACAACACATGGAAAATATTTACATGACCGGGGATTAAAATGGGAGATACACATAAAATGAAAAAAGGTCGTGGGATAAATTTGACTAAGCGGAGGATTAAGATTTGGAGGGATTTAAAATGACAAAACAAACAAAAAGGGAAAGGGGCGGCTAGATCCGTGTTAAAGCACGGAGTTACGTTGGCACAAAGTTAAATAGTTAAATGCAATTCGTAGCTTACGTATTTATAAGGTCGTCGTGCAGAGGAAGGCGATTTGAAGGAATGGCTTCGATCTAACTGGCGATTTCTTTCCCAGGAGGAGGGGTTTTTAGAGGGGTTGTCCTTAACGAGAAGGGAAGGACTGACTTCGAGGAATGAGCGAAGTGGGGCTCAGAAGCGGAGCGTATTTAGAAGAAATGAGGAGGACGACGCTGCTTGGAAACCTTATCCAAGGGGTAACACTCCCCCTCCTTGATCTGGCTACCATTATATATAGAGGCTGGAAAAATGAAGGATAAAAAAATAAAAAATAAAAGTAGCGTATGCTAGTTGCGAACAGCTTCCTGCGTCGTCGGTTTACAGTTAGCGAGCGGCCAATCCATTGCGCTATCCCGAGTCTCATAAAAAAATCATTCAACGATGCTTTTTAACCGCTCGCTTGCACTTCTCGGCACGTTAGAAGTAATTTAAGTAAGAGCAAATAATTTCTTTACATTTGAAAACCCAGCGGTCACATAATGGACTATGTTTTCTCTCTCCAGTAGTTTGTGAATAATAAAAAAAAGATGGTTTCCCTAATGCCAGATCCGAATCTCGTATTCGTCAGATATAACTTTTACCTCTAACAATTAAGTAGAACAAGGTCTGCTGACCTTGTTCATTTCTGATTTATGTTCTTACGACTTTGAAAACTTTGAATAATTCAAGAGTAACCTTGGGAGGACCTTGGCAATTTTATCATTCGAAAGAGAATGTAAACACCTTAAGGGTTTCAAACTTCGTTAGAATCGGCCGAATAGTTATGATATTATTGCCCCAAAAGCTAATTCCCTGGCTAACCTTTGGTGACTTTGGCAATTATATTATTTGAAAGGGAATGTAAAGCAATATAAGGGTTTCAAATTTTGCTAGAATCAGCCCAATAGTTATGATATTATTGCCAAAACGAAATAATTCCCGGGCTAGCATTGGGAGGACTTTGGCAATTATAAAATTCGAAAGAGAATGTAAAACAACATAAGTGTTTCAAATTTCGTCAATATGGGCCGAATAGTTCCAATGTTATTACAAAAACAAAAAAACGGAGACCGACCGACCGACATAGTGCGATGTAGAGGCGCTCGCGCCTAACTCGTACGTGACTAAAATTCTGTTTGAAGCATTTTATAAATCAGCATTATCTCATCTACATATAAGTGTGCTGTCTAATATTTCTACCAAACTCCCTTACGGTATTGACTATATATAATGCCCACCTCCAAATATATATTTTGACCTCAGATCCGAATTAAAGTGTGTATTTTGGAAGAACGTAATTCGGAGTTTTTAATTTGACTATCCCTTTATTTTTAAAATATTGGCAAAAATGCTCTAACTATAGATGTTAAATAAAATAAATGTGATTAAGAATCAAAATTAGAATTTTAATCTGTCTCCAACAAAATAAACTTGTTTCTTGGCTTAAGGATTTATCCTTCTACCAAATTTGATGGAAATCCGACGATACGTTTTTTAGATACTCGTATATTGTACAAAACAGACAGACAGGCAAACTTACATGGTTGTCACATAATCTCCACTAAAATGTGAGTATAGGTATAAATGGCCATTAAATATTTTTCTTATACAATATTTTAAATAAATAAATGCCGCAAATAGTTATGACACATTTTTCCAAATATTTTGGACAAGGTAAGCGATATCTGTCAAATATGCCTCCCTCCCACCGCTAAGCCTTCCCCGCTATTCTTTCTTATACTCCCTTAATAAATCGCCATTCAAATACTAACGCCAAATGATGATTCCTACGTTCCTTCATCACTATATAGTTGAATGATGGTAGAACACGGCACGGTTGAAAAGCTGATATGAGCTAAAAATAAACGAGAAAATCTGAGTAGAAGTAAAGTTTGGGTTATAAATGTTTATAACTCTTTTGTATTCAACTGCGATTTTTTAATAGTAAAGTACCGTCCTAAAAATTCAGAACACCTGTACTTCAATCACAATATCTTCCATAAATTTTACTAGGGAAAATCCAATGTTTCGAAAATTGACATACGATAATGTAGAGGTATAATCTACCTGTGAGTGAAGGTGATGAAAATTTGGATAAATAAAACGAAAGTTATCAGCAAATATAATCAACATACAAGAAAAATTAAAGTATCTAAAATGATCTTAACGACAGTAGAAATAAATTTATTTTTGAATATAACGATTAAGTATCAGTGGAAAACATTTGTTCAAGTAAAAGACTAATTACTATTTTGGCTCGAGGCATCTATTCCCGATGATACTTTAGAAGTGCTTGGCCACAAGAACGAGCCATTAATCTTCAAGAATTTCCCAAAGTTCTTGAACTGTTTTCGGGTTTCTAGTTTTTGACCTCTCTTCGAATGTACTCCAAATATTTTCAATGGGATTCAGGTCGGGATACTGTGCAGGCCAATTCTTAACAATGGTGTGCTTGTCATCAAAGAAAGTCTTCACCAAGTATGCCACGTGATAGTGGTAGGGAGAGCCATCCTGCATCTGCGAATTAAAGGCAGGTTGGGCCTAGGATGTTTCCATGTGGGGCAAGGTACGCTGTGACTATGCTTTGTAAGCGCACAAATGTCCCAGTGCCTTCTACCAAAATCACTGCTCAGACCATACACTTCCTCCGCCAAACTTCAAACTCTTTTTGGTTCAATTGACAAACAATCTTTCGCCTGTTCTACGACGAATGAACCTCCTGCCCTTGGATCCGAACAAATTAAACTTAGATTTATCACTAAAGTGAACTTGGCTCCATTGGTCATATCTCCATATATCATGCTCTGTGGTGAATGCAATACGAGTTTTTCTGGAGACATTGATGCCATAAAGCTCACTAATCTCTCGAGAATCTGTTTCGGCCGTCTTGAAAAGATCCTTCTTCACATTTTGAGTATTGGGTCGATCTTCCCTTTTGGAAGTCGTCCTTGTCCTACCGGTTGATTTTCCAGCCTTACATAAATCTGTTGTGTCCTATGCTTACATAATATTATAGACTACACTTTTGAAGCACTTATTATTCGGACGACTCTACATCTCACTATATCGGTCGGTCGGTCCCCGTTTTGCTTTTATTGTTTTGATAATAACATTGTAACCATTCGGCCGAGTCTAACCAAATTTGAAACCCTTATGTTGTCTTACATCCTCTTTTGAATGATATAATTGCCAAAGTCTAACCAAGTGTAGCCGGGAAATCTATTTGTTTTGGCAATGGCATACTAACTATTCGGCCGATTCTAACGAAATTTGAACCCTTATGTTGTTTTACATTCTATTTCGAATGATATAATTGCCAAAGTCATTTCAAGATTACCCGGGAAATAATTTGTTAATTACATCATAACTATTTGGCTGATTCTAACTAAATTTGAAATCTTTATTTGTATTACATTCTCTTTTGAATGATATAATTGCCAAGGTCCTCCCAAGGTTAGTCCTGGAATTATTCAAAGTTTTGAAGGTCGTAAGGTTATAAATCAGAATAAGTGAGAGCATGCGACTTTGGTTAGCAGACCTTGTTCTCTGCAATGTCTCCCTATGAAAGGTCATCTTAGTGGGGCAGTTTACAATCAGCTTGCTGAGAAAGCAGTGACAGGCTTTTAGGCAGGCTATCTAGACAGCAGTTAGCAAGTTAGTTGCTAAGCAAACAATGTCAATTCTTTCTATATACAAGAAACTTAAGCGTTCGGATCAATTTGGATACTTCAATGTTTTTAGTAAATTGCTTATCTTCTGATAACTTTCGTTTTATTCATCCAAATTTGCCTAACCGTTATACCTGTAAGTTATCTTATACCAATTTTGTAAATCTTGTATTTTCATTGGCAAAAGTTATGAAAGATGAAGAGATAGAAATACAGGCGTTCTAATTTTTTACTGGTACTGAATTTTCAAGCTCGTGCAGAAACAACAAATGGCATCTGATAGAGAAAGTTCTCCTAAATACGATAGTGTTATCAAATTTCAGATAAGGCGCGAAGGAAGAGAGATATGTAAATATTAATACTAAGTCGTAAAGGCTAGATAACAGGATCTCTGTAAGTTACACACACACTCTCTCTCACACACACATACACATCCAGACCTCTATAACTTGATATACTCGTAAATAGCCGTTTAACAACCGCATGGCGTGCGCAAATAACACTACCTCCCGTTTCCTTCCACTCGCCCACTCTTTGTTTCACCTGCCTTGAAACCTGACAATGGGGCTATGTGTGGGCTGATGATATATTTGTCATGCGGAGGAGTGCCAAGCTCTCCCGTTCACAGTGCCGCGGCAGTCTCAAAAATAAAATGGGATCCACGGGTTTATCTCTCCTATACAACTTCCTTTTCCCCCTTTTCGCATTCTCTTATGACTCTGTTCACCCTTTTCTCTCCCTGTGCCTCATTAGATCCAACTGTAGGTGAAAGAGCGCATAAAACCCATCGAAAATAATCCTATCTTGAAGACGTTTCGCATCGGTTTTTCCTTTCTGCAAAAAACAAATAACAAAAAAACAAAGACAAACAAACATGCAAAATACAAAAAAAATACGCCCCGGCGTCAGGGGGAAGCCCGCCTCTTCCCTGCGCAGGAACACGCGACCTACAACGAAGACAGTCAAATAAAATGGAGGAGGACAACCTCCTCCAAGTTGTAAGATAGTCCACAAGTTATCTTGTTTGTAAACTAATTCCTTAATAATTATTATCATTATTATCTGCATTGATATTACTATTGATGTTATTATCATCATCATTAGTAATAGAAAGAATAAGAATAAATATTGTATTCATTACACACGGCAAACTTTGGGCCCAATAGAAAAAAAATGCAACTAATATTTAATATACCATCAACCAGCATCTACTATTTTGGAGAGTCAGTTTAAAGTGATGCCACAAGATTTTCTGACATATCACTTTGTCTCAAGTTTTCCTGAATGTCATATTATTATGTTTTAAGTTTTCCGTATTTTCCGCCACTGGATAATCATATTTCCAGGATATGTTTGCCAATAAGTATCCAATATGTAACAAGTGAGGGAATTTTACAGACAACTAACGAACTAAAGACATAACTTCAGGGTGTTGTCGAAACCGCCTATTCACAATGTTTGTCTTTTCGATAGGTAAGTTGGTACATTGCTAGTCTTCTGGAAGCAGTTCACTCCTCATAGAAAAAAAGGATGACTTCCAGTATGTCCACTTGTTGTCTCGTGAGGTAGTCGAAGGTAATTTATTCTAATATTTATTTTGGTTTCATTATCCGGTCTAGATCACCCCTGGCTAACGAGCGGGTGACACTAACTAAGATGTTTATAACAAATTAATCAGTAACACTTCTTCTCCCTGGTGTTGTATGGACGCCAGCAGTGGAGTTTGCAGTGCTAGTTAGAGAACATTTCGTGGCAGAACACAACCGTTTTCCAGAAAGACTCCTTCCTCTGCTTGATAATATCGCAGGGTGGATCCCAGGCGGTTTTCCCTGTTCGTGTGGCTTTGCAGTGGTATTATGGTAAGAGTTGTGTGGTACAGACCAGCTTTATGAAGTTGTTTTCAGATGATTTAGCTAGATACTACAATTCTTCTCTGTCTTTTAAAATAGACTGCATTGGTTAGGGGTTGTCGTATTGTTGGGTTGAGAATGCTGTTGTTGAAGTTTTGATTCGTGTGGGCGAGGCCGTCCAGATCTTGGTAATTTTTTGTTTCCCTTTTTATTTCTTTCGATCCACTGATTTACTCTTCTCTTGTTTACATCCATTATTTGAGATATGCGTGAAGCAGAATACCTGCTTCAAGTAGGCTAACTAACTGATTGGGTTTGAGGAGAAATTACAAAAATATAGTTATGCCATTTTTTTTTAATCGTTAATTATTTGTCCTGGTTTCACATTCGAAACCGGGACATTTTTCAGATGTTACATCTGAGCCCTGGTCGCAAAGGAATTATCATAGAGGTTTGTCTCTTGTTGCGTCCTTACGTAATTTCTTCTGAGAGGATTCAAACACACCTGCACCCACACTTGCAATAAAATCTCCCCATCCTACAAACCCAACCCCTTATCCCTCCACCCACACTTGCAATAAAAACTCCCCATCCTACTAACCCAACCCCTTATCCCCCAAATCACTTACTCTACCCGCCGGCCCCGGAAAGTAGGTGTCCTTTCTAGATTACAAAATTTGGTACTTGATGGCATTGTAGGCTCTTCGTTCTCCCCAGTTCTTCCCAGTTAAAACAAGATTGAGAATATCTGGGATCTATTCCTTCTAGACATTTCCAATTTACTCTTTTTTCACCACTACCTATTAAGCACCTTCTCACTTATCTTCTTTAATGGGTGGATAATTTTACAGGCTAGTCGCCCACCAGCTTCAGCCATCCATCCATCTTCGTGGCCAGCAGAGGGGTGGACCATCTCCTTCTTGTCTCCGGTTGGAGATACACAGTTTTAACCTGAATTCACTAGGCTCTCCCCTTACTAATTCCATCCTCCCCTTTACCTCCTTTGAGTGGGGTCAAATCAGGTCCAATCAGGACCTAATTGACCCTCAATGGATCGAACTCCGTGGTAGGTGGATGAGTATCGATTTGAAAAATGAGTTATACGAATATGAATAAATAAAAGTAAACCAAATTAGGACCAACCTTAACTTACGATGGGAATATGAATACGGCTGACATCTTGGTATAAAAAAGCTTCCCCTGTACCCCCCCATTCCCTCTGTAAGCCACCCCCATGTGGCTCCGCGCCAGAGGGGAAAGTAGCTCCTCTTATTCTCTCTCAAAAGCCCATCTATAAAAATGGAACTACAGTTGCGATCATGTCTATTGGCAAAACATCTCAAATTTTGTAATTCACGAATTTTTATACGTTACTAGTTCGAAATGTACATATTTATATTATATTTAATTATATTATCCTAAAAGCAATATATTCTAATGTATAAATGATAATAAAACAAATTATTAACATTGAACACTGCGTTTATTAGAAAAATACAAGAAGCAAAAGTATTGGCAATATTCATAAATATTACAAATATATTATTAACAACTATAAATTAATACTTAGTATGACCTCTTTTAGCATCAATCGCAGTAATCAGACGTTTCTTTTAAGTATGAACAAAGTTTTTGCAAGTTTTAGTATGAATTTTACTCCACTCTTCCACTGCAAAAGCTTTCAACTCTGCGATGCTGCTTGGTAACCTCTTATGAACACGTGACTTCAGTTCTTTCCATAAATTTTCAATTGGATTTAAATTTGGACTTTGAGAAGGCCATTTCGTCACTTTCAATCGTTGATTGGCAAAATATTTATGCGTTAATTTGCTCCTTTGCTTGGGATCAATATTCTGTTGGAATACCAACCCTCTGCTAAGACTAAGCCTTCTCGCCGATTGTTTCACATGTTCATCCCAAATTCGCTGATATCCATCGGAATTCATAGTGCCTTCTATCACACAAATTGAACCAATACCTACAACAGCAAAATACCCCCACAACATAATGGAATCATTTCCGTGTTTCACAGTAGGTATGATGTTCTTTTCCAGCAGAGCTTTTCCAGATTTTCCCCAAACGTAATGGTGGTCGTTTATACAAAACAGCTCGAGCTTAGTCTCGTCTGACAATAATATTTTCACTAAGTTCTCCTTCAGTGTCATCAAGATGTTCTCTGGTAAACTCTAAACGTCTCTTTTTGTAAATCGTCTTCAACAGTGGTTTCATCCTTGGTACATGTCCATGGGGACTCTTACGGTTCAGGTAACGTCGCACTATTGACACGTCCATGATTGTTCCACTGCTAGCTAGATTTGCTTTCAATTCCTTGGAAGTGACTTTTGGATTCTTGTTAACAATTCGAGCACACGAAAGCACATCTATGTAAGTTAATTTTCTTGGTTACCCTTTCTGCACACAAGTAACAGTAGTCCCATCAGCCTATAATTTTACAATAATATTCCTTACAGATGAAATTTGGATATTCAAACTTGCCGAAATTTGTCTATATCCATTTCCTTGGTTGTGCAGCTCAATTATACGCTTCCTATGTGCTTCTGAGTGTTCAGATGTCTTCACCATGTTGCTATTTCAAAATAATTGTAGAGATGATTCTTCAGCCGTGTCTAATACCATATTTAACACCCCAAAAAGTTAGCCGTGCAAGTAATCTGCTCTCCTGGATTAGGCTAGAACATTCCATCAGTCATTGTCTAACATTCTTTACCACTAATTTTAATAATTTGATTTGTTAAATCAATATTTTATAAACGTTGCCAATACTTTTGTTTCTTAGGTTTTTCTAATAAACAACATGTTTATTGTTAATAATTTTTTTTATTATCATTTATATATTATAATATATTGCTTTTAGGCTAATATAATTAAATATAATATAAATATGTACATTTCGAACTAGTAACGTATAAAAATTCGTATATTACAAAATTTAAGATGTGTTGCCAATAGACATGAACGCAACTGCAAATGGGAAGGTTCCGCGTCTCCCGAATATAAGCCCAAATCCTCCAGGATCCCCTAAGGCGGACTTGCGTCTACCCCCATAAGGCCTCGCCCATTATTTGATCCGAGCTTGGTACACGATGCCCCGGTCCTCCTCGTGATCCCTTTTGACGCTGTTTAGAGTTTCGATTTTCCAGGATTTCATTTTTCATTCCCAGATTTCTCGGGAAATCCCGGGATAAGACAATTTAATATCGAGAAATCCCGGGATAAGAAAATTAAATATCTGGAAATCACGGGATAAGAAAATTAAATATCTGGAAATCACGGGATAAGAAAATTAAATATCGGGAAATCCAGGTATAAGAAAATTTAATATCGGAAAATCCCGGAGTAAGAAAATTTATTATCGGGAAATCACGGACTAAGAAAATTTAAGATCGGCAAATCCCTGGCTAAGAAGATTTAATATCGGGAAATCCCGGGATAAGAAAATTCAATACGGGAAATCCCAGGATAAGTAAATTTAATATCGGGAAATCTCGGGCAAAGAAAATTTAATATCGGAAAATCCCGGGATAAGAAAATTTAATATCGGGAAATCCCGGAATAAAAAAAATTATTATCGGGAAATCACGGACTAAGAAAATTAAATATCTGGAAATCCCGGGCTAAGAAAATTTAAGATCGGCGAATCCCTGGCTAAGAAGATTTAATATCGGGAAATCCCGGGATAAGAAAATTTAATACGGGAAATCCCGGGATAAGAAACTTTAATATCGGGAAATCTCGGGCTAAGAAAATTTAATATCGGAAAATCCCGGGATAAGAAAATTTAATATCGGTAAATCCCGGGATAAGAAAATTTATTATCGGGAAATCACGGACTAAGAAAATTAAATATCTGGAAATCCCGGGCTAAGAAAATTCAAGATAGGCAAATCCCTGGCTAAGAAGATTTAATATCGGGAAATCCCGGGATAAGAAAATTTAATACGGGAAATCCCGGGATAAGAAAATTTAATATCGGGAAATCTCGGGCTAAGAAAATTTAATATCGGTAAATCCAGGGATAAGAAAATTTAATATCGGGAAATCTCAGGATAAGATAATTTAATATCGGGAAATCCCGGGAATTCTTTTTTTGCTCTTAAGATAGGAATTGAAATGGAATCCAGCGAGTTAAGTTTGAATACAGCACTATCAACATTCTACGGTGTTTATCCTTTTGAACCTTGAAGATAATATAGTAAATGAATCAGAATTAAGAGGATGATGGTGATACTCAGAATGTTGCCTGATGGAAGAGGGTTCAGGTTTAGAAATGGGAATACCAGTCCTATGGGACAAACCCAAGGGCTTCGCGATCCTGCATTTAAGTTGTTAGCCAGTTTGGCCTACATAACGACTAAGCAACTTTTCCTCAAACATTTAAAGCTAGCTGTGGGTAATACCATTTTTCTTTTAAAAAACAGCTCTATTTACAACACGAAGGCATGGCTATGGGTTCCCCACTGGGTCCTTCCTTTGCCAATAGCTTTTTGTGTCCCTACGAAACTCGGTGGCTGGACAATTGTCCTATAGAATCCAGTCATATTGTCTTCAAGAGATTTATAGATGACTTTTTTCTAATTTTTAAGCACACTGATCATGCACCCTTATTTCTCGATTATATTAACCAACAACATCCTAACATAAGGTTTTCTATGGCAACAGAAAATGACAACAAAATCTCGTTCTTGGATTTCAACGTTGTCCGAACAGATTCATATTATAATACATCTATTTACAGAAAAACTACTAACACTAGATTGGGTACATATTTTTTTAGTAGCTCTCTCAGTCTGTTTAAATTATCCAGCATTAAAATCGAATTTTTAGAGCCTACAATGTATGCTCTAATTGGTTATCTTATCATGAAGAACTGACTTATTTAAGGGATTTCTTCAAATTTAATTATTACCCCGATTTCATCTTCGACCAGTTAGTATCCAAATTTCTCTCCAAAGTATATTATCCTCAGTCCTTTCTTACTACTGTTTCTAAGCAGAAGGTTTTCCTTATCTCGAGCATTTGACATCTGAGTTTAACAATCTCTTTCTCTCTACCCTCAACAATCATTTCCCTCAATGCCAATTCATTTGTATAAATTCCAACCCTGTATCGTTAAATTCCTTTTTTCTCCATAAGGAGCCAATCCCTTTGGGCTTGCGATCCTGTATAATTTACAATTATACATGTACGACTTGCTACAGTCGTTATGTAGGCCAAAGTGGCTTACAACTCAAATGTAGGATTACAAAGCACTTCGGTTTGTTTTATAGGACTGATATTCCCATCTCTAAACCTTGAAGACCCTTCCATCAGGCCGCACTCTCAGTATCACCATCATCCTCTTAATTCTGATTTATTTACCATATTATCTTCAGCCTTAACTTCTCTCGATTTGAGAATCTTAGAGTCACTGTACATCAATAAAATAAATCCAAACCTAAATAATTACTCCTCCTCAATTAAACTATTCACTATATAACCAACCAACACTTCAATAAATTAACTAGCCAACCGACCAACCAAATAAATCTCGTTAGTAGTTTGAATATCTTTAGTTAGTTGATTTCTCAACTCCCATGATAAAGGTTAGTCACTCAGTTTAATTCATTCTAATTTGTTTTCGGGTTTTTTTGTTGTTTATTTTGTTTATAATTTAATATAATAGGTTATTTTATTGTTTACTCCAGTTACCTTTCATTTTTAATATTCAAGTCAGTTTATGTTATAACTTCACTTCTTTCTATTATTTTTCAAAATTCTATATATTGTTATTTGTGTTTTTACTTTAATCTCAATAATTGTAATTTTCATTATTTTAACTTGTCCTCATCCGCTTTTTTAGCCATTATTTAATGCATTCTTTTAACTGGTATCGTTAATATTCCTTCTACCTTCTCATTAGTCGATACAGTCGCTGAAGATGGTCCTATTGAAGGTCCGAAACGTCCGGCCAATATTCCTAATATATACATATATATATATATATATATATATATATATATATATATATATATATATATATATATATATATATATATATATATATATATATATATATATATATATATATATATATATATATATATATATATATATATATATATATATATATGGGTGTAACCACAGAAGATGACCAGTATGGTCGAAAGGTACAAGGGAATGGAGTTTTCACTTTACCAGCAAGAGGAGATGCCTCTAGCAGCCAACGGCTAGCTGGTTGGAGGAGATCCTCGACTGATCCAACGGCCAAATGTATCGAGGGATATTGTTTTAAAAGAACGAAGAAAGAAGAACAGACTTCGATCAAATTTTACATTGAATAACAAAATCCCAACACCATGAAATCGGAAGAAAACTCACTCAGAAACATCCTAAAACAACGCATAGCTCCTAAAGAAGAAAACGCAAAAATAGTAGTACAATGCTATTATGAAAGCAGCAAACTCACTTTAAGGTTCTCTACACGACAGCGGCGAAAACCCGATAATCATGTAGTATGTCCTATAGACAACTGTGAGCTGTCATACATCGGGTATAATACGAATAATATTACATCACGAGCAAACCGACCGCCACCGATACAAAAGCAGTAAAATACATGAACATCTTAATGGGACCCACAACTGGAATCAAATCCCCAACATTACCGAAAATTTCCAAACCATCGACAGATCAACAAATGAAGGAAACTTGAAGATTGCTGAAACAATTCTCACCAAAAAAAGAAGCCGAAATTAAACACGAAATGTGAAGAACTATAAATCTTGTTGAATATTTTTCATTAGCTTCGCATTACAAGTAGTCTTTAATAGTTACAATTTTAATAATAAAAATCTGTCTTTAATAGTATCGCATATAGATTTGAGATTTCGAAGTGTATATAATTACCTGTTAATACACATAATCATGTCTGTATAATGCATGTACAATATATCCAGTTATGTATACACAGATAGCCCTTCTGGTGCAGCTTGTACCCTTTTCCCCCTTGTCTTCGTGTCTCATTAACGCTAGCCTCTGAACGGTCACCTAGCTGCTTATATGATAAGCCTATCCTTCTATTCCATTCATACCTGAACACTTTGTATAAAAAAGGTGGAGCAATTTAATTTTACTTAGTATGTTTTGAAGATACGATAAGTGTAATTGTGAAACGTCAACTCATAATGAATAAAGCTATAATAAAAGCAAGTTGCATTTTTCTATCTAGAATCATATGAAAAGGCTGGAATTTCAACGCAAGAAAGATTTTTCGTAAGCAAGAAACGAAAACCCCCAAAGCAGTATTTTTGAAATGGTGACTTTTAAAAACTTGGAACAATTTAAATATTGGAATAATTATTCCTATAATGTAAATTTTAAAAACAGAATAAAAAAAGTAAAAATATATAATGTCCCGCACTTTTTCATTTTTCCTGCGGGACATTGCATTTATAGCGAACCTCACGTGCTACTTTGTGAGTTATACATTTTATATTATATATATATATATATATATATATATATATATATATATATATATATATATATATATATATATATATATATATATATATATATATATATATATATATATATATATATATATATATATATATATATATATATATATATATATATATATATATATATATATATATATATATTCAGTAAGAAGGACAAAACGAAGAAGGCGGGTCCCATCTTTAATTCCAACGTTTCGGGTTATTATAAAACCCATCTCCAGGAGCTAAAAAATATTCTAAATGAGTAATCTAAGCCTAAAAACATAAATAACAGCAAAAGTTCAAAGATAAAAATCACAGATCAAAGAAAATCACAAAAACGACTGTGGTTTTTAACTTTGAAATTGTACTGTTATTTATGTTTTTAGACTTAGATTACTCATTTAGAATTTGTTTTTAGCTCCTGAAGATGGGTTTTGTAAAAACCGGAAACGTTGGAATTAAAGATGGGACCTGCCTTCTTTGTTTTGCCCTTCTTACTGAATATAAGACTCAAGCTTTGTAGAAGAAACCTAGGTGAATACAAATAAATATATATATATATATATATATATATATATATATATATATATATATATATATATATATATATATATATATATATATATATATATATATATATATATATATATATATATATATATATATATATATATATATATATATATATATATATATATATATATATTTCTTTTTCTCTCTTGAGTACAAACTATTCCAGGATGTTATTGCTGGAACAACACCATACTATTCAGCCCTGGTAAGGTATGGAGCAATTAATTACCTAAATACTCATCGTTACTCTTTCCCTTAGTTTGCAGACCCTTCTCTCTTTAGTTGGGGGCTATGATCCTACTCGTAAAGTGCCCTGTTGTAGTCCTTGCATCCAAATCCGACTCAGCAGTAAAGATGATGAAGGTTTGTTATAACATCAATTTGGTTCATGTTTCTTCATTTCACGTTTTTTTGTATTCATTCTTTTATCTGCTTCTATCTACCTTGCTCCTTATATTTTCTAGTATTAAATCATTGGATCAAACCACTTCTCACTTTCGTATCAATAAATAATCGATCAAAGGTGACGCTGGGTCAGGGTTTGACCCTCTAAGAATAACTTAGTCGAGGTTGTCTGCATTGGATCGATTTTATAGTGAAATCCAAATTCGTGTCTTCCCTTTCTCCTCGCAAAAACAGTACGTGACAGATGCAGATTGACCCAATTTAGCCTTACTAGTTCCTTAAATCTAAAAAATGCTTATATATATATATATATATATATATATATATATATATATATATATATATATATATATATATATATATATATATATATATATATATATATATATATATATATATATAGTTGGTCGTAAACGTTTACAACACTTTCTTATAAATGCAAATTTATATAATTTAATTTAACGCAAGTTAATGAAATTCACAACACAAGTGTAACTTTATATAATATACGCAATGTAATGATCAGAAAAGCAAAATCGTGGACAGGGAAACTCAATAAGGACAATAGCTTACAACACATTCATATAAACTTGGTTTAGTACTTGGTTACATAACTCTTATTGTCAATTATAACTTACACGCGCTTTGAGTAGCCTCTCTCCTATGATCTTTCTACAGGTGTTTGGGCTGATTTTGACCCCTTCCTCCAAACATATTTTCTTCAAATCTGATAAGTTACGCTGATCTCGTTTCTGCCACCATCAATTTCAATTCTCTCCACAGATTATCGATGGAATTCAGGTCAGGAGATTGACTTGGCCATTCCAAAACCTTACTTCTACCTGTATGCAGTTAATTCCTAGTTTATTTTGCTGTATGCTTGGGGATCATTGTCTCTTTGAATGCCTATCTTGGTTTCAAGTTCAGAAAACCAACGCTAGAAAAAAAAGAAATTCTTTCCAAATTCCCCAGTACTTTTCACTGTTCATTCTTCCCATGACTACCTCCAATTCTTCCAACCTTTGATGAGCAAAACCAACCCCACATTGATGCACCACCAAATTTGACTGGAGGGATCGTATTCTTTAGTGCGTAATCTTCACACTTTTTCCTCCCAATCTTGCTGATTAAATTCCGATCGAAATGTTCTGTTTTCATTTCATTTGACCAAAGTATTTGTTACAAGAACATGCCCGGATTATTTAAATGTTCATTTGCAAACGCCAAACAAGCTTTACAGTGAGTTTTCCTAAGGACTGGGGTCTTTCTTGGAACACGCACGATAAAAATAATCAATACGACACAGCGTTCTACTTATTGTATCTTGGTTAACTTCAACTTCAATTCGTTCGAGATCTTCCTGTAGGTTTATCACATACTACTCTAGCAATTTTTCGAGCTGCAATTTCCGTTAACATCCGATACCCACCTGAACAATCCAACGATGAATTGAATTACGAGATTTCCACTCGTGTATTATGGTACCAACTAAATTTAGAAATACTTCAAGATGTACAGAGGTCTATCTGTACCCAAGATCACTCTTATAAAGGGCTACAATGCGTTCACGAATATCTCGACTGATTTGTTTGTTTTTCCTGAGGATGAAGTCAACGGTACGACTATCTCTTAAGGAAGGATGCAGTAACCTTACACGGTATCGAAAAAAACTCCCATTTGGTTTAGAATATTGTAGATATTCGGGAACAAATGAGGATTAGTTTTTAATGAGACATTTTACAAATGTAACCTATTCATATATATTTATAAGAATGCGTTGTAAAGTTTAGGGTTGTTAAAGTTTCCACTTGTCTTTATAAGCTATTTCCTTTCTATCCTTTTGCTTGAATAATCGTTACATTGATTTGTTACATAAAGTTCCACGTCCGTTTCATTAACCTGCGTTGAATAAAAGTATGTAAATTTGCATTTCTATCTGTGTTGTAGACTTTTGCAGCCCACTGTATATACAAGGGACGGTAGGTTATAATTTATCGCTGTTGGAAACTATAAATTCTATGTATTCCTGCTGTCTGGCATCAGTTCTCTCTTCCTACCTTAGTAAACGCAGCTGTGCATCGTTTGTGAAGGAAGCAATACCATGACTGAAGGAAGCAATACCATGACTGGAGCTCGAATACGAAGATCTACGAGGGCTTAGGTGTCAATTTGAAGATCAGAAAAGAGTTGAATGAGTCCGGCTGTGATTACAAGGATAGGACGGCTCGGAAACTTCATTCAAAGCGTTCTGATACGAAACGAAGCCCTAAATTTGTTGCGAAGATAGATTGGCAACGATGCCAGCAAGTCAATGAGGTCCATAGACATATACAATGGAGTGTCAGAGGCTCTTATCAGGTAGTTAGTTCATGGGAACATCCGAAACTACTCACACAATATGAGAAAAGGGTCCATCTTATGTCGCAGTAGATAAAGGGTAACTGGAAGGTATGTGCTGTGAATTTTGCGAACAAACTGAAGCATTCCTGCAAGCTTGGTATGCTTTGGTTCTTCTCAGACGAGAAGAATTTCTGCCAAGACCAGGTGAACTCGTAAAACAACCTCTAACTTGATATGTCTCCATATATACACCAAGAGTCATGAAGGCAAGGTTCCCGGTCCACATCATGATGTTTGGTATGGTTACTAACAAGGGACACGCTATGCCCCTTTTATCTTCCCGGAGGGCTACATCAATAGCATGTAGGAGTTAGTTTTTCCCTTAATCTGGAAGATGACCACTAGTCATCCGTACTTATAGCCGCAGGACTCTACGCCATGCCACATAAGCAGTAAGAACTAGTCTTGGCTCTCATAAAATTTATTTGACCACATCACCCCGAATACCTGTCCACCAAATTCCCTAGGTTGCAACTCGCTGGACAAGTATGTGTGGGGCGTGGTTGAGAGAACCCAACAAAACCCTGCATACCAGCAGGATAGAGCTTGTCCTCGTCGGTTTTGTCATCAGTTCTCCAGTCCCCTAGACTGATGTTTGCGCTGGATATGACTTAGGAGACCCAATATAAAGAGAGAGGGTCAGTCCGGGAAAGAAAGAAGCCCTGAAAAAAAACAGTGACGAATGACATTCGTTGAGGAATTTATTTTGGTCGATCGTGGCTAAGCGACGGCCACGCGCGCGTACATGGACACTAACGTGTTTAGTGCGGCTAAAACATTAAGGCATGCTGTTTCGGCGAGGCTGGTTGCATCGGGCTACCGGGTTCTTGGTTTAACAAGGCTTAGGTGCAAGATCACGACAATTTTCATCCAGTAAAACTGGGAGACCGTCACGAAGGCCAGTAGCAAGTTCCGACGCCGCCTAGAGATTGCGTTGCGACCGATGGCGATTTCAGTGAATAAAATGAATAGTACAATCCTTCATGTCTTTAAAATATACCTTTTGTGAATATATCTGTATAAGTAACTATTTGTTTAATTTCTTCTATATTTAGGTTAGGCAACAAATTATCTACAGCATCATATATATATATGTACGAGGGGCGGTTAATAAGTTTTGCGAATCGGTAGGGCAAAACAGAGGAAGGGAGATGGCTGTTTGTGGGGGGGTTAGGACAAGTTATGACAAGTCAGGACCTGCAACCGCACGCTCCTGCCTCGTCTATTTAAGAAGCAGTAGCTGATCGCAGATCGTCAGTCACAAATGTTTCAAAAATGGAGAAGGTTGAGCACCGCGCAGTGATCAAATTTTTGACCAAGGAAGGCAAGAATGCAAAAGAGATCCATGAACGCATGGTTGCAGTGTACACCAACACCGCCCCTTCCTATGCAACCATTGCTCGCTGGAATAGGGAGTTCCGCCATGTTCGTGAGTCCCTTGAAGATGACCCCTGTCCAGGACGTCCGTCAGACGTGACCAACGAGGACAATGTGGCTGTGTGGAGAGGATGATCCTCGAAATTCGATGGGTGAAGGTTGAAGAAATCGAGCGAGAACTTGGAATATCACATGGAAGTGTTATCAACATCATCCACGACAATTTGGCCATGCCTAAGGTCTCTGCCTGTTGGGTCCCTAGAAACCTCATGCCCCATGGTCTACTTCAGCGTCGTCTAAGTCCACAAGGCCAGAGTTGCACAAGCTGCTCTGCGCGAGTGCAGATCTAGCCCCTAGCGACTACTTTTTATTCCGCCAGCTCAAGGCTGCACTGCGTGGACTCCGGTTTGGGGACGATGAAGATGTCAAGCTCGCCATCCAGGAGTGGATTGAACAGCAGTCTGGAGGTTTCTGGTTATCGAGAATTTGAAGCCTCAGGGATAAGTGGCGCAAGTGCATTAAAGTCGAGGGTAGTTATATTGAAAAATAATAAAACACTTTTCCTCATATGTCGTTTCCTTATATCCGAATATACATATATGTCTGTATATCTGAATCACGAAAATATGGGACGTGATGAATATATAAATAAAGTCAACAGCTACGAAGAAATTTGAAACACGGCAGATCTGCGAGGCCTTTCGACTAATCATTTCCTTTTAAAGGACGATTCGTCGAAAGGCCTCGCATATCTCGCGTGTTTCATTTTCCTTCGCGGCTGTTGACTTTATATAGTATTATCTGACGGACTACAAATCCTTGCTGGTAGAGCAGAATGCTATAAACCCTAAGTCACCAGCGGAGAAGACAGTCCTATAAGAAAAAACTAGATGAAAAGAGAATCAGACAGGAGAAAGAGACACACAACTTAACGCATCAGCAGGAAGGAATGTGCACGTTTTAAACTTTTGAAGTTAATGAGATTCAACGAAAGAACTAGAGAGCTCATTCCATAACCTGGTAGCTGGAATGAAGCATCTAGAATACTGAAAGCTTTACTATTTGCATTAGTGGTATTTCTAGGTAACCGAGCTGGACGAAAATGGTAAGGAAGGTCACTGTCAATAGTATGGTTAGACTTATAATGTATCTTTTACAGGATATACAGTGAATTCACAGAGCGGCGGCGCCACAAGTTAACCTCAAGATCAGGAATTAAAAGTTTGCAAGATCTCAGATTCCTGTCCAGTAGCTTAAGATGAGATGCTGCAGCAGAGGACCAGGCAGGAGAACGATACTCGAGACAAGGAAGTATGAACGAGTTGAAACGGTTTGAGGCCGCTTAATTTCAACCGCTATTACATGTTGTTTAGAAACACGTTGCTACCCACGTGAATCTTCGCCTTGAAGCCGGGCGCGTTATCGTCCCACCTGAGTCAATATTTAACCAAGGAGGTTCATCCCCCCCCCCGTTTCGCCCCATGCGCCGATCACGCCAGATTGAGTTAGGCTTATGGGCAGATAAGATATGTTCTCATGGCGCGGTGGGCATTGCCTCGAAGCCCCCACTACATTGTCCCCTACGCCAAGGGGATGGCTCGACTATTTATATGGAAACTTTACCAATAAGAGCAGATTCAGATCCAGATTATCTTCGCGGGACATCCCGCCGATCCGGTCTCACCTTGTGCACCAGGGCCCTCCACCTCGAAATCCTCCATCTTTGTCCAGAAGAGGACAATATCCCTTGAGTGCCAAGGTTCGAGCCTTCAAGACGCCAAGTCCACAAGGCCGGTCCTGTTGTTCAGAAAGAGAACAAAGTTAGAACAGCCATTGTTCTTTGAGCCCGTTGACAAGAGACGGTTCTCACCCTCCCCCCCTGTTGTTCATAAAGAGAACAACATTAGAACAGCCACTGTTTTTTGAGCCCGTTGACAAGAAACGGTTCTCACCCTTCCCCCCCTGTTGTTCAGAAAGAGAACAACGTAGAACAGCCATTGTTTTTTGAGCCCGTAGACAAGAGACGGTTCTCACTCTCCCCCCCTGTTGTTAAGAAGAGAACAACGTTAGAACAGCCATTGTTCTTTGAGCCCGTAGCTAAGAGATGGTTCTCACCCCCCCTGTTGTTAGGAAGAGAACAACGTTAGAACAGCCATTGTCCTTTGAGCCCGTAGACAAGAGACGGTTCTCACCCTTCTCCCCTGTTGTTCAGAAGAGAACAACGTGGAACAGCTATTGTTCTTCAAGCCCGTTCGTCAAGAAACGGTCCTCATTCCTAAAACGTCACGTCAGGATCATTTTATCCCATCCCTTCGGCTGGAACCCGCCAGCGGACCGAAGATTCCTTCGCGTGGCCTTCCTCTGCACAACAACTTTTAATTACGTAAGCTGAACATTACCTTTGAGTATTTAACCTTTTTGTCAACCCTATCCAGGGCTTTAAATGGTTTAGCGAACCATCCCATCCCTTTAATTTTCATTTGTTTTCTTTTTAAATCTCTCCCAAATCTTAATCCTCGGATTAACTAGATATTCCCACGACCCTTTCCATTCTCTGTTTATGTAAACATTTTCCGTTTTGTGTGTTGTTGATAGTTCAATTAATAAAACTCTATTTTATTAATGATAGCCATATTACTATCCTTGAGCTCAGTTCCACTTCTTAAGCATATTGAAGATAAATAACATCGGTCAACCAGATAACCACGCACTCTAAATATAATTGAATAGTTCCCTCAACGAATAGTTATATATAGTATACCGTCGAGAGTCCATTCTACGACACACCTCTTTATTACAGGAATGTCTTAAAAGATTCTATAAGATTTCCTAAGTAAACCAATCTTTTGGGCAACAGAAGAAGAAATAGAGCGCACATGTTGTTCAAAGGTAAACTTGCTGTCAAAAGGTACACCTAAATTTTCAAAGATACACAAGTGTTCAATCCAACATTGTTTATTATAAGATCAGGATGATTGGAGTACAGAGTTCTAGATCTACTAACAATTATACTTTTGGTTTTGCTTGCATTCAGATTCATACCACATAAATTGCACTAATCATTTATCTTGGTTAGTTTTCTATTCAGTGATTCAGAAATCAAATGCTTTTGAACAGGAGAAGGTATGACTGCTATCAAAGTAGCATGATCAGCATAAACAACTAGTTGGTTTTCCATTCCAACACACAAATCATGTGTATATAGAATGAATAAGAGTAGGCCCAGAACACTACCTTGGAGAGCACCAGAAATTAACTTTCTCCACTAACCAAGTTTCACATCCACAACTGCACGTTGTCTACGGTAAGTTAATAACTCAGTTAGGATATTAAAAAATGCAACCAATACCCAGCTACGTTTGTAAATCAGTGCTTTGTGGTTAACACGATCAAACGCTACACTAAAATTAAGTCCAACCATACGAGCTTCAAAACTAGAATCCAAAGCCCTTTGAACCCTGTCTGAAATGGTTAGGATATCATCACAAGCACCAAGACCCTTACGAAAGCGAAACTGCTGACTTGGAAAGAGATTATTACTCTCAGCAAATGCATTTATACGTTTAGCCAACAAACGCTCAAAGAGCTTTGACAGAATAGGAGTGATGGAAATTGGACGGTAGTCTGAGGGACAGTAGCCAGCAGAGACAAACTTAGAAATAGGAGTAACATTAGTCGTCCTCCACTACAAGCTGAACTTTCCTTCCCTAGATAACTTGCGAAAGATAACAGCAATCTTGGGGCTACAAAATGAGCAGTCTTAATAAAAAATTAATAAAACATACAATCAGGGTGACATGACTGGGAGAGTTTAGCTCTACACCACTTTGTTTTTCCTCAAAGACATTAGCAAATAGTGTTGCCTTATCCTTTGGGCCATGAGTAAGAGACCCATCTGATTTAAAAAGAGGTGGGATGCCATCATTACTACCAAACAGAGCAGACTTCAGAGTGAACCACCACTTATGAGAGTGAATAGCACCTAAGAGCGTTTCTTTAATGTCACTATTATATTCTTTCTCAGCTAGAGCTTAAATCTCTTGCGCCCGAGATCTGAGCCTAACATAGTTATTCCAAGTCATATCAGATCTATTCTTTTTTCAGAAATTGTAAGCTTCTTGTTTATCCAGATATGCACGCTTACATTCATTATTGAGCCATGCTTTGTCCGTGTTGCGGAAAGTCACAACCCTAATGGAATACGCCTGCAATTATGTCAGCAATAATATTACTAAGAGATTCAACAGGATCACCTTGGCGATAGAATTGGGGCCAATTAGAAAGAGAGAGAGATCCCTTAGGACTCCATTCCAGTCACCTTGCCACTTCAAGTAAATCTTACGAGATAAAGATAGTTCAGGGAAAGGTTGCTCAGTTATTATATGGGCAGAGATATAAGTGTGGTCAGATGTTCCGATAGGACTCACTACATCGGTGTTAACGGTTTAACTTATATAATAAAACTTTTTAGAATGCAGGATATTTATTGGATTCCTAAATATGGTAATGTATTACTAAAAATAGTAATACGGTTGAATTGTCGATCTTCAGTTAATTTTATTTCCATTTTGCAATAAATTATTTATTGTTCAACCGATTTTTTTACCACAACCTTTAATCTTTAAAATGGCCGATTTCATTCCCCCTATTATAGTGGTAGTAACCACTATTATAGTACGATTGCAAGAGACCAAGGGCTTTGTATCGAGGAAAAGAAGAGGCAGGAAATGTCTTACAATGCCACAATAAGACAGAAATATCATTCAAGCTTCAATACAGAATCGCATAATTACCTCTTTTGAACTTGATCAGGATTTCAATGAAGTTCCAAGTTCAAAAATATCACTGAGAACAGTTATAGGAGACAAAGATCAAGGGCTAGAAGGATGTAAAGCAAAAAAGAAGCCATGGATATATGAGGTCAACAGTAAAAAAATCTCTTCATTGGGCCAAAAATCACAAAAATTAGTCATATGAAAAATGGTCTAAAGTTATTTGGTTAGATGAAAGTAATTATCAGATGCTTTATGTAATTCCATTTACCTTTATCTTGGAAGAGAATTATCAGGTCGTCTGGAAACAAATTCTAAAATATTCGTCAGGTGTTTTTAAACTCTTCATGTTATAGCTGTAATAATGGTACGACTGATATGTTAGCATTATTTAAAGCGAGGCAATCTACCGGTTATGTTTCACCTAAAAAATTAGTATATCTTGTGAATGGATTTTTCGTTTTGAGGCGATTGAGGTTTGGTACGAATAATCTGCTAATATAGAAGGATTCTTATTTTCCATACCTCGTTTTTTTCCTAGATCTTTAGCGTTATGTCTATCCTTTTTTGGTTGCTGTATTTTACCTCTTTGTTTAATTTTGTGTTTACCACATTTTAGGGACTTTGGTTCGATTATGCCCAAGCCCAGATTCGGAGCTTTCGGTCGATTAGGCAGTGTAGCACCAAAATGGGTAAAAGACATAAGAAAAGCCTAGTTGCAGATCAAGACTCAAGTCATTAGATTTTTAACCCATTGTTAGATCTCCAAACCATTCCATTAATTTACAGACAAACAATCATGAAACTCCAAAGACTTACAAGTCGCAGCGTATACTTGTACCTAAGATTAGATCGAACAATCTCTCAACTACACCTGATTATGTTAGGTTCTCTATATTTCCAGTGAGAACATAAAACTAAACTCCCTAAATCCGTTCACTATTAAGAAGTGAATTAAAAAACCTTATCATTTTCCTGTTAAATTAGTAAAATATTGGGCATCAGAAGAACTCTCAGTAGAAAGGATCACACGTCAGCAATCATCTCTTGCTCCAGGTTAAAAAGCTTAGAAATAATACAAAATTCAAGTTACTTTTGCTCAATGTCTAAATAGTGTACAGGGTATGATTTATTACCCATAAATGCATGGTGTCGTAGAATGGCCCTTTTTTTGTTCACTCCACACCTGATACCACTTTTATGTAGGAGAATGCCCCTTTTTAATCTCTCTACACACAAACCGCTTTTGTCGTGGTATTCTTTGTGGTCGTGATATACTTCTTTGATGAAGTAGGCTTTGTTCTAAGAGTGCTAATATATTGTTATCTTAAAGAAGAGCCGTCTCAAACACGTAAGGATATAGAGAAACGCACAATAATTCCCACAATAAACTTATATTTTAACTTCAACAATTTACTACACAAAAATTAACCATTAACCACAGAAATACTCCAAATATTAAAATCCTTAATAATTAATTCAATTAGCTTGACCCACTAAAATTTGATTAATTCGATACGCACTTTAATATACAATATTTAGGCTTATTGATTCTACTGGAGTTTAAATACCTCAGGAATGTTATTGCCTCCACGACGCGTGCCGACCGGCAAGTTGTAGGATACCTCGGGATCACGAGGTATTTTTGGCTAGGGTAGCAGATGGGGGTCCACACAGTATTCAATGGGGGAAGTCTTCAAGGACGAGAACAATCACGGTGCTTTAGGCGGCACCAAGGTAGGCGTGGTCTCTCTGGCGAGAGTAAGTAGAACTTAATTTATAAACCAAGTTAACTTGGAGTTCGGTGTGACCACCGAGTAACGAGCTCGAGGGGGTGCTTTTTTCCTTTGTTACTTAATTCCTCATGGGCGAGGACTGAACTCGGAGAGGGTCTTTTTCAAGGGAAAGGATCGAGGAGGGGGAGTTTCTCTGACGAGAATAAGTAAAACTTGAATAAGTTTACTTAAAGATCGGTTTGGTAACCAAGAACTAGCTCGAGGATGAGCTTCTTTTTAGTTCCAGCCTTCCTCAAGGGCGAGTATAACGGAGGGGGGGTTTCTCTGACGAGAATAAGTTAAACTTGGTTCCTCAACCAAGTTAACTTATGAGTTTGGTGTGGCCACCGAGTAATGGGCTCGAGGGGGAGCCTCTTCCTTCTTTGTTTCTTAATTCCTCAAGTACGAGGAATACCCCTGGTGTTTATGATGCACCAGGATATGAGGAGTCTCTCTGACGAGAGTAAGTTGAACTTGAACAAGTTAACTTAACGTTCGGATTGATAACCAGGGACTAGCTCGAGGATGATCTGCTTCTTAGCCCCTTAAGGTAGCCCTGTCTCTCTTGCAGGGGACTTCGTAGTCTGACGACCCAAGTATTCTACCTGTCCAGTCTCGGTAGCCCGATCTTAATCCGGGGACTTCGTCACCTGGAGACTGACGTATTCTACCTTTCCAGTCTCGGTAGCCCGGGGTCTTAATCAGGGGCCTTCATCACCTGGAGACTGACGTATTATACCTCTATTTTCCTCAGTGTTTCTTATTTATACCTCGTTACCCCACTGGGGGAGGGGTAAAGGGAAGGGGGCTTGGAACGGGCCCAGGAGGGTTCTTATTACAAACGGTTTTTCTCACCAAGTCTTACATCGGCTCCTCATTAGCCTTCGAACTTGAGAGAAACGCGTCTCCAATTTCTTACTTGAGGTGACATTGAATCTCACTCTCGTAGGGAAGATCTTGCAGTTTAACCTTTAGGCCTTTCATAGCGACGAGTGGCGCGGCGCTGTGGTTACGTGCTTGACCCCACGGTGCCAGGGCCGGATGTCTTTACGGTAATCGCATCGTGTCTCCACTGATAGAGAACGGGGGAGTGACGATTCTCCTACACATGGTATGGCTGATGAAGAGTTCCTTAATAACATTAATGATTAAAATTTGATTGGTGCGAGAAGGCTCAATAAGGAGCCCACAAGAACCACCACAAAAGTATTTATTCTAAAATTTGGTGGATTAACGTTACCTAACCATATATATTCTGGATACTTAAGTTTCACTGTTGACACAACTATCCTTCGCCCATTAGGTGTCATAAATGTCAAAGATTTGACCATTTAATCAAATCTTTCTCTCATCCTGAGTCCTGTGGAAAATGTAGTGAAGTTCGTAAGACAACTGATTGTAATAACGCTATAGATAAATGGAAAGAAAATGTGGAAATTATCATCCCGCATATTCACGAGAATGGCCTATCTTTAACAAGCAAGAAAAGTGAATAAACAAATTCATAAACCTATCAATACTGCTTCATTAGTTAGCTCTAAAGCCCCTAAATATTTCATTGAAGTCAGCTGCCTTACAATGTGAACCAGTAAATATTGAACCAAAAAACCTCTCATTCAAATGTCCTTTGTCTATTTCTGTTTTTACACAATGTTTTCCTTCTTAGTTTCGTGCGTCACATCAAGCTCACAAAGAGTGAGATGATCAACTCAACCAACCTTTTCCCCGTAAAGGGCAGGGCGATGTGTTTTCCTGGGCGCAATTCGGATGGGACTCAATGACCGGTCCCACCCCACCTTAGCCTATTTTTGTTCTTCCATTAACACCTAACTCATCTTTTTGTACCAAATTATTCACCCTGCCTCTGTCCTTCCATCCACCCGTTTTACTCCTTGTCACTTTCATTACCTTTTCGTCGGCCCTCTCTTCTAGTGCCCATTGACCCTTATTCATGACCCGGTGACTCAAAGAAACTGCTCACGACAGACTCCTACGACCCAATTTCAGCGGTGGTGATTCTAGCCGATCTCAAGCCAGTCACTAAGCCGGATCCGTCATCCCGATCTGGATATAACGACACGTGTAGGATTTGGTCCGGGTTTTTCTAAGGGGTGACGGAGAAGGTATATCCCATTTCACCTAGGGACAGCGGCCAGGGCTAATCAAAATGCACCAGATAGTGCCGTTTCCTTGTTACGGTCAAAGTAGGCCTTCATGGGCAAGTGTGGCGAATCATCAGACAACGGCTATAGCTACCTCAATTAATATTTTACCCACCCAAACAAAACAAACAAACAATACAATAAGAACATAAACTCAGATTAACCAATTGCAAGCAAATATTTGCCCATGCATGCTGGTCATGATAATGTATTAGCATAAATGCAACTCTAACTAACCCATTCTGCGCCCTGGAAGTACAGAAATAATTACAGGCCGTAACAGAAGAAACCCAACTAGAGTTATCAATAAATCAATCTCAAACTGAAATTACTGTCTAAGCAAAAAACGAACTTATCTCTGAAACAACTACTTGCCTTCACCCCCTTAGGTGATGAGGAACTAAATGTGCCCGAAAAACGAGCACAGTACGAGAGTGGGCAGGGTCCAGCTCAGTTATTCCATGCCTGACCACCAAGAGCTCGGAAATCTATATATGTCAAGGTATTTAAAAGTTCTTTCGAAGATGATAGTCATCGTGTAGAATCTGTTGCCATCTTTGAGAAAAAAATCACCGACTCGAACAGTCTCACTAAAAATTGTAAAAATAACCAACAAGCAGATTATTCCCCATAAATCAGATGTACAGAAATCATCATACACATTAAGTAAGAGCTTCCGCAACTAATACATACAGTGCCGATACTGTCTAAATTTTGGACATCCGTCGAAATCCTGTGAAGAGGAACCACAACTATGTTTACGATGTGGAAAGGAAGTTCTTAGAAACCAACAATGTCAATTATCCGAAAAAAGCAATAACTGCGACAAAGCTCATCAGTCCTTCAGCAAAATTGCCCACATTTCTTCTTCTACCAAGTAGTACGCTGAAAGATGGTGCAGTTCATCATCCAAAGGCGTCAAGCTATGGCAGAGATGGCGGAGAAGGGAAAAAATAATTGCCAAGTTATACAGACAGTCACCCACCCTCTCAACTTTGAATCCTAAGCAAATCAGAGACACTACAATAAAGCCAACACCAGACAACTATAAGCCCAGTTTGACGAGTACACTACAGCACAGAACGCTCAAACATTCAAAACAACAACCATCATGAGCTCCCACGTAGAAAAACGTACAAGACAAGATTCTTCCAATTAAACCTAAACCAATCACCGACCTAAGCCCAGAGGTAAAAGGTACCAGAAGAAACAGTACCTCAATTCTAGTAACAATCACATAGAAGGCCGAGGTAATGGGGTTAGCCCTCAAAGAAGGTACCTCAGAGGTCTGCCACACAACGCCAAAAAAGAAAATCGAAAAGGTCATAAAAGGCCAACACCACAGAGAAAACTAAATATGGCATAGTGGAGAAGCAACAGGGCGATTTAGATTCCTTATATTCATTCCAAACAAGAGCACCACACCAAATAAATTTGACCGCTGCGGTTGACCCTAAAGGCAAAAACAGATTAAAAAATAAAAACGGTCTTTGACTAAGGATATCTCCCCCAATGCTTAACAACTCCTCCAACCAAACCATCAAAACAACCTAAAATCGCACAATAAAACAAAACTTATAGCGACCCCAAGCACCCACTATCTCCTAGTTACCAACCAACTGACCTCCAAAATAGCCACTCTCAAACTACCAACAACTAGTCTACCATTATGATTCAAACTAAAAACGCCCAAAGTTGTTTGAAAAGCTAGCATTTCCACCCAATATGAGGCGAAGAACTCTATCAAATAAAATGTGATACGATTAGTATAATCTAGCGGCAAACTTCCTACCTCAGAATATATGTGGCCTCAGAGCTAACTATGAAACTCTTCCAGAATTAACAAAAGGATATAACCCTCTGCATCTACCTCAACGAAACAATTTAACTGACCCACCAAAATCACCAAAGGTAACGTTATTTAAATTAATAAAAATATATCGTACACACCCCATCACTTGAATACTACACCTAATGCCTTTGCAATTGGAGTCCAAACTAAAGAGCTAAAGAACATCTGCTCCATCTTCTCGTACTTATCTCCAAATATCTCCTTTTAACGGGCCAACTTATATCTCTTCATCCCTCAACTTCAACCTCCGTTATATTACTGGGAGAGTTCGATGCCAGACATACTTAATGGCACAAAACGTGAAGAAGTGAAGGGAACTCTTAAAGCTCATTCAATATCACAACCTAGAAGTTCTCAACCACCATCAGCCAAATCCTTACCACCCTAAAATCCACAGCTTTTCCATTATAGACCTCTCAATTCACTCAACATCTATCCCGACAGAAGTGCATTGGCAAACGAATTCATAAATATGTGGAAGTGACCACTACTTGTTCATCGTAAAGATTCCAACCCAAATTATCCCCACCCCAAGACCAAAAGAGAACTCCCACTGTGCCAAATTTCAGCCAATTTCTATTATTTCAAAAAGGTCCTGCGTAGAGCAGCCCTTAACACTATCCCACAGCTTTGCCCCAAGCACCATAAACCATCAACACAATGGTGGAATTCAGACTGCATAACAGCCAAAAGGAATCGGGACAGAGCCCACTGACGCTTCAAATCATCAAAGTCCAGCGCAGACTACATGGAGAACGAGCAGCTCTGCGCCTTGGCACGCTGTGCCTTCAAAAGAGCCTGCAGAGTGTCATGGAGAGATATATTTCAATCACCACCAATACCCTCCTAACAAAAATATGGCATATTATTCAAAAGATGCAGCCATACAAACATGAAATCCACCCCTAATCCTTAATATAAATGAACAACCAGTCAGAGAACCCAAGAAAGTAGCCAATACCATCGCTGACTGCCTCAGTTTTATCTTTGAAGGACCATCTCGAGTAACATTTTTCATACAAAAACAAGAAACCGAAAATACAGATCTAAAATTTAGAATAACCATTCATGCTTATACTGATCTTTCACTATGCCTGAACTAAGATTAGCTTTAAGCGATTGCCCCAACACATTCCCTAGTGATGACCAGATCACCTATATAATCGTCAAGTACTGTCAGAAGAACTGACAGACACATTACTAGCCATCGAATGCAACATGTCAATGCCACAGGCCAATTCTGCCTCCAAAAGTTAAAATGCATTAACTCCAAAATCCGTGTTTTGAGAAAATCGATATATAAGATTTTAGTGCAGTTAAGATTTAAGTGAAGTTAATGCAACTTACCTTTCAAAATCTCGGCATGATGACAAGACAGACGTAAACCACCATAATAGGCATGTTCGTGTCATTCTACTGATTCCATACATAGATATCAAATTTGCAAAAATCGCATTTTTGGAGTTAATGCATTCTATATTTTGGCGGCAGAATTTCACATTATACTCAGATTCCTCTAGCGTACTAGCGCTACTAAATTCGGAGAAAAATGGAACACCCTGTTGCCACAAAAATCCTAGAATACTCGTATATAGGCAAACTTTCCCCAAGATCGGCTTATGCTGGTAGCTCAGTCACGTTGGTATTGCCAGAAATGAGGAAGAAGACAAGGCTGCAAAACAAACCGCCCAGTTTTAATAACATTATCAACAACCTTTCACAAAAATTATATAAAATCCATAAAAAAGCGAATCCAACTCCATTGGCAAGCATCCTGGAGCAGAAACGAACACGCCTACATTCTTGAAGTAAAACGAGAGACAAAATACTGGCAATCCTCCTCGAGAAAAACAAGAGTAGTAGTAGTGCTGGACCACCTGCGACTAGGACAAAATGCGCACTCACTGCTATAGAGTTTTGAACCCCCCGTCGCTACACTTTCCCACTCAAATAACAATGAAACACCTACTAATAACATTCCCCTAGTTCAACACAAAAAGATCACTACGCATAAGATCTAATTCCGCACTACAAAATGGCCTAGAAGACAACTCTAACACAACAGATTTTCTTATAAAATACCTCAAGGCAATTGATCTATACAACCAAATATAAATATTTAATTATAAATACCAAGCCCATTTAAATCCAAATATGGATCAAAGAGGGCTAAAATTAATTAAAAAAAAACTTTGTACCACTCTTCTATCATTTAAAGATGGTGTATCCATATTTTTCCTTTGGAAGGATAATATAATATAATCCTGAGAAACTCCCCAAACTTCTAAGTTACTTCAATCCTTTTACCTGGCTAATGGACTATTTTTCAACGGAATATCTGTGGGATTTGTACATTACACGAGTCTTTCATATCATTTACAGTCCATAGATCATATCACTGCAGAAAACCTTCCTCAATTCTTGTAAATCTCTTAAAATTTAAGATTCCCCCCTTTTACGCAAAGATAGACCAGTTAACTAGAGAGTGGAAATGCATTACTGGTACTCTATAAGAACTTAACATTCTAAGAGATTACATTTCACGTATTACTTGAGATAATTGATGTCAGGATCCTCTTAGCAGGTAAACGAATTACCCTCTGCTCAATTTTCTCACCTCCTTGTCTCAATTTGACTGATCAAAATAAAAGAACGATTTTCCTTTTTTTAAATATTTTCAAAAATATGAGTAGATAAAGGAAATTTCCGTGGTACATAAAGGCATGCATTTAATGTATTTTATTAAGATTTAATATGATAGATTCGTATATTCAATAAATTTAAAAAAATAAACTAACAAAATTAAATATTGACAGGTGCAAAATAAGAGAACGATTTTCTCAGGAACATTTTAGGAGTTCCTTGAAATCATCTGACAACACTTTAGAAGTTTCTTGAAATCATCTGACAACATTTTAGAAGTTTCTTGAAATCATCTGACAACACTGTACAACCACCATTGTTGTCGTACTCACCCTGAATAGATGCCACTACATGTAAACATGACTCCTGAGCTCCATCAGAGAATTGTTCGCTTGCAGACTTCGGAGAGGAATCTTTTTGCGATTTCATGTGAGGTAAAAAGGTCATTGAGTGTGAGTTTGCGTGTTCTGAAGTTAAGCAATGACAGCAAAGCCTATAAATACCCTAAAAAAGTCGGTCGACCATGAATAACCACCGTCCGAGAAGACAAAGCTATGAAGTGCTTCTCAATGAAAAATCTTTTCGAGACCGCAGAAGAAAATTAAAAAAAGAAATAAGACCAATAGTGGCAAAGAAGTGGGCCTTTTTATATTGTCCCGTCGCCTCAATGCATCTGGCATTAAGGCGTCTGGCATTGAGGCATCTGGCATCTGGCATTAAGGCAAACCAATCATCAGGAAGAAGAACCAGAAGGCGAGACTCGATTATGCTGAAGTTCATGTCGTTTGCAGGAATGAAGATTGAAAGAGAATTCATTTCAGTGACGAAGGTAAATTTAGTTTAGTTCGATCTGATGGCAGACGCTTTGTTAGACGCGCTGAGGGTGACAGACCTATCCTTAAATGTGTTAAAAAGTCTGCCAAGCATGGAGAAGGCAGCTTCATGGTATGAGTGATTTATTCGTCTGAAGGAGTTGGTCCACAAGTGCGAATAATCGAAACCGTAAATGTGAATGTGTACTTAAAACTCGTACAACATGTTATACCTTCACTCCGAGCATCTCTGATCAAGCCAGCAGTATTTATGTAGGAAAACGCGCCATGTCATAATGCAAAGCAAGTAAAATATTATTTCGAACAAGAAGATATCAAAGTAATGAGGTGGCGGGCTCAGAGCCCGGACCTAAACCCAAATAAGAACTTTTGGAAAATCATTGAAGACAAAGTTCGAGAGCAGCAGTTTTCAAATATGCCAGATTTAAGGACGAAAATTGAGCCAGAATGGAACAAAATAACACCAGAATTTTGCAAGAAACTGGTAAGGTCTTGTGGTCTTCGTAGCACCAAAGTAATAGAAAAGAAATCTTGTACGTGACAATATTTTATTTTGCTAGTTTATTTAGTATAATTTCTTGAATATACGATTATATCATATGAAACATTCAGAAGATATCCGAAATGCATGTATGGCTTTATGTTCATAAAATATATTAAATACATGCCTTTATGTACCATCGAAATTTCCTTTACTTGCTCATCACATTTTTGAAAATTTTATAATAAAGGAAAATCGATCTCTTATTTTACTTGGTAGTGTACTATTCAAATTCATTATAGCTAGAATTATTTGGCCCATTATTATTACTTAGTGACTTAAATGCTTCCTACAATCTTTTACGTTCCCTCTCCTCTAATATCAGAGGTCGTCTTCTTAGTGATTTCCTATTTATTAAAGGTATCTTAGTTCTAATAACAACACCTCAATTTACTTCTCAGCAATTGATAGTCATCTTTCATTAATGGACCTTCTTTATTTCTATTAAGAGTAATTCATTTCAAGTAGATAGCTTAGAGAAACAGTTTGTATTCAATTTAAAGAAAGGAAATACATAAACTTACCAAATTCCTTAAGTATGATGAAAGCTCTATTGATAGAAACTGTCAGAACGTTGTTGATTCTATTGTTGAAGCTGAGAAATGATTTTTCTATTTTAACTCTGGAAATGTCAGAGCAAGATGTAGTCTCATCTGGTGGGACTTAGAATGTACTTAAGCTGTAAGAAACAAACGTAAACTTTTACAGATATTTAAGAAAAAATCATTCAATAAAATTTAATCAATTATAAAAAGAATGAAAGCAAGGTGTACGGGTATCCTGACATAAAAAAGAAGGTAGGCATAATTATGTCTCTTCTTTGTCTGCAAAAATGTCTGACGCTGCCCTATAGTATAAGATTGAATGCTTCGATGGAAAATCCTGGGAAAAACATAAGATCACGCCAAAGTTTAATAACCAACAAATAACTGATGCTACATCGGTTAGTCGTATAGTTGATGGTTACTATGCAAATCTAAACTGTACTGCATACTATAATGATATTTTTGACATTTATGTATGAAGAGGAAAATGTTGGTATCGATTTCTCTACAAATCCGGTACTTATAATCAGCCATTTAATATGTTTAAATTATAAAAAAATATTATCTTTGTTAAAGACTCTTCCCTAGGACCTGATTTGCTTACTTATTCTGTATTAAAAAAACTCTCATGTTAAACGACTTTTGTATTTGGGTATCAACTGTTATTTTTTATTTGCTTGTGCCTAGAATACATGAAAAAAAGTTATTTATTTCAAACTTTGCTTTTGTGTCCAGGATATTGATATTTATATGAAATTTACCTATTCTCTCCGGGAGGACGTGGCGAATTCAAACTTTCCTTTTGATTTATTTATTCTATAATTAATAAGTGAGACAATTAAAATATTAGGAATAAGTAATTTTCCGTGACTTACGCTTATACTGTAAATTACTTTCACGAATCAGCCCCCCAAATATAGTCTCCCATCAAATTTTCATTATCCGATCCTTGATAGCGGCGTTCGAAGTCCAGTAGATCCTGGTTAAATCTCTCGCCATGCTCCTCGGAGTACACTCCTATGTTCTCCTTAAATTTATCAAGATGAGTGTCAAGAATATGGACTTTCAGGGACCTCCTGCAACCCAATCTTGCTGTAGTTTCTCACCAAGTTCTCAACATTTTCTACATAGTTTTCAACTTTGGGATTACCTAGGAAACCCAGAACCATCGAAATAAAGTTTTCTCACACTGCTTTTTCCGTCCTAGTGAGCTTCTCGGGAAACTCCCTGCACTCATGATCTTTTTAATTTGTGGACTGACGAAGACCCCGGCTGCCACCTTTGCTACAGATAGCTTAGGAATCAAAACGTTGGAGATACTTAAAAGCTGCAGACTACTTTGGTGAATTATTTCACCTCTAATAAAACTAAGTGAAAAGTATTTGTATATTTATACTTATGTTTATATCTTGTTTTTTTTTTATAAGGGATGGTACAGAGGAGAAAAGAGAGCTACAAATTTCGCAATCCCCCTAATTTGGAGGGAATTAACTGACCACTCAAGCAATTGTTTCTTCTGCGTGGTGAACCCTTACAAGCTTTCAGCAGGCAAAAATGCGCCTGTTATCATGTGTCCAGAATTTCAGTCATCTATTGTTCTAGTGCCACACAGTTTTGAGCTCTCCGTACCCACTCCTCCAAAAAGAGAGCAACAGTGTTTAGAAAGGAAAATCAGTTAAGAAGTTGATGAATTCATTGATCCAGATTACAAGGGTGCAACTGAAGAGAGAAACACATACTACCCCAACCAAAAAGAGTCAACGACCTTGTCAGAGATCTTGGTCTCACAAAGTCCAATGCCGAGCTTTTAACTTCAAGACTCAAGCAGTGGGATTTGTTAGATGGTAGCGTGCAAATATGAGGTCAGAGAAAGCGTCACCAGTGTTTTTCAAGCTTTTTTACACGTCAAGATAGGCTTTAATTTTGTCACATTGCTACCGGTCTGTTTGAGGCAATCAGAATCGGCTGTAACACCAACGAGTGGCGCCTCTTCATTGAAGAGTACGGTTGGAAGGTTATCGGAGACTTCAAAATGGTGGCCTTCTTAGTGGGTCTCCAAGGCAGATTCACCGAGTTTCCTTGTTATCTTTGCCTTTGGGATAGCGGGGACACCGTGGCATACTACTATCAGGGGGATTGGACATAACGGACCGAGTTTACTGTTTCCTCTTCTGCAGTTAAAATTGGGCCTTATGAAATAATTCGCCAGAGTAGTCTGCAGCTTTTAAGTATCTCCAACGTTTCTTTCCTAAGCTATATGTAGCAAAGGTGGCAGCGGGGGTCTTCGTCAGTCTACAAATTAAAAAGATCATGAGTGCAAGGAGTTTCCCGAGAAGCTCACTAGGACGGAAAAAGCAGCGTGAGAAAACTTTATTTCGATGGTTCTGGGCTTTCTAGGTAATCCCAAAGCTAAAAACTATGTAGAGAATGTTGAGAACTTGGTGAGAAACGTTTTTCTTGATCTCCGACTGGCATGTCAAAATAAGTTTGTATGCCTCACACATTTTAGCAGATCTTTCTACAGGGTATTTTTCGGTCTTGTCATAATGAATTCAACGCAGACATAGAAAAATGCGTCTGTCAGATGCTTGCAACCTATTGATGCCATGTGTGACGAATGCTACTATCAATTATGAGTGACGATGTCTGCGCTGTTACAGCTAGATTTAAACTGATCTGTTGAGTGTATATTCTTTGTATTTATACAGTCATTTTCTTTGCCAGAATGTTCTAGAAATTCTTCAAACATATAAAAAATTCTCGAAAGTTCTAGAAAGCTCGAAAGTTTATTTTTCACCAAATTAGTGCTGAATCTATATGGAGTGTAAGAGAACTTTCATTGCTGTCCAGATCGCATAAAACAAAATATAAGGGAAATAATAGCTATTACTACTGTATTACTGTTTGTATAACTTTTTAAATACAGTACATAAAGGTTAAAACAAAACTGAAAAAAAACATAACCTATGAAACTTTTTATATATTTTTACTGTTTGCATTCCATGTCCTAACCCCAAAAGCAAAGTTTGGGGATTAAAATTTACTTTTTTTATTTAATATGGCCACAAAAATTTGGGAAATAACAGTTTTAACCCAAGGACAAGACAAAAGTTGAATTTTGTAAAAACGGTGTAATCAATTAAAACATAATTTTTTCATGAATTATTGTTCTCTGAGTTATTTCCTGGTCAATGGCGTCTATCCTTTTTAATCCAATTATTAAAGCCAACCAAAACCCCATCTGATGTGTTTTCTTACCGGTTTATTGCTCTCACAATTTGCATTTGCAATTTCTTTTAAAAATGGTCTTTTAGCCTTTATACCAATTTGTTTTAGGCAACAAAGTTTTATCTCCTATTCAAAGTGGTTTTAGGCCCAAATTCTCCACCTATGACAACTTTGTTCGTTTAGAACACGATGTAAGGTTGTCCTTTCCAGAAAGAGATTTTGTAGTTGCTATTATTCTATACTTTGAAAAAGCATATTACATATTATGGCAAGGTAGCCTATTGAGTGTCTTACACGACATAGGCTTATGTGGACATCTACCTTAAAATATTGAAGGCTTTTAAAAAAAAAGACGGATTGCTGCCTTGGTTGAATCTACAATTTCTCAAGACTACAATATTAAAACAAGTTATCTACAAGGCAGTAACTTAACTCCATTATTATTCGGCTTTCTCATTAATATTCTACGCACCATACTGGAAGATGTGGGTATAAATTTTGCCTTCTATGCTGAAGATACAATCCTGTGGGTACGCCTCTTAGACTCGGGCAAATGCCTCACTATCTTATAAAAAGTCCTGAATAAAACTTCAAGATCGGCTTTGCCTATTGGCCTACGCTTCTCACTCACTAAATTATCTATATTATCCTTATTAACAGAAGGATATATCTCTGCATCCCGCTCATGCTAAATGGTATACCAATCCACTTTCAAAAGGAAATATTCTCTAAAATACCTCTCAGATACCACTTGACGACCTGCTCGAAATGTCTTGCTTAAGCTTATCCAGGTGTTTATGAGATCTAAATTAGACTATGGATCTTTCCTATATTATAAACTGTCTTCTTCTTTGAACATTGAACTAAACAGAATCCAGTATCTAGGTATAAAACTAACAATTGACGCTCTTCAGCCAACTAGGGTAAACAATTTGGTAGTAGAAGTATTTATTATGGCCACAAGTTTACGAAAAATTAAACTTGGCTGTCAATAAATCGGTAAGGCACTAACAAAATTGGATCATCCAATACGAGACTTGTATGCAGACTTTTATATCTTTCTATTTTATCCCAGCAATCCGATTCCTTGCCTTTCATAGGAATAATGAAAGACTTTTTACCCAGGAAATTGGACTTCACAAATATAGGTCATGTGTCTATATCAAATCATGCATTCGTGCTCTATCAGACCATTTCCATATATCTTTTGATCTATCACTTTCCAGATATAGTAAAACAACAACTCCTGTATTGTTTGAAAGAAGCAGTTTTTTGAGATTCAATCTCTACAAAAACTAATGTTACCAATTTTTTGCCACTGACGGTTCTGTCTCAACCTATGGTACTGAAGTTAAGGTGGGTTGTACATTTTTTTCTAGCATCAGATGCTGCCGTTTTAAACTCCCTCCTTACTCATCAATATATTGTGCTGAGCTATTTGCAGTCTACATAGTACTAATATTTATATCTGCATAAAATAGTTATTTAAATTACTTTACGAGTACATTAATTTCTGATATGGTCGTTTAAAACATAAAAAAAGTGCGCGTTTAGGAGAAATTTTACAACTCTTATAGGATATCAAAGCCCTAAAATTAGTTTTCATGTGGTCGTCGTCATATTGGCATCCGCATTAATGATGAGGTTGATAAAGCAGCCACATAGTTATATTGATTGAGTAAATTCCTTAAACCATTTATGTTAATTTTTTACCCTCAATGGAAGAGTTCCTGGGATTCCGCCCCTGTCTATTGCATGATATAAAAAATAGAATTGTTAATTCGAATTCTTCTTACCCAAAATCAAAGGGTTTTTTTGGGGGGGGGGAGGGGTCAGGTTACCCTAGCTAGGCTTCGATTAAATACATGATGTTTTTAAATACATTAACCTGGAGCCGATAGACAAATGTTCATTTTGCCCAATAACGTCTTTGACACTCTCTCGATATGTTCTTTGAGAGCAAGCATTGCACTGTTCTGGAAGGACGACAGCTAATTTGTCACCAGTGATATAGTCTAAATTTATCATATACTATTAATTATATTTTGTTATGCATTTTCCTATGGTAAATTTAGTGACCTTTCTAAAATCTGATAAAATTTATGACATAATAATAGATTATTTACTCCTAGTACTATTGCTCTATCCATTCTACAAATCTGAGCTCATATTCATTAGATACATTTTTGGAAGACGCGCTCAGAGCTGCAGATGGTGGTGGAATATAAAATCATTCCTTATGCTTCTTTTTAAAATTTATTTAGCAGCTATTTTTTACATTTTTCTCTTTTTCAAAGACATCCATTTCATTGAATTTGCCATTGCGCCTCACTTCGATCAATCAATCAATTAGTATATTTCTTATTTTTTTCAGCCGTTATCAAAGTCATTACGTGCATTTTAGGCACGTAATACTTTTCTTCTTTATAAAAGGAGTCAACTATGCATAAAACTAAAACCATTTGTATTTTTATTGAGAAGGTACTATAGGTGAATCACTGTCTGGATATGGTTGCCAAAATTCAAACGCAGAAATTTCAGCTTGGAAGATACAAGTCTCCCTGGAACACCTTCAGAGTTGGGCAACGATCTTGTAAAAGTAAACAGTGAAGCCACCCAAAATAGGAAATTGGGAGATTGCAGAAATGTTGGAAGTTCCAAAAAGTACTATTCATGAACACCATGAAACTTGTATACTTTTCCCACTCTCATATATGGACCCTCAGAATCTTTGGGAGAAACATTGCATCTATCGATATTCCATCCACGACATTTTCTTATAACGCAAAGAAACTGAACGGTTGTGCATCGATTGGTGACTGGAGATGAAAAATTATTTGTCTACGATAACATAGTGCGGAAACTATCCTGAGGTTTGCGGGAGAATTGACCAAAACAAGTACTGAAGCCAAATATTAAAAAAGACAATTGATACAGGTCTTTTGGGGGATTTTAGGTTGGTCAAATTGATACAGCCACTTGCTTGGCTTGGATGAGGAGCGCCTCTATGGCGTTCTAGATGCAGTGTTAAGTAAGCAACACATAGCTCTTTTAACTGCATTTCATAGCTGCGTCAATGCATATACCGGGAGAGCCACTCTGGGTAGAGGAATATGATGTGTACTATTCATTCGGGATAATACTGCCCAGGACCACTTGATGCTCGCTGGTGTGCTCTGGTCCTTGGTTACCAGATTTTCCAGCGCCTTTGCACCCCTCTTCCAAGTATTTCTGAGGGGGATACAAACCTGAATCATTAGAGTCACTAGTGATTGCTTGCCAAACTAGTAGCAATAACCTTATATTCACTCCACTCAAAACTAATCAATCAATGCTTGCTAATGTACTTGAAGCACGTCACTATTAAAGTATAAGACTCCGATATCCTCTAGATTCACTTCTATAATCTCAATGATGGATGCCACCAACAGGATAGAGCGCTCTTCGCTAGCAAAAAAACATCATAGATTTCAGCTTATGTATGGAATAATTATATGGTAAGTTCTCTAAGCCTATATGATTAATTGAGCTTGTATTTGATTCTATAGAGGGCTAAAAACCATTATTAATTAGTAAATTGATATTGGATGTTTGTAGTGAATATAAAAAAATCATATTGAATTATGTATAGGAGAATAATTTGCACTAGAAATATCATAATATAAATGCCCACTCGATGTATCATATGGTCCTAGGTGGTTATGTTTGTTTGAAGATCTTGAAGTAGCAGCGCTTGTGCTATCGTCATGGATTCCTCCGTTAGGTGGATGGCCGAAACTATTGCCATCGAGTAATTCCATTCTTTCTGCCATCATCTATTTCCAAGTTCGTGAATAATTCGTTTTTTGAGGTTCAGATAACGCCACTCCTGGTTTTCTAGCTCTATAATCCATTACAGTTGATCCTGTTGTAGTGAGGCCATATTTGCGTGAGAATCCGGTGCGTGTTACTAGGGTACCTTCGCTGAGCTGAAATTCTTAGTCAACAGATCTCAGGCTGCTTCTGTCCTGGGTGGCGAAAATGCAGCAGCATAAAATACGATCGAAGCTTTGAACCTGCTCTTTGAAAAGTTGAAAAATTATGAACAAGGTAATCTCCTCCTGGTCCAGGCATTTAAATGCTTTGTCTTTTATCTTACTTGTAAGCTACGTGATTACCTTTTTGCGTTTCATGGTAGAATTTTTCTCTCTCTAGTGCTGAGAGAGTAGGGCACCTTGTGGCTCCGCTAAGACTGATGGCTGTCTTAGGATCACGAACTGCATTCAAAGAATTTCGCACTCTGGGCTGCCGCTCTATTATACTGCTGTGTTTATCTCTGGAGGTACCGGGCAAGGTTTGCGCCTATTCCTGGACTGCATTCTATGTGCCCAAGAGAGTTCTTTATACGGGTACGTTCGCTGAGTTGCATTCATGTGTGTAGTTTCCCGTTATAGAGCTTGCTTCTTCCTCTTAATATCGTTGCTGATGTTTCATAATACTGGTATGATATACAGTTTACTCTCATTGGTTACTGATGTCAAAGAACTAAAGAGAAAAGAGAAGTTCCAAGAAGAAATTATCAATGTCCGGGCTTTATTTGTACAGACGATGGTCACTTTAAGCTGTCTTTCGGAGTAGTTTGATTGAAACTTATATTCATTTTCTTATTGTAACAGGCGAGGTCCTACTATCAAACCATCTTTATTATGCTTTAACTCGGCGCGAGAGTTATGAGAACAGCTTCTACACTGCAGGACAAATACCGGTACTGCTTCACGACGAGGAATAGATTTACTCAGTGCAAGTAGTTCACGGAGAAATAAATTTAGGCCTGTGCGTTTTTAATGGAAAATCGACGCACATTAAGCACTTCACCTCTTCATTATGTCACTGTAGAGAAGTGGCCGTATCGAAAATTATTTTATATCGATTAGTAAGTCATATTTGAAATCTCGATAACAAGGAGGTTGGCGTTAGAGAATAAAGATCTACTGCGTTTATTTCGTTTTATTGCAACTTCCTGGCGATACCTAATATTATAATATTTAACCACCGTGATATAAGCTATTCCAAACTAACCTATTACTAGGTTGAGTCCTCTCTAAAGTCCTTGCGACAAGGAAGGCTGAAAACTATGATCGTTGTTGGGACCCGCCTGCTCCAGCTTAGAGCCAAGCGTCCGATATTTTAGGAATAAATTGGCAGCGTTGAAAGACCAGAATAGTCAGTTTTAATGGGTTTTAGACGATCAGAAATATTAGTAAATAAGTCACAGGTTTTTCGATAGTTATATAGTTATCCCGCCTGCGTCCTCACTAGATTTCTGGATGTCATTGATCTTTGTACTCTATGATATCTTGTCCATTTGCATAGTGTCCGGACTAGAAACCTCGTAGCCCAATTAAATATCGCTGGACTTGGGCAGACATTAACTTTGATTTCTATTTATCTTTTCAGTCCAGAAACGGGTATGTTGGCCCCCAGTTATTCCAGCGTTCACCAGGTTGAAATGGTCGCTTCTCATGATCAGGATAATTTTATGGCAAAGGAAGAGTATCATCGAGCTCTTTTTAAAATTACGGATATCTCTAGCTTGGCAACACTGTATATCCTCTTAAGCTAGAAATATCACCTACTACGTTTTCAACGGGGGTGAGACGATCTCAGTAACCTTCGATCTATGGGCGATGGAAAACTCTACAGTAGAAGTATTTTCTACCGCTCCTCGCTAACATGCTACTGCTAGCCAGCTTTCATATCTTCGCCCCATTGCTTGACCTTTAAACCCGTTTTTATTAAGTTGCTTCACATTAAATGTCATACTATGAATACTATTAGGTCATCCCAGAAGTAGTGAGACATTTTCTTCATATTTAGCATTATTTTATGGCTAGAAATAATTAAAAGAAGATTTGTTTTTATACAAACCAATTCTAATAAACATGAAACCTAGGTACTGTTAACTGTTGAACAATTAGCTGAAAAACTACATTTAACTCATTCCACTGAGCATATTGATTTAAAGGAGTTAAGGAAGGTTTCACGATCGGGGCAATGGATTCCTCGCGACTTATCAGGGGTAAATGAATAATCAACATTTTTCATCGCTCTTTTCTCGACTGAAAAGTGAACCATTTGTGGTTAGGATTAATAAAGGAGACTAAATTAGGTCTTATACCATAATATTAAACGTCCTAAACAATGGATTATTCCATGGGGAAAACCAATACTCCAACCGTAACAGGGGTTTCATCCACTGAAGATTATGTTTTGCATTTGAGGGGATATAAATGGCATGATCCATTTTTAACTTTTTCACTGGTGGGGGTCTTGGTCACCAACGAGAATGGGACCGTAATTTTGGGGTTAATTTCTAAAGTGCTGGGGGTTCAGCACTAGTTTACGCAACAGTTTTTGAAGATACAAACGAAGGTCTCACCTGAGCGCGCCTTCTTGAAGCGTAACTTATTTGCGGGCACGGCAGGAAGTTTGTATTGACTAAGGAGGTTCCGAAATAAAGTAAACCGAATTTCATTGTTAAATAGATAAAAAGGATTAAATTTACTTTTAAATTGAATAATTCATAAAAAATACTTGTCAAATAGATACTATGCTGGGGTGAAGAGGAAAAAGAGAAGAGAGGCGTAGCGAGAAGAAAACTACTCGAAACCAAACGAAAGAGACCAAATTCCAACAGAAAACTTCCAACCTAATTGCTCACAGAGATGCTACGAGTACAGGAATCGGCGGCAAACATTTCGGTCTTACATGCCAATTCCATTAAAAGAATTTCTGGTCTAGAGCAGAGGTCGCCAAACTTTTTTCTCAGTGGGACAGATAACTGAGAGTATGACGAGCGCGGCCGCATAACCATTTTGTTCAATACAATATAGTGAATACACTAAAAATAAAGACAACCAACATATTTATCTACCAATACACAAAATACACAAAAATAAAGACGATAAACATATTTACTTACCAAAAAGTTATCAAAGAAGGCGTCGTTAGCAATAAGACAGTATTATCACACCCAGGGCGCACATATCCGAGTCTCACAAACTAAGCAGCAAAAAGGGTTAATGAGATTTGTGAAACTGGTGTTTAGCTTTTAAGATATCATCAATATTTAATTTGTAATTGCTGCATCCAATCAGAAGAATTGCTTTCAAATGTTCTTCAGACAGCCTTGTTCGATGTGCTGACTTCACATACTTCATTTTTGAAAAGGTTTGTTCATAGAAATAAGTTGTTCCAAATATTGATGCCATACTAGAGACAAATCTCTTCAACTTTGAAAACTCATCATCAGGTAAGCAGCGATGAAATTTATTAAGTTTTCCTTATCTGTGTTTCTCTTTCAACAAGTCATTTGCTTGCAAATCGATGAGCTCCAACTGTAGTTCAAATAGCACGTCATCAAGGTTGCAATCAAACGGATTCTGAAAAAGAAGAATGTCACTCTCAATTCTGTCGAGATCTGAAAATCCCTCAAAAAAATGCTTATTTAAATCATGAATAATCTTCTTCTGAAACCCGAGGTTGACATCTTCTGCGATTCCAGTGCGAAACTCTTTGAAAGCCTAAAAATGAGAGAAGTTTCCTCCTTCTAGTTGTGCTTCAAACAATGATAGCTTTCTTGGAAATCCTTTGAAGATTCTGTAGTGATCACAGATAAGGTCATCCTTTCTCTGAAGTTTCGAGTTTAATTCATTCAAGTGGGATTTGTTCTCAACCAAAAATGACAACTTTGACAGCCAGCTAGGATCTGACAGAAGTGGATCAGCTCGATCATTTTTGGTGAGAAAAATATCTATTTCCCTTCGAAGCTTAGAAAAACGAAACAGGACTTTACCGCAGCTGAGCCACCTCACTGTTGTGTGATAAGGCAAGTCACAGAATTCAGAATCAATTTCTTGAAGAAAAGCTTGGAACTGCAGGTGATGAAGTGCATGGCCCCGAATGAAGTTCACTGCAGAAACGACTGGTTTTAGTACGTAAAAAAGATCTAAGTCTTTCCCACAGAATGCTTGCTGATGTATAATGCAGTGTATGAACATAGCACCTGGGAGTTGTAAATCTTCCAACTTAGTCCTAATCTACCCCACCGGACCCTTCCTCACATAAGCCATATTTTTTCCTCCATCAACTGTAACACATCAAAGTAATACCATTGAAGGTTACAGTCTGTCAAAGTTTTTCCAATTCCATGAAAATTTCTTCTCCAGTTGTTGTTCCGTGCATGATGCAAACAGATGCCAACTCTTCAGAGATCTGAAAGACCTGGACACGAGAAGTTGTGACGTACTCGAGAGATCAGAAGACTCATCCAGCGCCAGAGAATACCAAAAGAAGTTCCTAGCTTTCTCGCGTATCAGTCGCACTATGTTCTCTCCAAGTTCTTCTGTTCTCCGCATAACAGAATTTGCTGAAAGGATGATTGATTTTTGCAAACAAATTGGCTTTCTCAAAACACAAGTCTTTTGCTGCTTCCATCATACACTCTTTGATAAAGAAGTCAAAATTAGACTTAATATTGATCAAAATACTTGAAATATATGTTTTATCTTTAAAACAGTCGTTGTGAACATTAAATTCTACTGGATATAAAAAAGTTTAAGAAGTACTCCCTTATAAAAGAAATTTGTAACGTCAAGTAAACATGTGTAAAGAAGTTTATATTGGAAAATTAAACCTCCCATACAACCCAAGACCAGTTGCCCCTTTAAGAAAATAAGCATCTTATATAAAAACAACCATTTAAAATAAAATAAAAATTGAATCATAATTAATAATAAAAGAAAAACACAAAAAACATGCATGTAAGAGTACCTACACAACTTAAGAGAAAAATCAAACTCACCTTGAGGGACTTAAATTTAATTAAATTTTAAAACTGAATTATTAATTTTTTTCTTAAAAATTAATCACAATCTCAGTTTAATAGCACTGAAGAAACTATCAAAAGGGTAAATAAAAATTTTAATTATTTCTCCTGACCTATGGTAAGAATAACTCTGGTAATGAAACCAGTATTCTCAACATTTTTACCAGCCAGAGGAGTGGAAGTGAGGGGTGGGGGAATAGGCGGAGGGATAAAGGAGTGGAGAGAGTGGAGTTAGAAGGTGGGGAATAGGAGGAGGGATAAATTTGGGGAGATAAGCAATAATACCTATAATTGCTTAGAATTTTACACATTGAATATTTTACCCAAAAGGTTTTAGAAAAATAATAATTTTATGCAAAGTTGCAAGTTGCAATACACAAGTTATATGCTCTTAATTATATTTTAGCTCATTTGTGGCGCAGTGTAGCGGCGGGCCGGATGAACTGACCTCGTGGGCCGGATCTGGCCCGCGGGCTGTAGTTTGAAGACCCCTGATCTAGAGTAACAAGCACCTATAAATGCCCAATGTACATAATCTAACTTAATCAACAGACCTAAGTCGATATGCCAAAAAGATACAGTAAATATTGCGTTAAAAGAAATATATTAAATTTTATCATTAGAAAATATGTAATTTTAATATATATACTTTTTTAATGTGATCATGTCCTTGCTTAAAGGAGAGGAAAAATCTTTTAACCTGCCAAAGATAGATGCCTCACGTGCCAAGTTTGGCACGCGTGCCAGGGTTTGACGACGCCTGTGCTACAACACTTCTCAATAGCCCGGAATGTGTCAGGGCTGAAATCAACTTAAATTTTCGCGAGGCTGAAAGGCACGTCTTCTAAACAGTGCCTCAATAATCCCCATACGATAGCAGTCATTCAAATTGCATGCAAGCGTTTAGGTCATTTGGAATGATTTTAAGATTTTAAAATGAAAATCAATGAGAAAATCAAATATGGGGGGAAGATATCGGCAAATAATCCCTGAGGCAATGGTTGACTTAAAGGCACGCAATCATTTAGCAATCAGTTGGAATGCGGTTGCCTAGGCTGCACTTGCCGCCACCTTGCTTGGAGGTAAACAAGTAGAGTTTAATTGCTCTTTTATTTTTTTTACTCTCAGGCCGTTTTAGGGGGCGAAGTCAGCTCAATTCTCTCAATCTAACAGCGAAAGCAACCGAGCAAAATAGGTCAGCATCACCATGTGTGATGGAATCCATTCCTGCAATTTTCGGACCTTTCAGAACAACTGACTATATAGCCTCATATACCAATCCTCCGTTAATGACGTTACCTCAACAATATTATATATACTCTCTTCAACTTTGATCGTTTTTTGGCCATTTAACTAGTAGGTAAAAATAGGCCCATTCAAAAGTATCTTTATGCCTTGCATTGTCCATTATGTGATTGATTTTTAATATTATTTATATAATGGAAACGAGTAACATACCTGTAAGTTTCTCTTTAGACTTTGCATAAGCCAGATAGTGGATTTATTCGCGTTCCAATGAGAGAAATCAATCGGGGAAAAAGTAGAGATGGTATTTTTATAACCTTAGCAACTTTCAACCTGCTGAAATTTGTCATGGATGTTTAAACATCTCGATTCAGCAGATTTGTTTTTATTTATTTCGGTTTGGAAGGAAATTAAAATAAATCGAGTTTTTGAACGCCATTTACTTGTTTTTCTTTGGTTCCCTCACGTGACCCTGGTACTTTATTGAAATCAGATCCGTTGCATGAAATTTATCAAAGGAAATTCTAGGAATTTAAATTGGCTTCAGAACGATTTAAAAATATTGACCTGAGACCTCGAATAGAAACCAATGGAAAGTATTTGAGTGTTTTGTTGTACACACAATCATGTTCGCCTTCAAATGTGGTTATCTTTTACCTTCTCCGCAGAGGCGTGGCCTATGTACACTGATACACCTGGTGGAACTGCATGCCATCTTGGCCCCAATGTCCCCGCGGATCTCAAACTCGATTGAGGCTACCCATGCTTTAATCATCATATACAGTTCTTTTTTTCCCTCTTTACACCACTTAGCTTACAAGCTCCTTCTCTCCTTCCTTGGCTGGTGGCTAAATCTGCTTGCCCCTCGTCGAACTCTGGAGACGGAGGACTTCTGCCCCCCCCCCCTTCACTTAACTCAGGTTTGGGTGGCTATGAACAGTCCTCACCCTCTCCTTTCCATTCTATTACAGCATCTCTCATCATTTTCTATCCTTTTTTCATCTTAGCCCCAAGTACTATGGCCATGCTGACTGGCGCTGGCTCACAGGGTGGAGGGGCGATCTTTAAATGGCTATTTCCTGGTCGGCGGGGCCCCGATGCATCCATCACAGAGCAGGCAACTCTGGTGGGCATTTAGCGTTATACCCTGATATATAGGAAGGAACAAATGCCTATTTAGGAAGATTCATAACATTTAGAGATGACACAAGGCAAGATTCCTCCTGAGAATGTGTTTATACTTCCCAGGGCCTCTACAGTAGCGTCGAAAACTAGAGAATAAAATACCAAAATTTCTATTTTCTTGAAAATACTCATTAAATTTCATGAAAATTGCACAGCAAATTCTTTGAAAATTCTTATGAGTGTTCAAGCTTCATTTCATTGAAGAGCGAATAAAAAAAAATGAGGAAGATAGTATATTTGAAGAAAGGATGCACCCCAATGTATATAACGATAACTTAGAGCTTTCCATTTACACGCAAAAATTCGTAACGTATGTATCGCAATACTGCCCTACATGTATGTATTCTTGACTGTTACTGATCACAATACTCATTTGTCAAGGTGGCGAGAAGAATCAAGGTAGAGAAATTGCTCAGGAAGCAAATTGCAGTGGAAGAATGAAGGAATGAACATGTCTGGCATTTCTATTCATTGTCACCGGACATTTGAATCATAATAAAAGCTCCATGAGGATAACGGGTCCAGCGAGTCGCTCTCGAAAATATACTCCCAGGCAAGATTTCACGATGCAACAGATGTTGAGTGTTGTAAAGTAGCAAAGTATATTTTGCAGCGACCGATTTTTTTGTAATTTGTTCTGATCGCATGAGATAGCAGCATATAAGGCATCGTACAGGTGAAAGATTAAATTTCACATGCAAGTATATATGAGTAAATTTTGAGAAGTCAGTGTTATGGTGTGTTGCATGATTCCAAGCGCTGGATCTGTCCGCTGGTTTATTTAGGCAGCAAAGTAAAGACAGGTATTCAAGCATTTGCTTCGACTACAGGCAATCTCCTCACTCTAAACATCGGGAGTACGATAGCCTCTGTCATCTTTCATAAAAATGCTTCATGCCTCACAGGAAAGAGAATAAAGAAGTTCTTAAATGCTAAAAATATCGCCACGACGAACTGCCCTGCGCAGAGCTCTGATTTGAATTCGATAAAAAAAAACATCTATTGAAGATACTTCGTGAGAAGGTCATAACTCAAGAACATACGATTGTTGAGTATCTTCGGCAAGATTGGAAGAAGAGATATAAAATCAGGGCAAAAACAGACAACAAATTGGTCTTGCGACCGAAGATCTAATTGTCATTCAAAACAAGGGCCTGTATAGATCCTTTTAGATTTTTTCTATTGTCGATGAGAGATCTATGTTGTTTTACGATGATCGCTACATTTATTCTTATCGTTCTCTAGTTTAGGACGCATCCTCTCTTCAAATACACATTACTTTCCTCATAACATTTTATATCCGCTGCTCTATAAAATGAAACTTAGATACTATCAGGGGAAATTTTCAAAGAATATTCTGCACAATTTGGGGTAAAGTAAATGAGTAATTTAAATCAAATTTAGGTTTTGATATTTTTTTCTCTAGTTATGGAGGTTACTGTAGGGTACTTCCAGACAGCCATTGCGTCATATACTTCTACACTTGAAATGGTCTCACAGCAATCATGCAAAACTACCCACCCACCCAAGAATCTATTTTATTTTACAATGATTTCATTTTTTCCAGGCAGGAAGAAATCACTGTCTGTTGAGCCCCAACCCACATCGCCTTTGTAAGAAACGAAGCAGCTGATCACAGACAACAACCGTGAGCCTGTCGCTTTCTCTCCCACATGCTCTCTCAATTGCAGACTTCACCTCACTTTTTCATCCCCAAAAGCGTACTATCTGACAGAACTGAGAAAAAGTGTCTAATATAACAGGTCCCAAAAATTAACCCATGATTCGGATAATGGCCATCCTCCTTCCACAAATCACACCGCAAAGAAGTGTTGAGCTGCCAATTGTGCGTCGAATAGACACGATTAAATCATAGTTATTTCATAGCTAATGTCGAGGAATGACACAATATGTCCGACTGTCTTATATGGGTACATACGTAATTGAGTCAGACCGGCAAACTTCGGCCCTGTACTCAGGCAGGTATGCAGCGAAGGGAAGGCAATGGCCTCCCAAAGTAAGAGTGCGACTGAATTACAGGTTGGCTATTCGAAAGGGGAACTCGTTTGCCAGATTCAACTCAGGAATTATTTAAGGAAACCCCTCTACAAAAATGAGCTTTAATACAAGATAAATGATTAAATATGGAAACAAGAATAATAATGGAAATTAGCACAAAGGTTAGCTTGGCAATGAAATTTATAGCGGGCAGGAATTAATGGAAGCTGGGCCCGGGAATTATTCATTAATTCAAAGGTTTAAATAAGAGGAGTAAGATTACTAAATCTTTTTGTTATGCGATTATGGAGTCTTCTTAGTACTTGAAAGAATGAAGTGACCTACGACAGTAGGATTCTAGAGTACCTCAGGAGATTAACGGAAGCGGAAGACCAGTGGCTAGGTCTTCGTAGAACGAACTCGGGGTATGAGCGTTCAGGGAACTCCAACGAGTTTGCGATTACTCCGACTTCCGGAGTGGGGGGAGCAACCACAGTAGAGACTCGTCAACGGAAGGCGTAGAATCTCCACGAAGACGCATGAGAAGAGGCGAGCCCAGGAACAGTCTTCGGGATGTAATAAAGTAGTGGTAATCTTCCTCTGAACAGATTGGACTGCGGAGAGGATCTGCTCAAGAGATCACGATGACGAAGCTCGATTCAACTGGGATACAGATGCACTTGATCTGAGCGTCAAGACTTCCTAACTCGCACTTTCTGATGAGAACTATGCACTTCATCTCAAATAGGAGAGTTCGTCTGGAGGCAAGTGAGGGGATGGGGGGCGAGACGAGCGAAGTTCTAAGAGATAGATAAGTGTTTCAAATTTTAATCTTAAGTAAATTATGACAGTTCAAAAAGGTTAAAAATTTATCTCGATCCGAACCTTCTAAAAGACCTATTTTCATTTACCATAATTAAAAAAATAATTTTGTAAAGATTGAGAGAGAGAGAGAGCATGGCATCAGACAATGCAAACAAGGGAGTTTGATAAGCGCCGTTTTGACGAGGAAGACACCAGCAGCCAGACGGGCTGTCAACGCTATCAGAGTGGAGGACGGTGGTCATAAACGAAAACAAACATAGCTGGCGCCAGTCTAGGCCTGATAAAATTAAGCCACATGACGCGTTCGAATTCATATTTCCACAGCTAGTTTTCCACCAAGGCAATGCATAATTCGCCACAGACATTTAAATATCACCTATATCATAAAAGAAGGCCATTGATTCTATGGCCCCAGTGAACGTTTCTTTCAATATATCTAACTTGCACCACAAGAACGATTGACCCTTATGCTATTTGACGGCCGAACTTCTCTATTATAGCTCTAACCTCAATCTTCTGTGAGTGTCATATTATCAAACAACTGTAAACAGTTATTTCACCTTTAACTCTCCTCTCAGAAATTCCCTGAATTATAAATAATCGCTGGGATATATACAAATTTATAGTTCATAGTAGTAAAAAGAGAAGGGGAAAACTTGTAGTCTAATAATCTGTACGAACTAGCGACTGAGACGTATTGTAGTATCTCTGGGAGCAATCATGTTGGAAATTTTCTGTTGGAATTTGATCTCTTTCGGTTTTCTCCGAGTCAGGTCTAGGCTTCACTTTTTTCAAAAGGAGAAAGCTCAATTGTACCCATTTAGAACCATGAAGTGACCCATATGACGATGTGACATATGGTTTGTCAGAGAGAGAAAGAGAGAGAGAGAGAGAGAGTCACGCAGACAAAGAAGCCTACGGCGGTATCTTACGGACGAACGGACCTCCAACGGGCGTTTTTCAGTAACTTCCGGGGCAATAACGAAGCGAGCCGAGTCACACTGGAGCCCGGAACCCAAATCAGCGAGCGGGCGCTAAGCCTTTCCCAGCTGCGCCTTGAATCGGAGTGGGACCTACTTCCGAAGGCAAATAACATCGCTTCCGGTAAAGTCGTATATATTTCCCAGCGCAAAACCAGGAGGCAGGCCCGGCTCACGCAGTATCCAAGCAGTAATCAAGAGGATTTATCGGAACCAACCAAAGGACACAATGCTCCACTTTACACGCGACTCTGGTACGCTAAGAACTCACAGGCAAGAAACCAGTTGTTCAGAACAAAAGCAGTCAAGGACATAATGACTAATTCTGGAATAACGCGCTTCACTCCGTGCCTTGCACGAATACTCCCTCAAACAACCACTCGAGGCCCATTTGCCCCCCATTCTTGGTAAATCGAAAGCCTATTACATTTTACTCTATCACCGTCGAAGAGGCGTGACTATTTCTGACAAGGGAGCTTCACCTCTTCATCTCCTCTCATTTTCCTACGGGTTAATATTGTGCTACTCATACGAGACGCGGTCAATAAGTTTTGCAATTGGGATAGAAGGAAACAAGATATGAGTAAAAGTGTTTTATTATTTTTCAATATAACTACCCTCGACTTCAATGCACTTGCGACACTTGTTCATGAGGCTTCGAATTCCCGACAACCAGAAATCTCCCGACTACTGTTCAATCCACTCCTGGACGGCAAGCTGGACATCTTCATCGTCCTCAAACCGGCGCCCACGCAGTGCAGCCTTGAGCTGGCGGAATAAATGGTAGTCGCTAGGGGACACATCTGGACTGTAGGGGGGATGGTTGAGCTCCTCGAATACGCACTCGCGCGGGGAAGCTTGTGCGACTCTGGCCTTGTGAACTTTGACGACGTTGAAGTCGATCATAGCCATGGCCAAATTTTCGTGGATGATGTTGATAACACTTCCATGTCATATTTCAAGTTCTTGCTTGATTTCTTCGACCTTCACCCGTCGATTTTCGAGGACCATCCTCTCCACATGGGCCACATTGTCCTCGTTGGTCACGTCTGACGGGCGTCCTGGACGGGGGTCATCTTCAAGGGACTCATGACCATGGCGGCACTCCCAATTCCAGCGAGCAATGGTTGCATAAGAAGGGGCAGTGTCGGTGTACACTGCAACCATGCCTTCATGGATTTTTTTTGCATTCTTGCCTTCCTTGGTCAAAAGTTTGATCACTGCGCGGTGCTCAACCTTCTCCATTGTTGACAAATTTGTGACTGACGATCTGCGATCAGCTACTGCTTCTTAAATAGATGAGGCAGGAGCGTGCGGCTGCAGGTCTTGACTTGTCATAACTTGTCCTAACACCCCCACAAACAGCCATCCCCCTTCCTGTGTTTTACCCTACCGATTCGCAAAACTTTTTGACCGCCCCTCGTAGCTTGTCCTGAGCATTCATTATAAATTAGTTTACTTTTGCGGAACGATTAGTTTTTCCCATAGTGTACAAATTATTGTTAAATTCTGTTATTTGTTTGTATAATAGTAAAGATTATTTTTGTTTCTCTCGTTTAAATCCCAGAATCACATAAAAAGCCCTTGATCTATTTTCTAAGTTGGCCAACGGAATAACCGCACTCGAATATCACCCGTACTTAAAAGGGACTCCTCCTCGCGTCTTGGGGGGGGGGGCAAGCGAAGGTCAGTGAAGGCTATCTGACCTACGACTTGGTTATTCACCATGGAGATTTCAAATCTGCCCTCGGATTTGGCGCTAAGTGGCACCATCTAGTGGCAGAAGCCTCATTTAGCCATTCAAAGGCACTTGTAACTGATTTGAACCATGGGGAAACCATCAATGTAATAACCATTTATCATCTTATCACAAAACAACGCAGGTCATTGGAGGGACTTTCCGTCTTGTTAACTAAGGCTGGTTTCTCTCAAATTTTCAAAAGGACCCTGTTATTTATGTTCACAGGACTCATTTCCATTACGACTAGACTTAAGGAAAGGATTCTACATTTAAATAATTTTCCAGACCTTAAGTAAGTCGTTGTGAACTTGACCGCTTGCACGAGAGTCAACAAGTAAGAGATGGTGCCCAACTAACCAACTGTGCTATGTACTTGTCTGTTCCGGGTTATTGAAAGGGGCAAATAAAATGCGTCTGGTAATTCCACTCTCTAGAAGGAGTCAGATTATGGCGCCATGAGCTCGGGTGCTGAAGCTTTCAAACGTTGGTCATGGATTTAAATTCTAAAAATACACTAAACACTAATGGTGCTGTCCCTAAGAGGAAGGGTGGACCCTGAAAAAGATGCTCCTAAGATTAAGGTATCCACTGATCACGGTTGAGTAGTTTCCACATGTAGCATATGACAAAGGAGTGTTCTCTTTGCTAAGACCTCTTTCCTAGGAGCTATTCCCGCCCTCTCCTGTCAACCAAGTGCATACAAAGGATTACAATGAATGGAAGACGGCTTGTAGGCGGAAATGAGAGGCCAAGGGCTCCACAGATCCAATGAAAAACACACAACCACGACCCCGCTCGTTATGACGCCGGGAAGGGTACCGCGCATGAAGCACCCTTAAACTAGAATATTTAACCAAAATGTGACTATGTACATCACGAAGAAATGAGCATTCTTCGCAAAAATGGTTCACGGGAACATTTCAACAAAAGACGATGCGTCCTGTGGGTGTCCTATTCGGAGGTGCCAGAAAATGATCATACGACCGAAAAATTTGGGGTTGCTTAGTCTGCGCAGACGCCTGGCCCCTTCACCAGCGGGCTCGTTCCTATCAATCTATACATGTTCAAGAACAGAGCAGAAGATAATCACGACGTCTTCTTGACTTCTAGCACAAATGATGTAGATTCTAAATGCCTAGGGCATCTAGAAAGCACTTAGCGCACTTTGTGAGTCTCTATTGCTTACAAAACGGTCTGCAAAATGAACTTCTTAAATTTAGTTATCTCTCTTAAGCAGCTGCTTGAATACTTATTCTAGCGAGTAATAAAAAAGGAAAGAGTTCAAGACCCATCCAACAATATTCATTGGGTTCGATCTGGATATGTTTCCTGAGTCGGTGCATGTTGGATGTTATCTCTTTCTTGTGAAGGGCATTTGGGTCGTGACCGCATCTCATTCTCTCTCTTTATTTCACCCTCTCTCTCTCTCTCTCTCTCTCTCTCTCTCTCTCTCTCTGGCATCTCCGTCCCTCTTAAAATGGGACTTCCGGAAGAAGGGACATCTCAGGAAATGAAAAAGGGGTTGCAATAACTTCTCATTACGAGATAAAAGAACGCGGTGTGCAAATTCAAAAAGAATACAAAATAAATAAATTCGCATTATATCTCCCTCCCCCCCCCCTAAAAAAAGAAATAGCAAAGGAATACATTATATAAAATTACAAAATAAATACCAAAGAAGACTGTAAAAATGTTCATAGATTGATCATTATCCCCCAAAACAAATTTATAACAATCATGATTATAAACATTAAATTTTAAGGATATAAAGAAACGAGATATGAGAAAAAGTGTTTTATTATTTTTCAATATAGCTACCCTCGACTTCAATGCACTTGCGCTACTTCTTCCTGAGGCTTAGAATTCCCGACAACCAGAAATCTCCCGATTGCTCTTCAATCCACTCCTAGACGGAGAGCTGGACATCTTCATCGTCCCCAAACCGGCGTCCACGCAGTGCAACATTGAGCTGGCGAAATAAAAAGTAGTCCTTAGGGGCCAGATCTGGACTGTAGGGGGGGATGGTTGAGCTCCTCGAATCCGCACTCGCTCAGGGCAGCTTGTGCAACTCTGGCCTTGTGGACTTTGACGACGTTAAAGTCGATCATGGGGCGTGAGGTTTCTAGGGACCCAACGGGCAGAGACCTTGGTCATGGTCAAATTGTCGTGGAAGATTTTGATAACACTTCCATGGGATATTCCAAGTTGTCGCTCGATTTCTTCGACCTTCACCCGTCGATTTTTGAGGATCCTCCTCTCCACACGGGCCACATTGTCCTCGTTGCTCACGTCTGACGGGTGTCCTGGATGGGGGCTTCTTCAAGAGACTCACGACCATGACGGGACTCCCTATTACAGCCCCTCGTAATTGCAAAGTTCATTAACATACAAAATGGTACATGATTCTGACCTAAATTTATTTGGGCGTATATATACAAAAAAAATTATTCAAAAATATTAGGCTCAAGATTCGCTTAAGAAAAAATCTATCGGATTTCGGCTTAAGCTATCAGCTATAACATTCCCAGAGCCTTTTACGTACCGTAAACTAAACTGGAATTCTTGGAGTAACAAACTCCAGTGCATTAATATTTCATTGTTGTTTTTAATCTTTAGGAGGTACGACAAGGGTTTGTGATAGGTTTCGATTAGAATTCCTTTCCTATCAAATACCTGTTAATTATTTTTAATTCCCCATATGATAGTGAGAGCCTCTCGTTCAATCACTGCGTAGTGATAATTTTCGGGTGGCGTAATCGATAGGAAAACTCTCGGAATCAATGACGAGAGTTTTCCCATCGATTACGCCACCCGAAAATTATTACTACTAAAACATAACCGATGCCGTCTTTGCTTGTGTCCATCTGGATGCCAAATTGTTCGGCGGGATTGGGCAACCGTAATATCGGGGCCGGCGCGTGTTTACCATTAAATTGTTCGAAACTGGTGATTGATAACGGAGTCCAAACTAGATGTTATGTGGCCTTCTTCTTCAGGAGCTCACAAAGGGGAACAGAAAGGGTGGCAAAATTGGGAATGATCGCCGCTATAAGGATGTGGAACCCATGAATTACCTTAACTACTTTTTGTTTGTGGGCAGCGGTATTTTTACGATGGCTTGTATCTTCTCCTCCTGAGGGACTAATTGATTATTCCATATGTGGAAGCCTAAGCAATCTATTATATTAAAGGGAAAATGACATTTGCTCGGACCAATTGTCAAATTATGATCCATAAGCCTTTGCAGCTGCGCTTGAAAAGCGGTGATGTGCTGGTCCCATTCATTTGTACCCACGTACTTATTATCGAAATAGAATGATATCTGGGGTAGCCCATATAAATTTCGTCTCCTAATCCTATTATAGTTACTGCAGGCGGTGACGAGCCCAAATGGGAGCCGACGAAACTGCAATAACCCCTTTTCAGTCGGGAAAGCGGTGTACCTTTTAACCTCTTCAGGCAATGCGATCTGGTAATAGGCCTCACACAAATCCAGTTCGGAAATATACTTCACTTTCTCAAACGGATGGAGATTTTGGTCGATAAGGAAAATCAGCTGTGCGTCGAACACGGTAACGGCGTTTAGTTTCCTAAAGTCGATGCACACCTGCCACTGAAGATAACGAATGTCTTCGTCGAATCCTGGTTTCACAAATAAATTAGTCCAAAAGCTTGTGGCTTCTTTCCTTCATTTACTTGTAAGTTACAATACTTCCTCTTATATATATATATATATATATATATATATATATATATATATATATATATATATATATATATATATATATATATATATATATACATATATTTATATTTATATATATATATATATATATATATATATATATATATATATATATATATATATATATTAGAAGATATCACATTAACGCGATATATATATCTAGTGCGAAAAATAATAATAAACCACTATATTTGAATTTGATTTATTTAAAAACGAGGCAATGGCTTCGCAACTCACCCCTACGGGGGGGAGCTTGCCCTTCGCTACTAAGATTAAAATGTAAAATCTAAAAAAAAGCAGCCATGGTTAAATATTTATAAATTTTCTGAACTTCGCAAATTATAATAATTTTAAAAAGGAACTCTAAACTAAATTTTCCACCTTTCAAAATATCACGTTGCTAAAATATAAAGTTATAGAAGAAGAACATATATAAAAATAAATTTTCTGAACTTCACCATTTGTGGCTTAAAAAAATTTACAAAATTTCGATACTTATATTTATTTCTGAACTTCACCATTTTGTTTTTGATATTATAAAAAAATTATTAGAAATAACTTTGGTAAAAAAACATAAGTCATAACCAAACTAAGATGAAATTATAATTCAAATACTCAAAGAAATCCCCTTCTTAAATTATAGAGTTAGTGATGATGATAATGATGAAAACAACTAGTTTCGGCATGCCATTATACAGTTGACAATGGCATCACTGCCATACCGAAACAGGTTAAGTATTTTTTTAATAAATCAGATTCAAATATCGTGGTTTATAATTATTTTTCGCAATATATATATATATATATATATATATATAGATAGATAGATAACTTTGTTTTCAAATTCAAAAAGTAATTGGTCGTTTCTTTAATCCCGTCATTCCTATATTTAATATTTACCAGAGTGAACGGGACACCACTCGCTATCCGAACGTTTATAACAATCTAATTTATGAATATAAATTAGATTTGGTCCTGTTTTTTTAAACAATACTTCTGCAATTCTTGAACGAGAGTCACCAACAGCGATATTCAATCGATACTTTATTTTAAAATGCTCATTTTAATTTGGTTAATTATCCTGTTAACACAAAGGAAGCGAATTTAAGATACTCATCCAATTTTCATCTGAGAACTCCCCCAGATATTGCTTCACTCAATCCTTCTCTTTTGATCAGAAATTTTAACCAAACAACTAGAATGAAATATACAAATAGTCGTATTAATACCATATAATCTACCTACTTATGTATGGTGTGCGTTACGCCCTTAAGAAATTAGATATAGAGGAATTCAAACGAGTCAAGTTTGGAAATTTAAGTAATCCATACTTTTTTTTTCAATTACCGCGTAGCCACATTAGGCATTTCGACTACCATTAGAATATTGTGATTTTCTTGCAAGTATTGGTATATATTGTTATGGTATATATTGGATGGTTATTGGGGAGCTACTGGACACGTATCGTGTAAATACCAAGTAGGTATCTAGGGCGCTCCGCCTAAGTAACAAACGAGTACCGAGGGGTGTGGTCGGACTAGGTACTGAGTCATGATGGAAGTTCTGAAACTCAATTAATTCCTACTTTTTACAATTACTAAGTGAATAAATATTATTAATTAAATATTACCATAATTTAGGGCAGTAGAGGTACACAAATAACTTTAAAATGTACCGTTATTTTCGAGAAAACAGGTACACAAGACATCTTTATTTTAATCCTTCGTGATTGTTCCTAATTGACCGTGGAAATTCCAGAGGTTCAGACAGTTTAACATAAAATAAGATTTAGATGCATACATAATATAAAATGTTTAAATGTACTTTTTGTATGTTTGTGTGTATTTCTTTGTAAAATATCGTTCCTTTTGCTGAATATATTATCTAATGAATTTTTTTTTGGCCCAAAACGCGACTACGCATAAATTGGAACGAATGAAATATATTTATTTTAGAAAAATTTCGGGATTTTATGGTGCCGTTATGTTTCAAAATGTAAACATATACTCGAAAAGTGAATTCATGTATTTTTTTATTTCGTTATTAAATTTTAGTATGCTTTTCAATAAGAGGGGTTAATAATTAATAGATTAGCATTGTGTTGCTTAGCAATAAATTAAAAATCGTTATTACCCTGATATACTCAAATCCAAACGAGTCCTTTGCTTCTTGGCTATCGAGAAGATATGTCAATATTCGCAATTCTCTGAATATTTTCATCAGATTTGCGTTTGGCTACTTGCTCTATAGACATCTCTCGTATCTGTCGAAATCAGTAACTCAGTTTATCCGTCACTATTCATTCAGAGGTTTAAAAGCATCAAATATTCGCTTTACTGAATTTCTTCAGATCATTCTTCGTTTATCAAACACTCTTATATATCCGGAAAGATGGACTATGGATTATCTTTTGAAAGAAGACGCCCTCCATATTACAATTACGATTGTCATTCGGTTATTATAAAAAACTTGCCCCTCATTACGGAAAAAGAAGACATTACAAGATTGTTAAGTAAATACGGACCCCTCAAGAAGATCACTTTATTAAAAGAATGGAATCAATCACCAGAAGTTGAGCCTTTCGGCGAAAAATGCCTAGCCTATGTCGAATTAAGTAGCTACGACTTGGTCGACCTTGCTATCCGGGAGATCAGCGAAACAGTTTATAAGGGTAATGAAATCTTTGTTGAGGTAAAGTTAAAGCAATCACGTCATAGATTCTATAGTCACCCTTCCAACAGACGTCCCATGGCAAGGGATGGGCGATACTTTTCCAGACATCGATCCAAAAGACGTTCTCCATTTTCGCGGAGTCCAAGAAGTTGTTCCAGAGAGTCGAATAAGCCCGGACGTTTGAGTTCGGTCGTTCATCGAGTTGCTCCTCAGGAAAGACCGGAAAACCAATATGAGAAGAGCCGCTTTCGAGTATATTCTCAGAGGACGCTTTACTCTCGTTCTTCTGAAAGAGAAGAATATTGCTATTCTAACTGTGCCAGAAGGCCGTGGAACAAACGACCCAAAATCTATGAACCCGTGTCTAGAGAGAGAGAACGAGAGTTTTATTCCACATTCCCGTCTCAAAGAGGGACTGAAAGAAGATCTAAAGTTCACAGTTTTTCCTGTTAACGATTTCAGACTCGGACGATGAAAAAATCTAAAATTATGTTTAAAAATCATCGCCAAATTTCTTTGTCTTTGTTATTGTTTATAACCTATAGAGAGATACTTTAAAGGAATTTTCGATATTAAAAGTTTGTTTTATTTCCCGATCGATCATATGAACTAATTTGTATAAAACAATCACATTATGAATAAATTAACGTTAGTAATGGGTGTCTAATTTCATATTCGGTTTTTTAGAAATCTTTGACAACAGCTTGGAACAAAATTATCTTCCATTTTGATTGACGCTTCGTTCAGGCAGCAGTCATGGCTGATTCTTAAGAATTATGTACAGCATTATAGAATAAAGAAGCATTTGCCTAAGGTTTGAGAGACTGTTTCGAGCTAATTTGGTTCTTAATTAACTATATAACTGAAAATTTAGTTGGGTTGGCCGGTCCAATACATAAATTAGGAGAAATTTACGAGGGAATTTCTGTAGCAAATTAATTCTTGCTCGAACCCAACTAAAGATGCTGCATTATATTTCTTTTGGGGTATTTAAAGAATCGTTTTACAAATGCTTGTAGTCAACAATGAAATTGTAGGGAAATTGCTTACCCTTTTGGAGTTTTTTGTGAGGGTTAACTTATCTCCCCCTCCACAAACCCATCACATCTCGCAATGGAGTGAATGGTGTAACAATGGTAATTCACCTGCCACTAAATTTTGGAGGAGCGTCACCCCGCACTGACTCAAATGCCCAAAGGAACTGGTGTACTCTCGGGAAGTCTTTCGTACCTCTTTTACATCGCTTCTTATCTTTTCCGCGCCCAATAGACCCAGCAAAGGGTGAAAGAAGGCGTTATACTTTCTTAAAAAACTGACCCTGGATGGTATAATAATAGGAGTCTTCTTAAATAACACTTCATTGGTGATTTATACGTTATTTACTATGGAAGAATCTCAGGTAAATAACAAAATGAATCAAATTAAAAAGCAGAAATACAATTTTAAGAATCAGAAAATCTTGAAATCAACCTCAATAATTTTAAATAGTGTGAACGCCATAAGTGAGATAATTAATGGAGAAACATGGTCAAAATGGAGCAATGACCCCTTAGCCCATCCAAACCTACCCTACATCCCATACAGATAGATATGTGCCATCTTAATCACAACATTGCTTCTAAAGCTCTATACAGAAATACTAAATAATAGGATTATCAAAATTACCTCAATTGAGGTTTTCCTTTTCTATTAATTGTAACCTTATTAATTTCGTTTGAATTTATTTATTATTTATCTTAATATACAGATTTTTGTCCTTATATTGCATTTTGATATTTTTCCTTTTGTTTTACATACTAGTACATTTTTAGCCTAAAGGCCTTAATTATCATTGTTCTCACAATTGTTAAGCGATTGTTCTTATATAAATCTTTAATATTCTAGCCTAGAAGATGGGTCCAGAGCCCGAAACGTTGGCAATATATGTTATATTCAGTACTTGCTCTCCTTTTCCTGCTGAAGATCAGGCTTGCTAGAAGCAGAAACATACACGTGTGTATATATATATATATATATATATATATATATGCAAAAAATCCCTCACGCGCTACTTTGTGAGTTTTTCATAGACATATATATATATATATATATATATATATATATATATATATATATATATATATATATATATGAGAGAGAGAGAGAGAGACACTTAGAGTGACCTCGAAGGCCAATAAAGATCACCATTGGGGTTAACTTGACTCGGGAAGTAACATAGACTACTCAGATTTGGCAAAATTAGCAGCACTTGGTTTTAGGTCAGGTTAGTTTCGAATTTTTACCTTTTCTACTTTGTTTTTTTTTGGGGGGGAGGAGTGGCGACAAGTAATCGCGGCTATGAGTTGCAATTAAAAAATCAAAATTATCCGTGCGTGGTTTAAAAAACGGGATAATACCAATTAGCAAAGGGCCTGAGACTTGAATAATTTAGATATTTAGTTAAAACTCGCCCCCATCTACTTGAGGCGCGCTTTAAAGTTTGTGGCTGCCACCCGCGTACTTACGTTTGCCTGCTCGCCTGCTCGCCTGCCTGCTTGCTCACCCTGCCGCACTACTGTTATGTGAAATTTTTCTTTGTTATTCTTACATGATACACTACTTCATTGCTCAAAATTAAGGTAAACCTTATATTCTATACCTACCAATTTTAATTGCGTAATTTAACTCGAGCAGAGAATTTAATTTTTCCAAGATAGTTTTTTATGCCCGGACAACGCTGGGTATCTTTGCTGTTGAATTATAAAACAACCGACTGGTAAGTGACCTTTAATAAAATAAAGGAAAATGTCTAAATCTAGTTTATCATCTCCTCTCTCCTGCGTTCTTTCGTTCTTATTTAAAGGCATCTTCCCATGGGAGATAAGGAGTTTAAAAAGAAACATTCATCATTGTTGTTATATGAGAGAAAGAAAAGGATTTGGGAGTGTATCCTCAAGCAGAGAAGGCCTGTAAATCCAACCTGAGATTAACGATTCGCCCCCATCCCTTAAACTATGATTATAACCTACCGAATTGGGCTTTATCCAGCAAGAAGAAGCATATTGAATGAGGATCCTTTGAAAGAAATCTTCCGACAAAAATCTTGTCAAAAGTACCAGAGATTTGGTGCAAAAATTGAATGTGTCTACTTTCACTGTCGAAGAACTTTACTGCAGACGTTTATTGATTAACGAATAGTAGCTCCCTTTGGTGTAGGGGTTTATTTACAAAAAAGTACCCCACCTTGGTGTAATGAATTCATTGCAGAAGAGTAATTTACATTGCTGTAGTAGCTTATTGACGAAAAAATATTTCCCGTGGGTGTAGGGGATTACCTACAGAAAAGTCCCTCATCTTAGGGGAGGAGCTTATTCACAGAAATGTATCTCACTTTGGAAGCAGTGGGTTACTTAGAGAAAGGTACCTCAACTTGGGGTATGGGATTATTCAAAGATGGATAGCTCACCTTGAGTGTAGGAGATTACTTATAGAAAGGTACCTCACCTTGGTGCTGGGGCTTATTTAGAAAAAAAAGTATCTCAACTTGGATGTAAGGGATTACTTAATGTAATGTACCACACCTTCGTGTAAGGGCCTGTTTAGAGAAAAGTATCTCACCTTAGGCGAGGAGCTTAGTTATAGAAAAATAGGTCATCTTAGTGTAGAGGCCATTTTTCACAACAGTATTTCTGCTTTCTTGTAGTGGATTTCTTTCAGAAAGGTGCTTCACCTTGGTGTAGGATCTTATTTACATAAGATTATCTCAACTTGGGTGTAAGGCTTTCCTAGAGAAAGGAAATTCACCCTGATGTAGGAGTCTATTTGCAGAAAAGTATCTCACATTGGCTGTCGGAGGCTTACTTACAGAAAAGTACTGCGCCTTGGTGTAAAGACTTACTTAAAGAGTAGTACCTTTTATTGGTGTGGGGACCTGAAGAAATGTATCTCACTTTGATGTTGCAGTTACTTACTGAAAAGTAACTCACCTCGGTGAAGTTACCCAAAATATCTGCCGAGGGTCTTCAACAACAGCCTGCACATTTATTTTAATAGATAAATCACTTCGTTGGCGTATTTGGTTCTGAATAATCAGTTTTTTCTGTTTTCTGATTATCTTTATAGTATTTCTCGATCGTCTTAATCTAATTCTTGTATTTATAGATTCTTTTTTAATAGTTTTTCATGAACAGATAACTTCTGATCCCTTCGAGCGTTTGGCAGATTAATGAAGAACGTTTTGAACCTATGTACAGCCTTTGCTTTAGGTCCCAACAACGTTACTACACTTAAATATGCCTCGTTTTCGGTGAGTTCCTCCTGATGTACAGGGTTAGAGTGTAGGCAAGCTGTTTCATGATGTAGGAAATTTATTGTACCTTTCTCTAGTGGCCTATGCAATGGATAGGAAGTGGAAGTTCAATTGCAACTTAACCTCACGCAGATTCGGGTGTTCCTACGCCATGATTGCGACCAGATGTGCTAATGGTGTCATATCCATGTGAACATGAGTGGATACTCTGCACCTCTTTTTCTATTGACCTAAGGGGAACTGAAATTTAAAAACACAGCTTTGCCTGCTGGGGGTGTGTACTTCGATGGATAATGATGCTGGCTTATCCAACATAACTGTAATTGTCTTGTTATACATATGCTAAGACGATTTTGGTGACTTTTACTAAGCAAACTTTCGACTTCCTTCTTCGTTCATTGTTTTTTTTGTGTTTTTTTTGTTCAAATTAATAATTTTTTACATTATTTAATATGTATTACAAAAAGCTTTCTTTTAAAACTCTTTTTAACAGAAAATTGCTTTTGAGACTTTATTTTTCATATACTAAAATTAATAGAATTAGAGGTCGCATTTTTTTAGTATATTTGGATCTCAATTTAAAGTTGAAATATATACATATTTAGACCCCAATCACATTTTATTGATAAATACAGTCGATTGTTGCGTTCAGTCAATATTTATAATGATGTCCTTGTTTTTCATATTTAGACCTCAATCACATTTTATTGATAAATACAGTCAATTGTTGCGCGCACTCAATATTTACAATGATGTCCTTGTTTTTCATATTTAGACCTCAATCAAATTTAATGATAAATACAGTCGATTGTTGCGCGCAGTCAATATTTACAATGATGTCCTTGTTTTTCATATTTAGACCTCAAACACATTTTATTGATAATACAGTCGATTGTTGCGCGCACTCAATATTTACAATGATGTCTTTGTTCTTCGAGACTGCTTCAATTCGTGTTGGTATGCTTGAAACCAAATTTGTGACGATATCTTGACTGATTTTGCTCCATTTCTGTTCACTAAGCCCCGCAACTGTTCACAATTGGATGGCTTCTGTTTATCAACAACCAGTTTCATTATTGTCCACAGATTCTCTATCGGGTGGAAAGCCGGCGAATTTCCCAGCCAATGCCCCAAACGATCGATGTTATTTTCAGTCAAGAACTTTGTTATTGTATTTGCTTTGTGACAAGATGCACCGTCATGCTGAAAAGTATATTTATCATTCACACATTGATCCAGAACTGTTTGGGAAAAGGTGATGATAAAGCACGTTTGGGTACCATTTCGAGTTCAATGTTCTTGACAAAATTGTTAGTGCTCCAGTTCCATTAGATGGAAAGCAGCCCGAGACATAGAGAAAATCCACGGTGGGCACGACAGGGGACTCGTGAAAGCGCTCCTTTTTTCTCCTTCTAACGAGAGATCTTCCAGAAGATCCAAACAAGGAGAACGGAGTTTCATCAGAGAATATTACATCGACCCGGTCTTCTATAGTCCATTCTGTATTTTTCCTACAGAGGTAGAGCCTCTCCGTAAGGTCTTCAGCAGTCCATTTATATTTTTCCTAGAGAAATGTAGCTAATCTGTAAGGTATTTTTGTGAGCGAGGCCTATTTGCAGCCCTTCTCAAGTTGAGGCCATTGTCGAAAAGTCTCCACCTCATTGTTCGCTCTAGAGCGTTCACACCTGCTCTTTCCCATCGTGAGCAATCTTGGCGCGTGAGGCAACCCGATCCTTGAGTTGGGACTTTACCAGGATGCGATCTTAGCGATCATTTGAAGCACTTGGACACCCAGAAGACTTTTTCATATAAGTGTTACCTTTGATTTTAAAGTCATTGATTATCCTAAAGGTGGTTAATGTTGATGCAATACCCTTAGCAACTATCTATTTGCATTAGATGCCAATTTGATGCAGAACAACAATGGTTGCACGCTTTTCTTTGGAAAGAACTATTTCTGAAAATAAAATACATAAATTAAAAAAATTATTTCCTCCCCCCCCCCAAAAAAAAATATTATGAAATAGATAATAATTGCACATCATTTATTTAACCCATATTTGTCAATATTTTATCCTTTTGATCGAATAGCTAACGACCTATCCTTTTCTGCTCCCATCTTAGCTGCACACTCAGTAACGCTGTCTACCTGCACAGCGGTCTAGTCTGCTTCCCTGTCTCTGTCCAAATCCTTTGATTTAATTTTCTCGAAACTAACAAAAGTCGCTCAACTCCACTGACCTCTGCCATTGCAGTTCCAGGCCAAATCAGGTCAACAGCAATCCCCTTCGAAAATGGAATCGCTGGCGAAAGCTTTGCGCTTCTCAACAAACATGGAGCCGATTCTAACAGCTTTCTACTTCATCTCTCATGTTAATTGACATGTGCATGGTAGCACCACCCCCCTGAATCCCGAAATTCCTATTTCTCATGTCCCTTCCAAAATACCTATCTTCAAAGGGCTTAAAAATCCATACTGTCTAAGCTTTACCTTGGATACCATTACCCCAGTGCCCAACTTCCAAAATCCTTACTTATTCTAAGACATATTAAGAACAGGTACTTGCCTGAGGGGAGTACCACTCGAATTTCTACGCCCTGACGCTTCTATTCTTCATGGATGAGCTGTCCTCTTCATGTATTAATGCTGGTTCACGCTACTATCGCTAGTCTTCCGCTGACACACATTCCTCTCATGATATTTCCTTCATTTCTAATGAAATGCTGCTGGATATCATTTGGGCTGTGTCCTAGAAAAATTTTGGTAACAACCACTTTCCATTTTATTTCTGGCTACTTTATCCTAACCCAATCGTTACAAGATAAATATAACACATCCAGTGAAAAGACTGAACCGGTTTCGCTGCCATCAATCTTTTATCCATAGGGTGTTTGATTTCCACACGGTTGATGAAGCCCTAACCTTCTTCAAATCGCCAATTTTCCCATCTTTCCACCTTTTTATCTCTCTATTTTCTGGCACAAAGCACTCTTGGACAGTCTTCTGGTGGTATCCACACAAACGGACAATGAGAAATGGGACGCTCAAATGACCTTGAGTGCACTCAAAGGCAAATGATGGAGGCTTTAAAAGGGGGGGGCAGGCTTGCACAGGAGAATTGCGCGTTGCAGTTACCTCGAAGATTTAGTCTAAGGGAGTAGTCCTGCCTTGTTAGAGACGGCGTAGAGTCCACAATAATGAACTCTTGACAAACGACTATTACGCGAGATGAACTCAGATCTTGCCTTCGGGTTTAGAATACCGAATCGAGAATTGGACGCGTCGGGTTCGGGTAACAGATACCAACGTGTACGGGGTTGACTCTCGCGAGTTCTAAGGGAATACACGGAGCTTCACGGGCTCTATAAGGATTCACGCGGAACTAACGGGGACGAGAGGATGGGTGATACTCGCAGATACTCGGGACACAGGCGGTTACTTACTGCTGTCCAATTCCGGCGTCGGGCTTTTCATAGGGGTGAGACGGAGGGGCTTTTCCCCGCGCCCGAAGAGGGAGGGCTTCAGTGGACAGACACTTCGCCGGGTGAGGTGGACTTTGCTCGATTCCCGCCGTCGCAGGATAATCCCCGTGGGTGACCCTTCGTGCTCTTAAGCACATTTCAAGCTTCCGCAAAGTCACGCCTTCAGCCCGTCACGATCTTCCCGCTTTTGCGCCTCGTTAGCGAGGATTAAAAAGGGTCGCGCAGGTGTGTCCTCTCTCTCTCTCTCCTTGAAAGAGACGAGCGCGCGCGTCTCCCCCCCTCTCTCTCTGACAATACAATACAAAGAAAAAACAAGAGCAGTTCTACGACGTTGTTTTAAAGTATCCACGCTCTTCTAGGGAAGAGTATATATCTTGGGTTACCACGTTCTTCAAACCAAACGACACCTGGGAACGAGTTTGCTAAGTGACACTCATTTCTTTTAGGTACGTCACCTCATTCTTATTTGGTTGAGTAGTTGCTGAGAAACTCATCCTCCAAATAGCCTCAATTTTAAAATCATCATTAGATAACCCACTCTCATACCTCTTCCATCCGACTATAACAGTCTTTTATCCATATAAAAGCTTCGCCATGCTCTTACATACTGTCTGTTTACTGACCATGGCCCTGGTAGAATTTCTTACTCCATCATCAAAACCCTCCACGTATCGGTACTTCACTTTCTGCTGGATATGTATAACCGGATAAGGCTAGATATGAGTTTCCCCTCGGCCTAGCGTTGTACACGTATTCAAACATTACCCACCCATCTCCCACACGGAACCATTATCTGTTGCGTCCTATACCAATAAAAAGATACTGATCCATAATTATGGAGAAAATGGTCCCTTCGCGCCTATCCTTTTACGTCGAGTCTTATTCCCTGTTCCCCAAATGGCAAGCAGGTTTCTGCTCATTTTTGAAATCATTTGTATCCTATTTTGTTATTGATTTATGACGTCTATGAATTATAATCCAGACACAGTGCGTCTTTAGCTGTCTTCTTTGGTATCGGCATAGCTTAGAATACTACTATCCTATCTTTTATTATCAATAGTTTGTTTTTTCTTGATTTTTGTGATTTGCTTCCCCGTGTATTTTCAGGTACGTGAAGGTTCCTTCATTACAGTATCGTATCACAGGAGAAGAGCATTCATCAGAGGTTCTATACAAACATCTACATCCTCTTCTTTCTGATGAATACACTTACCTCAGCTCTTCCCCGCCTAATTAACAGCACAATCTAAGCTGACGACCTGGCTGGCGATCTACTACTAAGTTAAGTGTTTTCCCATTGTATCATACAGGTCCAATTAGCAATTACTTTGGCCTTTGACTGGGCTGCTTCTCAGGGATTGTTCTTCTTATACCCTAGTCTTCTTGTATTCCCTCCATCACCCACAGAAACTGATGCGTCTAAATAGCGACGTCATTTATTTATAGGGACCACATAAAGACAAAACATGTGAAACTACTAAGACTTATGCGATGAGAAGCTCTCAGTGAAGCTTCATGTCTCACACCTTATTGCCACCTCCCGGTCCATTCTTAACCTTCCAAATCATCAGTACCACAGGAGACAGGGTGCTGACCGATTCACCTTATTTTTACACTATGATCCTTTGGTCCAGTCTATAATCAATCTTTGTTGTGCATCACCCTCGATTCCCTTCTATCTTGATCGAACTTTGAACATGGATCTTCTAGAAGTCAAAGGGACTTTTCGACCGTCACAATGGCTAGACTCCAGAAAGAATGCAATGTCTTTCCCTACCGGACAAGCGCGACTTCATGTCGGTAAAGGCTTTCCTCCGTTTCGGCCATATGGCCATATTACCGGTTTTCCTGCTGGTCATCCATTCACTCTGGCTAAAATCTATTAGATTTCTTTCCTGTGGTTCTTTTCTGGATGTTATCCCCAGCAAAAATCTGTAACAATCTCTTACAAGGAGGTAAACTCTAAAACCAGCTAGGGTTCTCCTATCAGAATTCCTCACTCATGCATCCAACTAATTTCGGGGCATAGCTATCTTCACAGATAGCTACACTAGATTAACTTACGGGTGGATTATTTCCCACGATCTCCCTCCCGCCTATAGCACTTACTATACCAGACTCATCTTTTCCAACATATCCATTAGTACCTACCGTACTCCATCGCTATTCGCTGCTTCTTTTATTTTCTCTTATTAACCTAATTCAGAACAATTGCGTTTAATCCTGGCTGATGGTCCCATGTTCTCCGTAAATAACCTCTTTTATCTCCGCTACCAGACTTCTCCCTTTGATGTAATTGCGCATTCGTTATACCCCCGCTTCTCTACCCCTATTCACCCTTCCTCTTCTCTTTGACAGTGAAAATCCTTGCTGAGTAAGACGTCAAACGGCGGTTCACTCCACTTCAATAAAAACTATGCAATTACATACCAAATGATCAAAATGTATTATTCTACTAGGCAAGTTTAATTAAAATTGCTAAAGTATTTTGTAAAAATCGAGCATAATAATAATAATAAAATGAAAAATATTATCTTATAACTTTATTATCGTTCTACATAAACGATAAAATCTATAATCTCTAGTCTCCAATGAAAATAGAAACATTTTGTTTATTGACAAATTAACAGCTCAAACGCCTAAGTTCATTCTAAGTTCCGAATCTTTCCACAATTCTAGTTCAGGCTTAGTATCAAGGATAAGTAAGAAGAGAGAAAATGGTAATTTTGCGAGGAAACCAATAAATAAGGAAACATAAAAACACAGTAAAGTTCAAGAGCAAATATGAGCGCACATCTAAAATGAGGAAGCATAGGGAAGCATGGAAAATTTAAGGCATATCCGCCGAGAGCATGAAATCTGCCCTATCGGTCGGTTTTAACTCGTTTACTTTTGAATTATAATTATCATTTGTGCAGACCGGACGCGATGTAATATGTTAATACAATTACTAATGTGCTACAACCAGCTCTATGTTTGTTACAACTTACAAAATAAAAAGTGTTACAGTCAACCACATTCAAGCCTCCAGCCCAGTATTTTAAAAGACCAATTATGTCCCTGATATGCTTTTACCAATCCATCCGGGATTAGAAGAAGTTTAGCTGTTGTGATACATTTTATGTAACTGTCAGCTGCAGCATGAACCTTTGCGGCCAAATAGTGATGGTTGAGAGTTAGCAAACTCGTTCCCACTAACCTCAGTCACATCTACTGTTATTTATAGTTTATATACTATGAAAACTACAATAGTTCCGTTTTATGCTATAATGTTTGAAGGGTAATTCCTAGTCTTTCTGCAATAATTTAACATAATTTAGATATAGCGCATGACCTAATCAATATATAAATTATGTTCAATTTGTACAGAAATAAGTGGAATTAATCATAAAACATAATGGGTTATGTCTGTAACAACTCTTAAGGCGTCGATTAAAAGACCAGGTCAGCCTCAGGTTATTGGTGCTTTGAGGCTCTCGAGTATTATCCGAATTTAGGACCAAGCCTTCAGACTATCCCTGCCACGAGATTCAGACTATCCCTGCCACGAGACTCAAATCTGACCTGAAAAAAAAACAGCCCGCATCTGAGAAGTAAATAAAACGATCCAACTACACATAATTGATTTTCCCTTTATTTACCAAGCAGATAATTACAATTACTCTTATTTCAAAAACAATAAGTTAAAATGAAAACTGACACCATTTCGAAGTTAATTCTTCATTAATATTGGATCTTTAAGAGATACAAAGTCCAATATAACAACATTAAATACTGTTAAAGATGTGTTTGAATTCAATACAAAGTGTCTTGGACCATTATATTAACCTATAAAGATCTATGTATCTAAAAAAACAATTATACCCATAATGTAAGACGTTGTAGCTTCCTAAATGGTGAACAACTTATTATCTAACTGCTATATAATGTAGGCTTGCAGGTTTGGTTGAGTACTTAGAATTACTACGAATATTTTGTTTAGGTTCTAAGCCCGTCGGGTTGGTAACTAAGATTTTAAGTTTTGTCGCAAGGGGCACTTCACGCAAAGGTTTGCTCGAGTTTCTCGGCCTCACTTACCAAAAGCAAATCAAGACCGAACTGTTTGGTAACTACAAATCATTACATCAGGCTTTAAAATATACATATATAGCCCGAATCAGCTATGAATTAAATCTTCTGTGCAATGATAACTAGGCGAAAATATCAACACAAGGTCTCCTGGCGAACGTTAAAAGTGTTATAAATCCTAAATTAGTTATGCCATATTCAGATGCAAATCAATTTTAAGAAATTAACAAGTTGCTTTAGACTTAAAATTGCAGTAGCTTGCTGGGAAGTGCAACTAGGCTCTTTAAAAGCTTCTCTTAAATAATTCTTTATTGATGCTCAGATGGCGCATTCGTTTCGCCGCTTTCCATCGGTTCTCTGGCGACGCAGCAAGCCGTTCGCAACTCGCCTTACTCTACTTTGATTCTTTATATTTTCATTATTTTATTATATTAAGCCACAACTAATAGACTAATACTATTTATGCAAAGAAGACTCAAAATATTTATTACTTGAGAAGTAATAAAGTGTCTAAAAATTTCATTCAGAAATTGGTGAATTTGATAAAACAATCGTTGAGACAAAATCAATAGCTGGGATCATCTGGTTTATTCTGCAAAAGCTCGAGAAAATTTCCCTACTGGGTGGCATTGCTTCATTACAATAAAGGTGAGGTTTGACAGATCACGTTCTCTTACTCTCCTCAACTATCCAAGCAATCTTATCTTTCGATTTCTATAACTAAATCATACTCTCTGTTTTACTTTTCATTATTTTGTCATTTCTTTACCAGTGCACTTGCAAAAAAAAAAACTGGCAAAGATGTTCCAGTTTGCTTTCACTTTTGTTTTGAAATAAATAAAAATAATAAAAAATCGTATAGGTAATATTCAGTGTCGGTTTAACCTAGTAGCACATGTAGCACGTACTACGGGCCCCGCGCTTCAGGGGGCCCGCGGGGATGTAAAAATGAGTAATAATTAAGTTTTTGCCCTTAGGCACAGAAGGCCGAGACAAAATAATTATTCATTTCCTTATTTTTAACATTATTATTATATATGATATTAAATAGAATTAAATAGAATCAAGAACGTGGTAATAGTCAGTATGGGTCAAACAAAATTGAACCATCTCTCTAATGAGTATTGAGCTCGAGTTACTGAGAGAAATTAACACGTTCCTTGAGCTACCGGCCCCGTAGTTCCTCAAATAGCCCTGGTAATATTACAAAACTCATAAGTTTATATTTCCCCCATCCATAATACCACTTCAATTTCCCCCTAACATTGATGCCAATGATGTTCTTTGTAGCTATTCACACCCATCATCGATTTGAAAAATAGTTACCGTCTTTATAAAATTTCTATGATAAAACTTTATAATAGAAAATGGTATTTATTGGGATGACAATTATTTTCTTATAATATTTTGTTTAAATTCTAAAACCATTGGATTGGTTATCTAATATTTAAAGATTTATTGACCCGAATCAGGAACCTATCCAGCGACTTACCGCAATATACATAGCTATAATTTATTTAATTAGAACAAAACAATAAAATAATAAAACATTCATATCTCAAAAAGTTTTATACAATATATTTTCCCATTTTCTATCAGTTATAATTTGCCATGTCTATAATATTAACTCTGTATTAGGAAGGAAATAGGTAAGCCTCGGTGGTCATGTGTCCTTTATTGTTTCATAGCGTTAAATACTTGGTTCTTCTATTAATTTACTTTCTATTTCCGAGAAACTCTTCTCCAGCACTGCTTAAACTTGTTCCGCAGCTGTAATAATAATAATAATATTGGTAAATACGACAAAATTTGACAAAGAAAAGTGTAAAAGTTGTATATTTTCAGTGTATTTTTTGACACTTAGGAAATTTGGTATTACACTATAGGCCTCTGACTCATTGTAGAATGAATGTAAAAGTAAATAACGAATGAAAAGTGGATAAAAAGATTGAAATAATGTAAAAAAAACAATCAGTGCCAAAGGCATGTCCATATAGGGTCTTTCAACAAGGACGCTCGAGCTTTGTCAGGCGATAGTGGCCATGTTGTTAAAGCGACATCTGGCAACCTCACTGTTAACTGTTCAGTAGTACTTGGAAAGTCACGATGGAAGGTTATAGCGTTGAACAGCGTGTGTAAATCATCAAATGTTATTATCAAAATCAGTGCTCCGTTCGTCAAACCTTCCGCACATTACGTGATTTCTATCCTTGCCACAATCGTCCTGCCGAGTCCACTGTACGACGCTTGGTGGTCAAATTCGAGGCAGTCGATCAACAATCAGCCAACACCTGTACGTCGCCGAAACGTAAGGCTCGCTGAAAACATCGCTGCCGTAAATAAGAGTGTACGGGAAAATCCGAGGCAGTCAATTTCTCGTCGTTCACAAGAACTTGGCCTTTCTGCGACTTCAGTATGGCGAATTATGCATAGGCACTTGGGTCTGCATCTATACAAGATCCAACTTACCCAGGAACTTAAGGTAAACAACCATAGACAACGCCGTGTGTTCGCTGATTGGGCTCTAGAGCAGTTGGAAGTTGCCCTAAATTTCGCCCCCCAAAATCATCTTCAGCGACGAGGCCCATTTTTGGATGAATGGATTTGTGAACAAGCAAAATTGTCGCATTTGGGACGAGAAAAATCCACATGAGATACACCAGCACCAACGTCACTGTTTGGTGTGGATTTTCGTCTAACGGAATCATCGGTACGTATTTTTTTGAGAACGAAAATGGGATTGCCATAACCGTCAACGGCGAGACCTACAGATCGATGATAAGCAACTTCTTGTGGCCTCAACTGGATTATATGCCTGATATGGCTACTGACGACATGTGGTTCCAACAGGACGGCGCTATGTGCCACACTGCGCACGCCACGATAAACATTTTGCACCAGCGATTTCAGGGCAGGGTCATCTCGCACGGCAGCGACATCAACTGGCCACTGAGATCATGCGATTTAATGCCATTAGACTACTTTCTTTGGGGCTACTTTAAATCGCAGGTCTATGCAAATAATCCGCAAACAGCTGATGTCCTCAAAGTCAATATAACGAACCCCATCCAGCAAATTCAGCCAGATTTATGTGACAAAGTCATCGAAAATTGGGCCTCCCGAATACGTTCCACCAAGCGAAGCCGCGGCGGACATTTGAACGACATCATATTCCACACTTAATGCCATAAAATGTATTTTCAAATTTAAAATAAATTGAGTGTATATATCACACACAACTTGTTCTATTTACATTTAAAAATCGAGCGACTTTATTAAAAGACGCCTTGTGTCCCTCCCCCTCTTCCCCCCCTCCCGGTATACAAACAAGTAGAGCTGAAAGGGGGCACAAGTCCCATTCAAGAAAAGTCAACCACGTCAATCCAAGAGGCTTACAAATATTTCCACAAAGCAGTAACAATGCCTTGAGAGTGCAAAAATCCTCCAGATAAATTCTGCTATGTATGTGCGCATTTTACAGCAAAATCACAGCAGCGTACTATCACAAATGATATAAAGAAAATGTACAAACTCTACTTCGGTTGCCCTCTGGTTGACCAAGATAAAGCATGGGTACCACGCCAAATTTTTACTTCCTGCTCTAATGGATTACGTGACTGGATTAACAAAAAAGGAAGCTTCAATGCCCTTTGCTGTTCCTATGATATGCAAAAAGAGCCCAGAGAACATCTTTAATAATACTATTTCTGCAGTGTGAACACAAAAGGGTTTTCTGCAAAGAACAAGAACCAAATTGTTTATCTAATCATGGATTCAGCGTGCAGAACAGTTTCACATGATATATCTTTGCCAATTCCAGTTTCACCTGATGATATCAGTGATGACAGCTGTACTGAAGGTGCATGCACATTAGATGCGGATGTTGAATATGAGGATGCTAACTCTGAGCCAAAGTTATTTACTCAGGAAGATTTGAATGATCTTGTGAGAGATCTGTCACTGTCAAAGGAGAAAACAGAACTTCTAGCATCTCGACTACAGGAAAAGTTCTTACTCGAAAAATATGTGCATGTGAGTTACTTTAGAAAGCATAATCGTGATTTAACTCCATTCTTCACAGTTAATGGACCTCTCTGCTACTGCAATGATATAAATAGATTGTTCGAAGCCTTGTCACAGACATGAGGCGTCTGACTGGCGTCTCTTTATTGATGCTTTTAAGAAGAGTCTGAAAGCTGTTCTCTTGCACAATGACAATGTAAAACCTTCCATTCTTATTGGCCATTCTGTCCACCTTAAGGAGACATATGACAATATGGACATTATTCTTCAGCTACCAACTACCAAGCTCATTAGTGGTATATTTGTCGTGATATAAAAGTCATAGGCATGCTAATGGGTGTGCAAGGAGGATTCACGAAGTACTGTTGCTTCCTCTGCCTGTGGGATAGCCGTGCCACTGCAAAACATTATGATAAGCGTGACTGTTCACTTAGATCTACATATGAGCCCGGAATAAGCAGTGTTCAGTCTGTCCCCCTGGTAGAGCCTCAGAAAATATATCTGCCACCTCTTCATTCGAAACTAGGTCTAATGAAAAAATTCGTTAAAGCAATGGCTAAGGACAATTCTCAGGGATTCCAATATCTGTGCAAAAAAATCCACAACTGAGCGCGGCAAAACTAAAAAAAGGCATATTTGTGGGACCACACATCAGGGAGGTTTTAGCAGACCCTGACTTCAAGAAAATCCTCACTCCTTTTCATCTAAATGCATGGCTAGCCTTCAAGTGGTTATGTGCAAACTTTCTAGGCATCAACAAGTCACCTGCATACAGAGATGGCGTGGAAAACCTTCTTCACTCTTATAAAGAAATGGGATGCTGTATGTCACTTAAAATCCATTTCCTGCATTCGCACCTAGACTTTTTCCTAGAAAATCTTGGAGCCATAAGTGACGAGCAAAGTAAACGTTTCCATCAGGATATCAAGACCATGGAAACTCGCTATGAAGAATTTTGGAATGAAAGCATTATGGGAGATCGTTGTAGATGTTGTATTGTGATAATCCTGAGAAAAAATTCAAACGCAAATCCCATGCACAACGTTTATGAATGCCAGTTTTGACTTATTAGCCCCTCAATCATTGTTTACCATTCTTATACATGCAATATAAGTACCATTAACTTTATGATGCTTCTGAAATAAACAAAACATAGCTATTTATCTTCATCATATGTTAACACCTAAAGAGAATGATAAATTTTAGAGTTTCTATATGTTAAATGCATCATTTTGTGTCAGTTCAACTTCTCAATGCACATGGAGATATACAGAAGGCAACTTATTTCTAGCAATGGCGCTATACAACCATATATCACCAGTTTCGGCAAATAAATCAGAGTAAAACGCTACATTCTATCAGCGACGGCGGTCATATTGCATTTTCGAATATCTCAAAAACCTGATGTGCTAAAGAGAAACAAGAGTAAGATTTGAAATCAGCGAGAAAAATGCTATGATAAAAGCTCAGGTCTCTGTTGATTAAAAAAAGTTCAAATTTGTTGGTCAGTGAATTATTTAACTTATTACGACATTACCTTAATAAATAGGTCTAGTCTGATATGAGGTAGGTAAAAATGGGATCAAATCATATATTTCATTAAACCCAAATGACTTTTTCAAGAAAGGTATACACTGCTTAGTTTAAAGTATAGGAACACATTGACAATCATGATGGAAACTAGTCAGCAGAATATATAATTTAGCAGAGTAAATGTCATTTTTATCTATTAAAAATTATTTTACTTTCCTTTTAAATAAAATACATTAATTTCTCAAGAACTTAATACTTCCTTTAAACCAACAAATAACCGAGGCTTCAAAATCAATCCTGACAGCGTAAGTTTATTTTGAATTTATCCTTTAGGTTTTTAATCATCTTTCTCCCCACGCACTCCAGCATGAGTTTATGGACTTTAGATTATGTCACTTGTTCATTGGCCAGGAACTAACTGCTCATTCTTAAGTTCTAGAAATGTTTCCCTCTGCTCTTTGAACCATTTGGGTCATAAAGAGAAGAGTCGGTACGGTACACCAAAGACGATTCTCTGAACCAATAAATAGCGCTATGGAAAATGAAGGGGAAGTGATTGAAAAGATTCTATTAATATAAAGGGGTCGAAAGTAACATGTATAATCCAACAAATGCTGCTGGAAATATAAACAAGGGTTTGTCTCTCAACCTTTACCAGTAAATTCACTTTAAATTTCTAAGTAAACCGTACCTTCTGATTTCCAGTACAGTGACCTAAGAAGATGACAAAGCCGGTCAGTCCGTTCAGCACAAAGAAGGTACCGTAGAGACCCAGGTTCTGTTCGTACTCCGAGTACATTCCCGTAACCATGTGGGCGACCACCAAGAAGAGGATGATCAAATTCGATCGCTGAGAAATTTTGGCACTCAATAGCTGATCCTGGTCCATACCTATTAGGTAGGAAAATGGACGAATCATAAAAAAAAATCGAGTTTACAATTCAAGTCGCCTCTTTGTGAATGTTTCGTTTTAATATTAGCAATGTAAAAAATAACGAATAATTTATACTATATTTAATAATATTATTTTTATACTGGCATAAATTAAAAATAATAATTCTATATGTGAACATGATGATTGAACATTAAAGGATATAGGAAATCGAGACTGACATTATTAATCCGAGTGAATTCTCCCCCTTCCCCTATGAAAAACAGTAGTTGGTTCCAAAGCCATTTTGTGTGATTCCCTAAGAAAATATTAGTTGTCATAGATAATTATCGGTTTAATTCACCCGGGTACTTTGGTCATACCAGGTAGCCTTGAACACCTATTTCATTTCTCTTAAACATTTAATTAGTCAATAGACAGACGCTCTATGAAGACCCATGGCTTTGGGTATAAAGGTATATTATTATAAATGTATATATTTATGTATGTGGGTCATTTGAAGTCTGAAGTCCCCCTCCCCCCGCACCTTCCAGCTATATATCATTGTTTGCAGAGTTAAAATACTGTTATCATTTAACGATTAAATAACTAAGGTTCGTTTTGGGCTTTTTTCACGCAGTTAGCTCGGTTGGTTGCAGCAGTGATGTGTAGCAGACCGTCTTGCACTCGTCCTTCTTAGTAAGCCGAATAAAATCTTGACTCGGTTTTTATTGGATCAAGAAATCTGCTTGGCGTTTTCTTTCTAGGTTTTAAAGAAATTAATTTCATAGTCTGTTCGCTTTGTTTTACTTCCTGTTTTACTCGGTGCCGATAATGAACGAAATTTTTACCGTTTACATTATTGATATTTTCTTTTAAAAAGTAATATTGCCGATTTCTTTCTCTCATAGCAAACTAAATGGTATGATTAATCCATGGTATCCCTTATTTTGGAACTCATTCTTTTCCGCGTCTAATAATTTTTTATAAAGAATTGTCGTACATTGTGGCAATTCTTTTCATATTGGGACTTCTGTCGAATCAATTTGCCCCATTTAATTACAAAAAACATCGAAATTTGCATTTAGAAAAATATAAATATTACTTCTTTAGTGTTTTGTTTGAAAAACAAATTTAAGGATAAAATGAATCGCATTGTGATCACTTTGACCGAAGGAGAGACTCAACAAGTTTCATTATGTGTGATAATTAAATCAAGAATTTTTCTTCGCCCGTTGTTCGTTAACCCTTTTATAAAGAAAGTTTCGCTTAAAAAAATCGACCAATAACTTTGTTTCATTATATCAGCAAGTTTTCATAGTATTCATCGAAGCCAGATTACAATATTATACCAATATGTTCTTTTTTTAAATTTTTGTGCATTCTAGGGACAACATACGATTTTAAGCATACCTTGCAGGGGTTTGTAATCAGAGGATGATCCAGCGGCTTCGATTAGAGTAAGAGTCACAATGCAAATCACAGCAAACGGAATCAACTGGGCAAGCATCAAGATGGTATCTATCTGAAGCCAGCAGCTGCAATGCAAAACCGTACTATTTTCAAAGAATGGTGCTAATTCTTCCATAAGAATATATAAAATACCAAAACTAAAGGACTTTGATCACAAGTTATTTCAGCAGAACTCTATATAAATGATAAATTAAGATCAGAATGGCTCATGGCCGTCAATGGTTTAAGATTAGAATATCCCGAAATTACAATAAAACTTTTTTAGCTCTAGCTTGATTGCCAGTTCACACCAAACTATCTCTCCCGTGTTGGTTTTTTTTAACAAATAAATTTAAATCAAAGCAGGAACCGATGAGTTTCCAGAAGAGCTCGTTAGTCAGGTTAAAGTTGGATAGTTGGTGTTTTAAGTGGTAGGATAAAAAGCTCATTATGATTAATATGGAAATAAAACGGGAACGATGAAAACCAGAAGTGAAGAACATTTCTGATTTTGCCCCTGCTTTGCTATAAAAACAGGACCCTTTTGGGGTAAAAAATGGGAAATCCTATCGAATCTATATGCCAATAACTTATGGTTTCCTTTTACTTTATATTGAGTGGTTAGTTTGTTAGAGTTATCTTCAAGGAAATACTTATCAGTGTTATAATAATAATTATTACTTTCGTTTAATAAAATAAAAATAAATCCATGTGATGTACTTTTTGGAAACAATGCTTTGCAAACCTTTGATTTCTTTTTAGTGTTGAAGGATTAGAGATTCTAATTCCTCCTTTCTCCCTGTCTGAAATAAATTTAGGTTAGAATTTTAAAAACTTTTTCTTGTTTAAAAAATTAGAAATCATATTTCTAGCTACAAATCAATTGTTTGTCTATATTTTTGTCAGTCCAACATAATTCAATCTAAATTTTTGTTAGTTCAACTATTAAGGGCTCCATGTCGTGAGTTTGTTAATTTCCTAACAGAAACCACCTTAGCGTCTTCTCAAAGCTCGCGCCAGTGCAGCGCCCCTAAATTGAAGGTTTGGGACAAATGATTAGTGTGTTTTAAGGCACTCACTGGTATTCTCCGCCGTAGTTTTTATACTCGAAACAAATGCAAAAGAGAACAATGACCATTGCGAATCCCCATCCCGAGACGACGTTCTGGACAGGAGTGAGCATTCCGTCTCGTTTCACAACATACGCCACCAGGGAATACATGTGTAACGCCTCTAACATCATGAAGTTAAAGCAAGCCGTGAAAAAGAAATGCACACCAACAGATACCACCTTGCACAGAATCTGCGAAAAGCGTAAAAATGTGGATATTAAATTTTTGGCAAGTGATAATTTAAATCTTGTAAAAACAATTGATTTCGTGTTACAAGTGTTTGATTTAAGTGCGTTTTTCATAGAAATCTTAAATATCTTTCACTTTCATCCTTAAACCAGAGGGATTGACTCTGCCTCTTTCATTCATCCCTACCCTCTGACTTTTTATAAAATATTTTCTACTCTATTTGTGCATATTTTAGTGGCATCCCTATTCTGGCTTGGAATCAAGGCCTTTGTTTATTTTTATGAATTTAATTAATCAAGAAATAGTAGTATCACGACAAAAAGTCAAATTTCCAATTTCCTGCTAGTAAAATAAAATTTAAGTTTTCTGGAGGAAAATGACAGCACCAACCCAAATAAAATTGACCTTATTTACGATTATTTGGGTAGAATGATAATGTTCTAGTGATCTAGCAATAGTAGTTTGGTGCTAAATCTAGTGCATATAAAAGATTTAGTAGGTGTTCTAAGCCAAATTTTAGAGATTTTCTATTGCTATTGCCTGAGCTTTTCCTTTACGATTCTGAAGAATGCTACATTTGTGTGCTTCTACCTAAGCATTTCTAGTGCGGAGCTTTATCGACAAAGTTTAAATGTTAGTAAAATATGACTGTGGAAAGATTGTCTCACTGAAAAGGTAACTTATGTATAATACCGCATCATGTTCCACGAGCAGCATAGCAAAACATTGGGAGGATGTAGGCCAGGTATTTGTGCTGGAATTGGTGTGGATTTTCTTAACATAGAATACCTATTTCGTCCGAATAACTCATTCCGGTGAACAAAAGGAAGCTCATTGCAGTTAGCAGATTGTTGAAAATGGTTAAAATTGGGGCTGGATTCTCAAGCGAGATAAAAATACAGAGAGAAAAAGAAAGACACAAATACATAAAGATTTCTTTACAAAGTAATTGACGTGTTTACATTTAGTTGAACATTATGCAATAATGATTTTTGTTAAATTGTAGTTCCATACGATATTATGGACCGCATAATAAAACTCCATGAATATTACGGACTTTCACTTTGATTTGGACCTTCAATTGATCTGAGGCGATCTCAGATGAGAGACCTGTAATCCAGACGAGTAATCCTTAATTACCTGCGCGTGAAAGAACATAAGCGAAAACAGGCACACTCACTGGAAATCGAAACCTATTTTCTTCAGTCGATACAGAGAGTTGCCCTTATGCCCCTCTCCCTCCTCCTTCCCGCTTACCCTTACCCATATTACACAGTCTGTAACAAACGAGCCCTAAGTCACTTTTAGTTGTAAGAAAAGATCATCCACTAAATGGACAGTATTGGTTTTAGCTTTTTTCGTCAAAATCAGAGATCTCTCTCATTAATTATAACTGCTTCCAACCTCATTTTCGTAGGTTGTGTAGGGAAACATGAGGAGAGAGTGTGCGAGTATCAGTGCTATCTCCATGTTCATCTGGATGATCCTGTCAGGAGTAAACACTCGCATGACCATAAAGATCAACAATGTGAGTCCTACGAAGACGATCAGGACGATAGATGCTGTCTTCGACACTACGACGGCTGCGGTTTTTTGTGCTGCTGGAAGAGTTGGAATTGGTCTTCGGGTTGGCTTAGTTGGTGGTGGACCTGTGTGTACAACATTAATAATTATTACCATGCAAAGCAAATGTAAATTCAGATTTCGTTAATTCTTTAAGACTAAAATACTTAAAAATACATATGTATCATCTCTGGAAAAATAATAGGCATAAACCTACAATAACTACCTGTTTATAAAGGTCTAAGAGTAATATAATAGGTTCAAATCGGACATTTAATTTCCGCAACTATATGAGGACTTACGCATACAGACAGTTTTATCTTCGTTCATTACAAAACCCATGGTGCATTCACAAATCGAGGAAGGTCTCTCTTCAGTAGATGTATCTTTACATGAGCTGTATTCGGGACATGTCGCATTTTTGCACGGGCCTGGGAAAAATGCCGAAAGTTTTTTTATTACCTTCAATTCGCAAGTTCCCTGTACGCTTTAAAATCAGTTGAAATGCCCGTTAACAATGAAAATACACCAAATAAAGCATATATGCTAAAATTACAAAAAGTAAACTGCAAGTTATAAGAACAATGAATGAATAGACAAGGAGAGATGCCAATCAAAATTAGAGCTGAATATCATATTATAACATCTATCGTCAATTGGCAACATAATTTACAATCTTACAAAAGAATAAATTCAATTTGGATAACCTAATTTATTTTTTGCATTTGAAATATAAGATTTCAGGAACAAATAAGCATATTCAAAGTATAGAAAGCTCAGCTATCAATCGTTTTTATGTACAAATGTGCAGTGACTTGTAATTCACGTATTCTTGCCTAAGATTCAAGTGTTAAACCAGATATTAAACTATTAATAAGTAGGATTTACTTGGACAAGTGGTTTTATTCCAGGCATTGCAATCCAATTCTTTGCTTTGATTTTGTGTTCCCTCGCACATTCCACTGCCACAAAGGGTGAAGACAGTACAAAAGCCAATAGTGCAGGGCTTGCAGTCGCAGGTTGTCCAAGTCCCATCTGAATATAAAAAAAACCCAATATCTTTTCCGTATACAAGTCTGGGAAAAAAGTGGATCAGATTTGACCGAAGTGTGGGAGTAAGTTAATTGAGCATATAAATATTAATTTAATCAACTCAAAAAACTATTCTGCTTTCACTTTGCTTGAAAAAATAATTGTGTGAATAATGTTAATAAAATTGTCATAAAATTGAAAGCCAAAGAATTTAGATGTAATCACATCTAAATAAGCTGATTATAATAAGTATTATTATTATTACTAACGGGACCCGTTGAAATCTCACGTAATATATATTTAATTATAATTTATTTAAAAATATATAACTCGTACATTTAGCACATTTAGTACTTTTAGTAAATTTCGTACTTTTGCTAATTTAAACACATAAATTAAATTTCAAACACCCATATCCATATTTTGTACTTTAGCCCATTTAGTATTTTAGTACATTTCGTACTTTTAGTATTTTTTAATTTTAGTACATTAGTACATTTATTACTTTTTATATTTTGTATTTTTTAACTTTAGCACATTTAGTATATAAAGCAGATTTAGTACTTTAAGTTCATTATATACTTCTATTAAATTTTATACTCTTATCATATTTGTACATTTAGTATTGTTTTTATTTTTAGAGCATTAGTACATTTGTTACTTTTAGTTAATTTTATACTTTTATCACATGTAGTACATTTAATACTTTCAGTACATTTAGATCATTTAGTACTTTTTAGTACAAATAGCACATTTAATATTTTTTACTTTTAGTATTTTTATTTTTTTAAACACATTTTGTACTTTATCACATGTAGTACATTGAATACTTTTAGTACATTTTGCACATTTAATACTTTTAGTATATATACAACATTTAAATTATTTAATAAATTATGTACTTTTAGTATTTTTTGTATTTTAGGACATTTAGTACATTTTATACTTTATTAAATGTACCTTAGCACATTTAGTAGATTTAGTATTTTTTTACCTCTAGCACATTTAATATATTAAGTAGATTTAATATTTTTATTAAATATTTGTACTTTTATCATATTTAGTACATTTAGTAATTTTAACATTTAGGACATTTAGTATTTTAGCACATTTAATACTTTTAGTATATTTATTAATTTTGGCCCATCTAGTACATTTTGTAGTTTAGCACATTTAGTACATTTATTACCTTTATACCATTTACCACATTTACTACTTTTAGCACATTTAGTACTTTTAGCAAATTTGGTACTTTTAATAAATTTATCACATTTACTACTTTGAGTAGATTTACCACATTTACTACTTTTAGTACAGTTAGCACATTTACTATTTTAATGTATTTTGTACTTTTACTACATTTTGTATTTCTAGCACATTTACTACATATATTACTTCTAATGCACTTTATACTTTCAGTATTTTTAGTATTTTTGTTTACTTCTAGCACATTTAGTAAATGAAGCAGATTTAGTACTTCTAGTACATTGTATAATTTTTTATTTTATACTTTTAGCATATTTAGTACACTTAGTAAGTTTTAAGTTTAGAAGATTTAGTATTTTAGCACATTTTGTACTTTTGGAACATTTATTAATTTTGGCCTATCTAGTAAATTTTGTACTTTAGTACATTTATTAAGTTTATACCATTTACAACATTTACTACTTTTAGGACTGTTAGTAAAATTTGTAATTTTATTACATTTAGTAAAATAAATACTTTTAGTACATTTAGCACATTTAATATTTTAATAAATTTTGTACTCTTATTAAATTTGTATTTTTAGCACATTTAGTAGTTTTAGTAGATTTGTACTTTTAGTAAATGTTTTACTTTTAGCACATTTAGTATTTTTGGCTTCTACCACATTTAATATATTAGGCAGATTTAGTACTTTTAGTATATTGTGTACTTTTATTATTTTTTTACTTTTAGCATATTTATTACATTTAAGAATTTTATTTTAGAACATGTAATACATTTAGTATTTTAGCACATTTACTACTTTTAGTTAATTTATTATTTTTCAATCATCTAGTACATTTTGTATATTAACACATTTAGCATATTTATTACGTTTATGCCATTTCACGACATTTAATAATTTTAGCACATTTAGCACTTAGAGCAAATTATGTACTTTATCACATTTAGTACATTTAGCACATTAAATATTTTTAATGAATTTTGTACTTCTTGTAACTCTTTATTTCGAGTACATTTAGTACTTTTATTACATTTAGTAAATCTACTTTAACCACATTAATATATTAAGGAGATTTAGTATTTTTAGTACATTGTATACTTCTATTAAATTTTGTATTTTTAGCACATATACTATTTTAGCACATTTAGTAATCTTAGTACATTTTGTACTTTTAATAAATGTACTTTTCCACATTTAGTAAATTTATTATTTTTATACTTTTAGCACATTTAGTATATTAAGCAGATTTCTTACTTTTAGTGCATTGTGTACTTGTATTAAATTTTGTACTTTAGTAAATTTTGTACTTTTATTATATTTACCACATTTAGTAATTCTAGCACATTTATTACAGTTAGTAGTTTAGTAAATTTTTTACTTAGCACATTTAGTACTTTTATTACATTTAGCACATTCATTACTTTTAATACATTTAGTACTTTTAGTAAATGTTGTAATTTTAACACATAATAAAATTTCAAACACCCAATATTGATCCATCGAATATTATATTTCAAACACCCAATACCATCATAAGAGAAGAGTGACCTGGCAGTGATGACGTCATAGAGTAACTGTCGAACTGACGAAGGTGACATAAGCATATTATTATATAGATTATTATTATTATTATTGATGTATTAAATACTTAGGAAATCAGTGCACAGAACCAAATAAGTCACAAAAATTTCAACAGGACAATAATACTTGTGAATATATATGATTTTAATTTAAGAACTCTCCTCTGGCTGCCACCAACGAGTATATGGCGAGTTAAAAAAGAGAAAATATCTTATCAAAGGCTAAGTCAAAATAATAGGAATAAAATTAACCAAAATTAGTGAGAAAACAACCAAAAAGAACAACGATGAAACATCTAAGATACAAGATCAGGTGACACAGAGGACATCAGTCTCCTACAGGGACCGAAACGTGTGATTAACAACATGGACCACAGTAGCCTTCACCATGGCCCATGCAACTGGGATAAGAATAAGCAACCCCCTTCGTCCATACCAGGACAGGAACTTTGCTTCCAACTCCCGCAGGCTGGGGCACTGAACAAAACAGGTAGTTCAAGGGATCGATTCACCACAAGATGAATAATCCCGAGAGTGTACTTATTATGGAAATGATATAGATACTGTCGAGTCATCGTAGGATAGCTATAAGAAAATAATCGAGATGCGATAGTAGATCATTTTAAATTCCAAGCCGCTGCCTCCCATCTGCTTTGTCATTTGCCCCGAAGAGTCAACATGATCCCTGCCATGAAAAAGGTTTAGAAAACAATGAGACGCTAGTCCGGTACCCCACTCTGCCGGACAGCCTTCCCCTGCTTATCAGCGTGCTCGTTCCAAACAGCTCTAACATGTACAAGAAACCCATTATAAACAGAAACTCTACTTTTAGAACAATAGACCTTAAATACCTCTAGAAGAGCAATAATAATAATAATAATAATACCCCAGCAAGGATCTTCATTGCATGGTTCTTCCTTTCTCTCAAAAAGGATCCGTTTTCCAGAGTTTGATTGACATTTTAGGCCATTTTCCCCCTGTGGTGAAGGTAAAGTGCACGATCTCATCCTCATGCGACGCCCTCCATCGCAAGGACGATCACATTCGTCCCCAAAGACAGACCAGGGACTCCAGCCACCATCCACATCACCTGCAAAAGAACTCAGATAGAAACGAGCAAAATATCAATTATCTAAAAGATAAAAAAGATAATAATCTGTGGCTCATTGCTGTTATTTTGATCAACTCAATATCCAGAGTTTTTCCACTTTACTGGTGATAACCTGAACCTAATTTTCAACCTCGCTATCAATATTTCTTTGTTTGCAGTTAATAGAAGTGCATTATTTATGTTAGTAGGCCTAACCACTTGGCGACTAAAGTAATGTAGTTTTTTGTGGTTTGGCATCACAATCAAGTGTGAAAATGCAATATATATTATACTTTATTTTTATTTGAATTTATGCTTTACTTTATATATATTTGAAAGTGCCTAATATCCTATTTCACTATTAATAATTGTCTGCTCGCAGTCAATAGAAATGCCTTGTTTATGTTAGGAGGCTTAAGAATTTCAATGGCAAAGGTAGAGTAGTGTTTTATGATTGGCATAATAGTTTTTTATTAATTTTATATTGTACTCTATTTTTCGTTATTTTTTTTGTATCCCACTCTTTATGAGTAACAATGTTAAAGTCATATATCATATATGATAAATAATATTATCTATCTCTTTTTAAATAATTTTCAATTATGCATTTCTGATTGCACTGAATAGGAAATAGACATACCAGGAAAAGTTTCTCAACTATGGCTTAACAAAGATAAAAGGCAGGAAAATAATGAAACCACAGTTTTTTTATGTTTTAAAGTACCGAATGCAGTCTTTCAAAAGTACTTTCCACTTGCATCTGTTTTTCAAACCGAGGTAATACTTTGTGAATTTGGAAAGTCTGTCAAAGTGCAAAGATTGGAAAGTAACTTGAAAGATACATTTGATCAACGTTCAGCATCAAGATCTAGCTTAAAAGCAGCCTGTTTGATTGCCCGAAACAAGAAACCACACAGTATTGGTCAGGAGTTTGTTAAACTTGAAGCTATCAAAATTGAAAATATTATGTATGGTCAGAACACAAATCAGGCAACTAAATTCAGTGCCTTTTTCAGCAAAAGTTGGAAAAGAAAGAATTTCCATCTTAGTAGAAAATGTGAGGGAACAAGTGATTTTTTTAATTAAAGAGAGCAAACATTTTTTTTTCTTTTCACCTTTATGGGACTACATATATCAGTGGCAATTGCTGATGATGGTGTAGAATTTAAATTGGGAATACTCCATTGTTGTGTCTACTGATGGAGCTCCAGTTAGGCTAGGTCATATAAGTGACTTTTCGGCTTTAACCAGAGAGGTAAATCGAAAAAGTGAAGTGACTCACTATATGATCCATCGCTAGGTTCTGGATTGCCAATGCACATGCACATGCACATGTGACTTTGCATTAATTATGTGAGGAGGAGAGGATTAATATACACGCCTAATATATAAGAGGATCTCCGATTTCTTAACAGAAGTCGATTTCATATATTATCAGTTGGGTTGTTAATCCTTTCAACTGTGAAATTGCTGATGTGCCAGAAGAACCTGAAGGATTGGCAGAGACACTTCTTGAACTTCATTCCAACAATGAAGCACGCATTGAATTTCATACTAAAGTTGGTATGTCCTTTTCTGGACATTAAGAGCTACTAAGCCTTTAAAAGTTGTACATGAAGAAGTGATAAAAATCTTGCTCCCTTTGCAACTGCCTATCTATCCGAACAAGGATTTTCCACTCATTAACTCAAAAAGTACATAAATAGTTTGAACGCCGAAGACAGTAACCAAGTTGCTGTCACAACAAAAGCCATAATTATGATTTTGTGTAAAAAATTAAATTACATCATTTCTCCAACCTCTGAACTGAAACCATTTTCATTGTAATTCTTTAATTCCATAGATTTTTTTTTATAAAATTTGTCTCTTACGTTTTTATTATTTTAAGCAGTTATTTATTATTTTTTTAATTTTATTTTAATGTTAAAGTTGCATTATCGCGTAAAATACATCATTTTCAGCTTATATAACTGTATTTTCTATTAGAATGGATTCAATAAACTATTTTGAATCTGAATGATCTTTGTTTTTTCCTGATTTGTAGAATTACATTTTTTTATACCCTGCGCATATCTCCCTTGGACGGGGTGGAGCATAGTCAGAGACACTTCCACTCCACCATTTGCACACATCTCTCGTACACTCCATCCACCCCCTTCTATGACGCTGATGCTGTCTCCTTCCTATCACTCGAGATTTATATACTCTCTTTACCAGCCTTTCATCCTGCATCCTCTCTAGGTGACCATACCATCCATCGCATCATCCCTCTATCAGCTCTTCCAAGCAAACTCATTTTACTTCAACATCTCTCTCGCACTCTTTCGTTTCTCACCCTGTCAATCAACCTCACACCACAAATACTTCTCAGGCATTTCATTTCCATAAATTCAACTTTCCTCCTTTCATTTGCACTCAACTCCCATGTTTCACATACATAAAGAGCAGTGAGAACCACCATCCCCTCATACAATCCGATTTGCGTCTGCCTGCTCATTCGCTTCCCTTTCGTGAGACTCCTTATCGCACCATATGCTTTCATCCCCTTTTCCATTCGCTACAATATTTCATTTTCACCCCTTCTATCAGCTGCCAGATCCACACCCAGATACTTAAAACTCTGCACTTCCTCCAGCCTCCTCTCATTTAGACTCATTTTCAGCCCACTCATTCCTTTTCAATTGCACCACATTACCTTGCTTTTGCCTTCATTCACACTGAACTTCCTTCTGTCACACATAACCCTATATGTATCGACCAGTGCCTGTAGTTTCTCTTTTGATCAGTGACCAGCACTGAATCATCCACAAACAACAATTTTCCTAGCTCGTGCATCTCTCTATTTTCACTCATTAATGCTGCACCCATACCTGCCCCTCTCGTTTTCACCCATCCACCACGCCCTCCATATACAGATTTAACAGCTAGGGTGACATCAAGCATCCTTATATGAGTCCAGTTTTACATTGAACCAGTTACCTTACTTTCTCCCAACCCTCACACATGTTTTACAGTCATCATAAAATCTTTTGGTAGCTCCTATTAGTGTGCATTCAATCACAAGCATTCTCACACATTCCACATCCCTTTTCGGTGCACTATGTCATACGTTTTTTTCCAGATCAATAAATGCCATATACACACTTTTGTTATTATCCAGTTACTTCTCACATATATTTTTCAAGGTAAAAATTTGATCCACACACCCTCTCCCCTTTCTAAATCTCCCTTGTTCCTCTCCAATCAGACTTTCTGTGCACCACCTAACTCTTTCACTCAAGACTCATCCATATACCTTTCCAGGCACACTCAACAGACTTATACCCTTATAACTACCACCCTCAGTTCTTTCACCCATTCGCTTGTAAATAGGAGCAATACATGCATTTCTTTAATCTTCCGACACACACCTTTGGTCCATACTTACACTAAACAACCTCACCAACCACTCTACTACACACTCGTCCCCCGCTTTCAGCATTTCGCTTATTATCCCATCCATACCCGTTGACTTTCCGCCTTTTATCATTTTTACTCTCTCTTTCACTTTCTTTTTGCTAATTATTTCACTCTCCATGATTTTCTCTGATGTCGTCCCACCTCTTCCAAGACATAACAGCTGTAGTTCTCTACTATTTTCCACATCTAGCAAATTCTCAAAATATTCTTCCCATCTCTTCCTTACTTCTTCATCTGTATTGATTACTTTACCTCTTACATCCTTTACTCTCATTTCTATGGCCTCTTTCTTCTTTCTCACATAATTTACTTCCTTCCAAAATTGTTTTTTATTCTCTCTAAATCACCTAGACATTTGCTTTTCTCTTCAGTCCATCCAATCGATTCTTGACCTCCTATCGCTTCCTCTTTTATTTTCCTCGTTTTCTGTCCTTCTGTTCTGTCTATACCTGTTGAACAGTTCACGCTTCTCTCTCATTATCTCTTCCACTTTAGCATTCCATCATTCGCTACCCTTCCTAACTATCCATTCTCCAAGCACGCTAATTCCACATGCTTTCCTGGTAGCTTCTTCTATGCTCTCACGCACTAACTTCCACTCATTTTCCACACTCAAATCCTATGACTCTCCTATCACTTCCCACTCCCTTGCTACCAACTTTTTGTATTCTTCCTCGCACTTTGCTCCTTTCAGCTTCTTCACCCTTACGACCTCCTTCTTTGGCAAGTTCCTTCGTTTGTCAACCCAGTCACTCTTTACTCATACTTCTGCTATTACCAGGCGATGGTCGTATAAGTCTCCCCCATCCCCCTCTTTACATCTACATCCAAATATCTCTTGACATTCTCTCTTCCTATTAGAACAAAGTCAAACATGCTCATTTGATCCTCAATCACCCTTTTCACACCTGCCTACCTAGTCTTTTCCAGGTATACCCCTTGTGCTATTTCTTTTTAAACCATGTGTTGCCAGCTACCATCTCTCTTTCAACACACATTATCACGAGCTTTATACCATTATCATTCACTCCCGGCACTCCGTATCTACCAACAATCTCACTTAGTATTCGATCACCTACCTTTACCTTCAGGTCACTCATTACAACTAATTTCTCATTTACATTAAAACATTGCAGACATCTATTCAGCTCTTCCCTAAACGCTTCTTTCACACTTTCAGGTTCACCCACATGTGGACTATACACCCTCACTATGACCCACTTTTCGCTATTGAACTTCGCTCGCACTCACAACACTCTTGAATTTACCTCCTTGTACTCTATTACACACTCCCATACTTCTTCAGTCATCAGTACCGCCACCCCATTATTTTTTCTCACTCATTTACTTCTGCTTTTATCACTTTCATCCCACCAAACCATTCTACACCTTTTCCTTTCAACTTGTGTTCACTCAGGGCCAGAACATCCAGTTTTCCTTTTTCAAACAGACATCCAATTTTACTTCTCTTCACATTTTCTCCACATCCACGCACATTCAAACACCCCAAACTGAGGGACCGGAGTGGCTTTCCTCTCATGGCTATTTTGAGGAATAATTACAGAAGCGAGGATTCCTAGCCCCTATTTCCGATCGCTGTTGTGGAAAAAGGTGAAATAATTTTGGCGACATCTCCTCTAGACAGACTTTAATCCATTTGTGGTGAGAAAAAATAAGCTGACAGTTAAATTTAATGTGAAAGATTCAAGTGGTATGATAAGAAGTCCAAGACTGGGAGAGAAACGTTCGGAATAGGAGTGAGCAAATAATTTATTTTTTTATAGGCGCTGTTTTGGAGTCTGCCACTAAATGCATAAGTCAACGAATAGTCATTTATAGCCTATTGTTAGACTACTAAAAAAAGACAAAAACAAAACAAAGAATACACAAACCAACAAAAAAGCAAAACCAAACCAAACGACAAAAAAACAAGAACGAAACAATGTTGAGAAGAGGAAAAAGAACGCATGCTTAAGAGTCAGCTCCTCCCCCCCCCTTCCGGTGCCATAATTTTTTTTTTATAGGCGCTGTTTTGGAGTCTGCCACTAAATGCATAAGTCACCGTAATAATCATTTATAGCCTATTGTTAGACTACTAAAAAAAGGCAAAAAACAAAACAAAGAATACACAAACCAACACAAAAGCAAAACCAAAACAAACGACAAAAAAACAAGAACGAAACAATGTTGAGAAGAGGAAAAAGAACGCATGCTTAAGAGTCAGCTCCTCCCCCCCCCCCTCCGGTGCCATAATTTATTTTTTTATAGGCGCTGTTTTGGAGTCTGCCACTAAATGCATAAGTCACCGAATAATCATTTATAGCCTATTGTTAGACTACTAAAAAAAGGCAAAAAACAAAACAAAGAATACACAAACCAACACAAAAGCAAAACCAAACCAAACGACAAAAAAACAAGAACGAAACAATGTTGAGAAGAGGAAAAAGTCAGCTCCTCCGCCCCCCCTTCGGTGCCATAGCATAGCACCAACAGATCAAGGAGAGTCAAATGAGATGGAGGATGCCGAAATAAGTAAACATAGGGTTAAAGAATGGCCCACCAGACTCTTTCCTCTACCAAATGCATTGGTAGCATATTTTATCTTCACTACCTCCTTCCTAAATTTAGTTTAAAGTTATATAATAAAGTAGTTTTAACCTGATAAAATAAGATATAAATAAATATTAAATAATAATCTCCATTTCCATTTTTATATGATTTTGACATTATTAATAGGATAAATATACTTCATGACGTTTGAAGGGGTTTTTTTTTTCCTTTAAGAGTGCATTTGTATAACTAGAACTAGTTTCAACTAAGTATAAACTTGTAAATGCAAAGGAAAATAGCGAAACCTTTCGTAAAAGTGGATATAATTATTAACACTATTAATACCAAATGAACTAAGGATGAAAACTCATTCGCGGACATATAAATTAGCTTATCCAACAAGTATGTATTCAATTGAGATTATATCAAGAATAGAGATCATATTTCTCAACCTGAGAACTATAAGGTTTACTATTCTTTACATGGGAACTTTAGTATTTACTATTCTGGACATGGAAACTTTTGGAATCGCTATTCTTGGCATGGCAACCTTAGGGTTTGCTATTCTTGACATGGAAACTTTAGTGTTCGCTATTCTTCACATGGCAATTTTAGGGTTCGCTATTCTTAACATGGGAACTTTAGTGTTCGTTATTGTTGACATAGCAACTTTAGGGTTCTTAATTCTTGACATGAGAACTTGATAGGGGTGCCTAAAACAACATGGGTGTTCTGGAATTTGCTATTGTTTACAAGTTAAACTAGGTACTCTGGGCCCATGTGAATTTGTCCAAGTGGCCCGAACCAACAACAACAACAACAACTAGGTACTCTAATTTTGCCGTGATCTTTCAATTATATTTCCAATGTGATGTAACTAAGTACAGAAACAAAGGAGGATTCCCGTCCCATCCTCCTCCGATCCACACTCTACCCTCCTTCCCCTAGTCCTCAAAACGATCTATAAAATTAAAATAATTAAATATTTTTCCAATTGTAAATTAAAAAAATACCGAAAATCTCACGTGACAGAGAAGATTGAAAGAGGCCTATATTGATTTCGAAACTTAGGAAAAAGTTTGAGCTTTTTCAAAATAGGTCAGATAATTACTAAACTCACATTTATGCAACTCTTGACATAAGGAGAGATTTACATCTGTAAAAAAAAACTTCTCCAATTGAGTCATACAAATGTAAATGTTATTGTAGGCAATGACCTACAGAAAGATGCTTCTGCTCAGGATATGCAAAATTAACGTCCAATGTTTCATCATTTCTATCACTTAATCTTACAAGCAGGCGAAACCTTATTAGATGGGCATGAATTTTGTTTATTGGTCTCATGCACACTTTCTATGCGTCATGCAGAACGTCACGTATTATTTTTTGATGACAAGAGATCGTGTTTACATGATTTTTGTTATTTTGACTAGAAAAAATAAAGCGAAAACCCACAGAAGGTTTGTAAGGAGAAATATGTAAAGTGGTGAAGATGAAGGAAGTGAAAGTTGTGGAAGATAAATAACGTAGATTCTATTACACGCATTAGGGGAGGGCGAATCCCCTGGCATCGAGGCCGGTAAGGTACGCAATCCTTTAGAGGCGAGCTGAAGCATGGTTTCCATGCTGCACGTGAGCCCACCCCTTGAAGGGAGCAATCATGAAAGTTGTGCCGTAGACAGCCATAACAGTAATATATCTTACTGAAATATCGTGTCTTTTAGAGTAAACCTCCAAGCAACGAGTTATTCTTCCTTTTCGTGTCTGTTTTGAGATATTTTGAAAAAAGTCATCAAAAGTGAATTATTATATTTGACTAAAATATCTCACAAAAGCCATCAGAATTTTTCCCCTTCTAAAGATTTATTCATTAAATTGAAAGGAAAAATTGTAATTTGAAGTTCACAAGTCAAGAATATATAAAGTCCACAGCAATGATCTATTGTCGTTTCACTGTATTAGCACTGCATTAGTAGAAGGTTCGAAGTTTTATAGGCACGCTCTTTATTCAAAGTGGTTCAGAGCTATCAATTTAGCTCAGACCTATCATTAGTAAAGTAAACTGCACTGTACCTAGTAATGGACTGCGGTTAAGACAGCAATAATTAGCCACCTTCAGACTTTATCGAACACCCCTGGGGTACGTTCCTCACCCACGCCAAGTGACTGTATCCAATAGACCAATTTAACGCCCCCCCCCCAAAAAAAAACTGTATTGATTGCCTATTTTAATCTTCACCTGTGCCGTCGCTGTACGTAGATTGCAGTTTACTTTACTAGTGTAAGATAGAGCGTGCCCTGCCCTCGTAGAGGGAGTGGTAAAAATGATCCAGTGTACTGCGATGGAACAAGAAGAAGAGGGAAAGTCCCTCCAATGACTTGCGGCGTTTTGTGATAAGATGATTATTGCATTGATGGTTTCTCATAGTTCAAATCACTTACAAGTGCATTTGAATGGTTGAATGAGGCCCCTGCCATTATATGGCGCCACTCAACACCAAATCCAATGCCAGATTTGAAATCTCCCGGGTGAATAACCCTATGTCCCATGATCATATGGGTCATTTCATGGCTCTAAATGGGAACAATTGAACTTTACTCCTTTTGAAAGAAAAGCAACGCCTAGACCTGGCGCGTCACCGCAGGTAAAAAGTGAAGGTTAAAATAGAAAATTGATACAGTTCTTTTGGGGGTTGTTAGAGAGGTCTATTAGAAATCAGAGATATCATACTTTAAGACCCTTAATCCAAGAGGTATGATAACAGGGACCTTAGAAGTGAACTGGTGTCCAGATTTTAGCCATAAGGATTACCCACCTCTTGAATTTCCAGAAAGAAAAAGACCTAACTTTTAAGCAAGGATATATAGAGGTAATAAACTTCGGCTCAAATCAGTGTTTAACAAGGGCGATGAAATATTGACTTAAATTAGTCTTAGTAATGTATATCTCTCATGAACGCAAGAGAATAATAGAAATAAATCAATCAAACCGCAAGAAAAGAGAAGACAGACGGAATAATCTTTATTCGGAAAAATGAATTTTCCTAATTGCGAAAAAATTCGTGCAGAGGTGGGGATCGAATCATGCACAGTGAGACAGCGAGCAACCACTGTGATCTAAATTAAAGCAACCTCTTAGACCACTCTAATAGACAAACTTTTAAGTCATGTTTCGCTAGTGGTACATTCGTTTTAGCAGAAATACTTGGTCAACATTACACATATTGCAGCACAAGAAAACTCAACAGATTTTGAATCCTTGATATGTCCTCAATGACAGAAAAAATTCCTAAGTAATCCTCTGGGGGAAAAGTCCTAAAATCATGGGAATCAAATATGGCCGCCACCAGCTTGAATTGAAAATGTGAATATTGTAAATATTAATATTTCAGCTTGTAAATACATATTTTCAGCATTCTTATTATATCTATTTATGGTCAGTATATGAATAAACAAGATAAATTGTAAAAGAGTGAAATGTATTGATGCCAAAATATATTATTATAGCTTTTCTGTCCAAACATTTCAATATTTTTCACCCCCAAAATATGTTTACTTGAGAAACAAGATAAATTGTAAAAGAGTGAAATGTATTGATGCCAAAATATATTATTATATGTATCCCCAGGCATACATTTTATATATTTCCATATACAGGGGCATTATTACTATCCTCTGGTGAAAGAACGAACACACATTATTCATTCACATTGAAGTTTTATTGATCAAGTCTATGACAATATAATATAATAATTATGTAATTCATTGAAAGAAGACAAAATTCACAATTCCACTTAGGAAATCACACCTGCCGATGAAGGTTTTCAAATTAATATAAAAAAATCTCATTAGAAAGTAGATTATAATTAAGAATGTATTTTACTCAACCGTTTTCTGAAAAATAAACCATATTAAAGTCCGGACTCGGCAATGTCGTCATGATCCTCTTCATTGTCACATGTACTGTTTCTGCAGCAAGATTTCCTGCAGTTTCCACAAGCTAGAGTGCACTCAATGTTGTGCTGCTTGCATGTGCATCTCATGGTGTGACAGTCAGACTAGCAGTTGCATCTAATGAAATGTAACATATTTTCAATAGCTGAAGTTAATGATGTCTGAATTGGAACAAAACCCTCGCCACACTTTTGCCAACCCCAGTCTGTCTATAGAAGTTCATCTGCACATCCCCTCCATTCTTTGACTTGCAGATACTTGCACAGGCTGTGGAACTTTGCTGCTTCTGATGTAGGTAGTAATGTCTGCGATTTCATGTGAGAGAAACTCGAAGAAATAATCTCCCAGTATTGCTGATACCGGCGGGCTTCCAGGGTGAAAGTTGACTTTCCGTTGTAGATTATCACCAGTGCTTTTTTTCCTGCTTATGCCACATCAGATATGGAAGCTGTATATGTATCAAAAACCTTGGTCTGTTCACGTAATGTGTTATTTGCTTTGAACTTTTTGAGGGAAGTAACCTTTCCAATCCCATGAACACGAGATGTTGTGTCGCACACAAGAATTGCATGAAGAGACAGTATGTGCTTGCATATGTATGTACCAAGCATTTTCTTTGTATCCTTGATGTTCCAGATGCGATGATTCTTCGTGTTTTTCTTTGGCTCGGGACAAAAGAAAAGGTCATGGGATTCTAAGCTTGCATGATATTAGAGGCGGACTAGAAGGTCTGTGACATCTCCAACTAACACAGTGTTGGTTACATTAGCAGACTTTACGGCCTTCCGTCCAATCAGAAAATCTGCATCCTCTAAGGTGTGGTGTGTCTCACAGTTCTTCTTTTGACGCTTTCACTGAGCATAAAAATAAGTCGCTGTTTATTCTGTTTGTTGCCAAGAAACGATTTTTTCTTCATTGTGAGAGTCATGTCAGCTTTACATGTCACAGTGGTGTGAGCATTTCCTTTAGACCGACTATGGTGTGACATGTCCTTTGTGTTGGTACTCTCATAACCATCAAACACGAATATAGCATCTTCGTACTTTTTGTTACATAATCAGTGTATTGGTAGCATATTTCTCTGTATGTAGATTCACGAGACCATGGAATTTGATAAAGAAGTGCCTCGCCATCCAAAACATACTGTTTACAATCATTGAGGATAGCAACTGGTAAATCGGACTCAAGAAGAACACATATGGCATCATCAAAGACTGATTTGTGGGCTTCTGGGAGCTGAAGAGAGGAATCAAAAAGGGCTGGAGGATAGCTACACAGTTCATATTTGAAGACCAACTCCAATTTTTTTTATGCCTGTTTAGCAATCAGTCTCTGAAAAAGAAGTTGTGGGTGTATCTGGACTTGATCTTCATCAATCTTGACAGATGACTTCATGCCGAGGGTGATAACTTGATCTTTCCTCTTAAATGTGCACTCGGGAAATGTTTTCCAATCCATAGATGTCAATATTTTGGCTTCTGCAGCATGTGCTGTATCAACATTGATGGTAGGGTGTGTATGAACTCCAGTGGCAATGTTCTTCAGACTTGGATCACTACTGAATGAATTCAGTTCCTGTAAATACTGAAGAACTGATAATGTTTCATTCCAGTCACGAGATAGTCTTGCTTTTGTCATGTCCATGTTCTGCTCTCCGGTGCTGTAATTCACCCCTGTGAGCTCCTGCACTGCCTGGTTTATTTCTGCACAGGCAGGCATTGATAGTAGCCATAACATACGTTTTTGTTCTGTCATTCCTCGGTCTGGTATTAGCGCCCCACTGATCTTTAAACTTCTCATCAGAACCTTTTTGATAATCAAATTATATGAAAGCTCTGCCCACAGGCGGTCAAGTATATGCATGTGCTGTCACTCGAGTTCATGTCTATCATGGGTATAAACTAGATATCCACCTTGCCAGGATCGTCATCCTTGTGTCTGAATTGCATCATTCCTGACCAAGCAGTCTGAGGGCTCAAAACAAGATGGATGTCTTCCACAAGACATCAAGACCTTCATAGCAATTCTGGGCTTTTAAGTTGACAAGTTTCCGGTACGTCACTGCTGTCATCCCGTTTCTTTCATCCTTGTAGTACCGTATCTGCACCTTCCAACCATTGTGACATCATGAGATGTCACTTTAGCTCTGGCTATAGGCCGGACTGATCTTGTTCCATGGGTGACAGCGGCAATTATCCCCATGCCATGAAATGTACCATGGCTATCCAGTGTGCGAAGGTTGTGATCTACATTGTCAGCTGCATACTGTACAAACTCTGTTGTCAGGTTAGAGATGTCTGTTCCATGTGAGTGAGCAGCATTTCGTTCAAACCGCTGCACCTCTTCATAAGAACAACAGAACCCATGAGGATGAAGGGAGTTAATGGGGAAAAACGTGATGCAAAGTGGTGATATAGCTGCACACCCAACCCAACCTGCAGTGATGCCAGTAAGACCCTGAGTCTAGTTGCCTTCACTATAGTTTGGCCTATTAGACCCAATTTGAGCCTATGTTTCTTTCCCCAAATCAGTCCTTCAAGCAGTAACAGCAGAGTATCCGGTAAGTATTTAATGCCAGCATCTTACGATTGCAGGTCATCACCACATGGATAGAATTTATTGGATGTGTCAATCGTTTTAATGTCTTCTTTGATGAGTTTGGCAGCGGTCTGTACAAGTTTGATTTTCTTTTCATTCGTATATCTTCCCTGCTGCTGCTTTTTTTAATATTCCTGAAGCTCTACTTTGGCTGAGGACTGAAAGTGACCACGTTCGGCTTGCCGTTGATCGCAGTTTGGATTAGCCTGTCACCAAAGAATGTTCCCACAGCCTCGCCTTCATGTGGGTGTAGCTGTATGCTTCGTATTTAGTGCCTGCAAGTTTGTGTCATGAGGTCAACGAGATTATTGATAGTGATCTGCTTATCAACATTTTGCTCAAGATATTTTGATAATTGCAAGAATGCTGCTGTCTTTTCATAGACCAGAGGCCGCCAAACTTTGGCCTCTTGGATTCTTTGGTGTTCTTCATATGAGCTATTGGTATCTGTTTATTTGTGTGAAAGTTAACACTACATGTATGATGGTAAACTGCATCTCTTGCATGCAAGTCATGCACATGCACAATTCGTGTCTTCCCAGCATCTGTTCAAACATCGGCTCGTTCACGGCATATGGCCAGCAGCGTGTTTTTCAATTTAGTGCCGTTACTTGAACAACAATCCTCGTCTTCCGCTTTCTCCCAAACTTTGCTGAACTACCACAGAAAAGGCAATTAGCCTTGAAAGAAAACCACTCCTCAAATGACATAATTACATGTGCATCACTGCTAGTGCTAGCCTTTGACTCTTCTATCCTTAACCCACATCAGAAGATGTGGGCTGCATTAGGTACGCCGGCAGCCTTTGTGCATCCTTTTCCCAGTTACTATATCAACGCTGTTCTTCTTGGCGATGCTGCCCTGGTTGATGGTTGAACACCCATTTTCTCTGAAAGTTGAAAATGGGCTTCCTCCACCTTGCTTGCATATGGCACACTGTTGAGATACCTCCATACATGAAAAGAGAAATACAGAATTACATTAGTATACTTGTTTTGAAATTTGGAATAACAAATAAACATACGAATGGTACTTAAAATCAGAAGTTGTCATAATCCTATTAATGTATTAGCTCTAGACAGCAATTTATCTATTGTTTGAGCCCAATTCGCACAAAGTACACATTTCTCAAAAAAATGGGGTTATGGTAGGCAAATCCAAATAACTTTAATAAAAATTAATATTGTGTCTTCATTCTTTCACCAGAGGATAGCAATAATACCCCTATATATGAAAATATATAAAATGTATGACTGGGGATACATATATGTTCTTATATGAACAAAGTTGTTCAAATAATCATATTTTTTCGAGAAAAAATATTGAAATGTTTGGACAAAAAGTTATAATTTTTACTGTAGCATCAATACATTTCACTTTTATTTACAATTAATAATAATAAGTATTTATAATGCGCCGTTCAGGGCTGTTAGCCCTCACAGAGTGCAGGTTGTGTAGCGAGTGTAGAGAATGTTGAAAGTGAAGAGAAGGCAATTCTAAAGAGATGAGTCTTCAGGAGACGTTTAAAAGTAGCAAGGGAGGGAGAGGATCGGACTTCGGCAGGAAGAGCATTCCAGAGTCTAGTAGTTCAAACTGAGAAGGAACGGTCACCCATCGAGCAGATGATAGAACGAGGAGTGTTTAGGATGGGAGCGAGGTTAGACCGGAGTGCCCGAGGAGTTTGACGACGGGAGAGGGCAGACGAGAGATAAGGTGGAGCCTCAGAATGCTGAAAATATGTATTTACCAGCGGAATTATTAATATTTACAATATTCACATTTTCGATTCAAGCCGGGTAGCGGCCATATTTGATTCCAATTATTTTAGGACTCTTCCTCCAGAGGATTTCTCAGAACTTTTTTTCTGTCATTGAAGACATATTAAGGATTCAAAATCTGTGGAGTTTGCTTGTGTTGCAATTTGTGTGCGGTCATCTGACATTTTGACTGTACTATAGGTCGATCGGAAGAACTGAAAAAGAAAGCGAATTCAAAAGACAAACGAGAAATTGAGTTAATTGCGATGGGAATATACACTGTATATCTCTCATGAATGCGAGAGAATGATAGAAATAAATCAATCAAACCGCAAAATAAGAGAAGATAAACCGAATAATTTTTTCTTCGCAAAAATGAATTTTTCTATTTGTAAAAGTCCGTTTAGAGGCGAAGATAGAACCAAGCACAATGAGGCAGCGAGCAACCGATTTGGGCAGGTGGCAAGGGTGGTCAAGTCGTGGTAGCTAACTGGAGAGATTTTATATCTTAATTATTTTTCTTCTAAATCCAGTTGGTTAGGTTAAGTTATTAGCTACGTAGCTATCGTCAATTTTCTAAAACAAGGTGGCACCAGTCAGTTACCGTTGGTCACTATTTCCCCACCAGTAGAGACATCGAGCAATGGCAAGCAGAAAGGTATGAGTTGGGCGAATAGGAAACCTTTCAAAACCAGATTCATCGCTGAAATCTGAAAAACAAGGAAAATAAATACGTCAAAATTATAACCAGTAAAATTATGAGAATTGGTGAGGTTAGTGTAAAGCAATAACACTGATCACTGCTTTGAACATCCTATGGGGCGCTCTCTATCCACTCCCGGGAGGTCAGTTTCAGATTGCCATTCTAATGAACCTTGACCATTCATATTCACCGAACCTTCCACCATCTGATTAACTCTATTTAAGTTAAAAGAACTTAAATAGAGCTAAATAGCAAACTTTACTCTGATATAGAAAAGGTGGAAAAGAATAAAATAATATATTTCATAAAAATTAATTATTTCTTACAGAAGCGGATCCATTGCTTAGTTAAATGATGGAAACTGCTCAATAAAAGTGGTGGAGGGGGGGGGGTGTTATATTAAAAATGATTTTTACATTAGTTTAAAAAACAACATTAATTTCTTGGAATTCATTTGAAATTAGTGATGGAAGGCTGCTAAAAAGGGTTTAGATAAATAAATTATTTTTTAAACAATAATAATTTCTTGGAATTTATCTGCAATTAGGGATGAAAAGCCGCTAAAAAGGGTTTAGATAAATAAATTACTTTTTAAACAATAATTTCTTAGAATTTATCCTCAATTAGAGATGAAAAGCCGCTAAAATTGGTTTAAATAAATAAATTATTTTTTAAACCTATATTACCCTGTAACGATGGTAAGGCAATAAATTTCAACCATAATTCTACAAACGTTGGTTTTTTTAGGAAAGGAGAAATAGATATATCGTAGAGAAGATACATTCGACCAAAGTAGAAAGAATGATTGGGAAAATGATGGTCACAACGAAGGAAGTATAGTAGCAAGAATGATTTAGAAAATGAGATTGAGAAAGAAATGTAAAGTAGCTAGAAGGATTAAGAAAATGACGGTCGAAAAGAAAAGTGGAGTAGCAAGGATGATTGGGAAATTGATTGTCAAAAACAAAAGTAAATTAGCAATAATGATTGGCAAAATGACGGTCGAAAAGAAAAGTAAAAAAGTAAGAATGGTTGGAAAACTTACATTCGTCAAGTAAAGTAAAGTGGTAAGAATATTTGGGAAAATGATGCTCTAAAATAAAAATAAATTGCCAACAATGATTGGGAAAATGACGGGAAAAAAACAAGATAAAGATAAAGTAACCAGAATGATTGGGAAAATCACATTCGAAAATAAAACTAAAGTAGCAAGAATGTTTAGGAAAATGACGGTCAAAAAGAAAAATAAGGTAGCAAGAATGAGTACGAAAAGGACGATCGAAAGGTAAAGTAGCAAGAATGATTTGAAAAATGACGCTAAAAAGTAAAGTAGCAAGCATAGTGGCAAAATCAACGTCGAAAATAAGATTAAAGTAGCCAGAATGATTTGGAAAATGACGCTAAAAAGTAAAGTAGCAAGCATAGTTGGCAAAATCAACGTCGAAAATAAGATTAAAGTAGCCAGAATGATTTGGAAAATGACGTTCAAAACGAAAAATAAAGGAAGGAATGATTGGGAAAATGATGGTTTAAAAGAAATTAAATTAGCAATAATGATAAGGAGAATGACGATGAATATAGAAACTAAAGTAGCAAGGATGATTAGGAAAATAATGGTTAAAAAAAAGTAAAGTAGCAATAATGATTCTGAAGATGGTGCACTGAAAGGAAACTACAGATTTAAGAAGATAAAACGAGTGAGGGATATCTGAGCCTCAATATGAACAAAGAAGAAAATGATAGGGAATGACTTAGAAATTCACTTGGACATTAAATGTCGGAGCTTAAATCGCGCTAGAAACAAATTTGTAAAAACACCTCATAAACTTCTAGGACAAGTTCAAAGCCCATATGATAAAGAGTGACTTAGAAATTCACTTTGACATTAAACACTGGAGCCTTAAATCGCGCTAGAAACAAATTTGTACAAATACCTCATAAACTTCTAGGACAAGTTCAAAGCCGATAAAATAAAAAGTGACATAGAAATTCGCTTGAACATTAAATGCCGGAGCTTAAATCGCGCATGAAACAAATTTGTACAAAGACCTCATAAACTTCTAGGACAAGTTCAAAGCCCATATGATAAGGAGTGACATAGAAAATCACTTGAACATTAAATGTCGGAGTTTAAATCGCGCTAGAAACAAATTTGTACAAAGACATCATAAACTTCTAGGACAAGTTAAAAGCCCATATGATAAGGAGTGACATAGAAATTCGCTTGAACATTAAATGCCGGAGCTTGAATCGCGCTAGAAAGAAATTTGTACAAAGACCTCATAAACCTTTAGGACAAGTTCAAAGCCCATATGATAAGGAGTGACATAGAAAATCACTTGAACATTAAATGTCGGAGTTTAAATCGTGCTAGAAACAAATTTGTACAAATACCGCATAAACTTCTAGGACAAGTTCAAAGCCGATAAAATAAAGAGTGACATAGAAATTCGCTTGAACATTAAATGCCGGAGCTTAAATCGCGCTAGAAACAAATTTGTACAAAGACCTCATAAACTTTTATGACAAGTTCAAAGCCCATATGATAAGGAGTGACATAGAAATTCACTTGGACATTAAACCCTGGAGCTTAAATCGCGCTAGAAACAAATTTGTACAAATACCTCATAAACTTCTAGGACAAGTTCAAAGCCGATAAAATAAAGAGTGACATAGAAATTCGCTTGAACATTAAATGCCGGAGCTTAAATCGCGCATGAAACAAATTTGTACAAAGACCTCATAAACTTCTAGGACAAGTTCAAAGCCCATATGCTAAGGAGTGACATAGAAAATCACTTGAACATTAAATGTCGGAGTTTAAATCACGCTAGAAACAAATTTGTACAAAGACCTCATAAACCTTTAGGACAAGTTAAAAGCCCATATGATAAGGAGTGACATAGAAATTAGCTTGAACATTAAATGCCGGAGCTTAAATCGCGCTAGAAATAAATTTGTACAACGACCTCATAAACCTCTAGGACAAGTTCAAAGCCCATATGAGGTGAGAATTGAAACGGTAAAATTGTACAAGAGGCCAATCAATGCTAAACGTGGAAATTTGACTTTACCAATGATTCGGGACAAAATCATGGTCTTCCCTCAGGCTGTATGATGTCGTAGAGACGTAATTAATTCTAGTGATGGTTACCAAAATTATAATTAATAATCTAAAGGGCTGCAACCATTAACTGAGTTACAGCGAACCTGGAAAGATCAGTTTAAGTACGATCCCAAAGATACTGCTGCATAACTTGAATATCGTCATTCAAAAATAGAGTAAACTATACACCTGATGATCACTAAAAAATACCATAATGAGATGGAAAATTGCATAGATTTTTAACAAACGGAGACTTAGGCAAAAGTGTACCCCTCATGATAATAATATTTTAAATATAATTCAATTAATGGACTTGGAAAAATTCTACAATTAGTTAATCATTTTGCTGGAAGCGAAATCCTAGATCAAATAAACTTGATTAAGGACTAACTCTGACATTACATAACAAAATATTTACAAGGACACAAAAATAATGAAATCCTCGCAAAGCGCTATTGAAAGTAATATAAATATTGAATCAAATTAATTATGTTTCATAAGAACATAAGAAATGAATGCGTTCGCAAATGGCCATTGAATAGCCTATACGAGGCAGCTCCTGTAGAGCTCTCATAGAGGTCAAAAGCAGTTCTTAATTTTCAAAAGCATTCAACCATCAAAGTTTGATTTTCAAAAAGTCATCAACCATCAAAGTCTGTTAAAATTACTTTGTAAAACCCAACCAATCATTCCACTTAAGTGAAAAATGCCTTGCAGACCAGACGCTCAAATCTAATGGCGTGACCGTAATTCAAAGATTATATGTTCTAACGAGCCTAAAATTGTCACACTCCCTTATTTAGCGATTTAATTCTCATTTTCTTTTAATCTTATAAGAGTCGGTGTTGCAGAGTTACCCCCTTGATTTTTAACTCATCATTATATAAACTGGAATTAATGCTAATTTATCGCATATATTTATTGATAATTGAATTGACCTTACTTCAAAGATTATAGGTTCTAACTTTCTTACAAATAATTAGCTTACTCTATTTAAGTGATTCATTTAGCCTCTTTGTTTTCTCTATGACATAAAATGTGAGTAAGTTAATTGCTGCTAATTAACTAATCACTACATAATGGAGAAAAATGATTATTTATATAAATTGAAGGTTAATTCCTAGTCAAAATACTAAATATCTTAAAATGAAATTAGCTTAGTTTTAAATTGAATAAAAATAATGATTCGTATCCGTTTACAAAAATTGTGGTTAATCTACACTTTATTCATAACAGCTTCCCTTGATAAGGCGTTTCCAATGAATTTACTAGATGGGATCAAACTAGGAATGATATACTTTTTAAATAAGTAAAATCATTAAGTTTTAAAATTAGAAACATAATAAATATAAGGAATACGAATTGTTAGGGTTATATATACTAGTATCTAGATACAGTTGCCCCAATTAATCGTACCAAACGTTTTACGCTGAATATCATTTAGAAATTGACAATTTAATCTATTTTTGATGAGAGATGGAGTTTATGGTATGTTCAGTTATACAGGGTGTTCGGAAAGTCACTGTGCACTTACATATTTATTAACATAAATGTTTCAATATAGAATACAGGAGGTAAATATGAATGACAATTATAAATTATGTTGAAAGTGACCCCCCTTGGCATCAATACAAGCTTGGACCCTTCTTATTTTGTTTCTAAACACCGCTATCAGTTGCACTTACATATTTATGAACATAAATGGTTTGGGGTCGATATCTGAAATATTAAAAAAAATTATTAGAAAAGTGCACAGTGACTTTCTGAACACCATATAGATATACTAGAGAGGACGTTTATCAATAAAATAAATTTAGTATTTTTTTCGAAAAATATTGGCATGGTTTTGTTTCCGAAATGGAGGTTTTACCCTTTTTTTTACCTTTATGCATTTACATAATATTTATTCAATTTTTAATCCTGTACATCACAAATAATTCACCTTAACAATTGCATATTTTTTATCTCTATACTTACTGTACCAACCTAACGTAAGAGGAATAATATTATTAGTTAGCAACACATTACAGCAAAGTATAGCGGCAGTCATTCAAATATATTAATATATTCCAAGAGTTATAAATCTTATGTAAATAATTATATCGTAGTTAACTTACCTTTTTTCCAAGACCTTTTAATGAATGTGACATTAGAACTTGAAGCAACTACATTTTATTTATTAAATGATATTATTTGTATGGACTACACCGAGTGATCTTATTAATTACAAAAAAAACGCAGCTAGTTTTAAAATTATCAGCTTTGATACAACGATTTCTTCTTTTAATTGCGTTGACTGAATTCGATGCAAAGTAAACCTCTATGGAAAGGAACTAAAGCTAAAGAAAACCCCTATGGAAAAGAACTAAAGCTAAAGAAAACTTGGCAATTCTTTCATCTAAACAATGGGAGGCGAGGGGGCACAAATTTAAAAGTTACCTCGGACTCTCATTGGAGAGGGGCCCAAACGATTCTCCCATCACTTTTTTCAATGACTAAAACAGTTAATTAAACGGATTCGGAATTAAACTGTGTTAATCGCTACTTATATTATTGCTGTCAGACTAATAAAATGTATCACTATAAGTTTTGACTGGTATATTTGATAAATGTAATATCTCAGTTTCGCATTTTTTTTGTTAATTTCTTGCCATCATACATAAGTATTCTGTACTAAAGCGTCTTAATTACTTTTATTGTTGCTGTAACAGACTGATGGAATGTATCAATGTGAATTTTAACTAGTATATGTGTTCAATATGTAATATCTCGGTTTCACATTTTGTAGTTTATATTTTTAATCATACATAAATATTTCCTATTAAAGTGTCTTACTTATTTTTATTGTTTTATTTGACACATATTCAATCATACCAGAGTGCACAAAAATATTGCAGGGGTAGTTATTTTCATATCATTCATCCCGAGCTCCCAAATCCCTCGCTACGCCACTGCATCCAAATATTCAGTTGTTTTTTTTTTCATTCTGCTTTCAAAAATTAAAAATTCAAAACATTAGACAACATTTAAATATTTGCTAGCCGAAGTGTCATAATTTTTCATCGTGCCCATTAACTCCTTGCTACCATTTTCATTCTTTAAATATCCAATAATTGTCATCCATTTCATCTGTCGTTTTATTAGAGCTTTGCAATTTTCTGCACTCTCCCTTTCTTTTAAATTAGTTCTAAAATATTCTCGAGCTAATTTGGAAATACGCTAACTTGAAGGCAAAAAATAACTTACAAAGATACACTTCACTATTCAAAGGTAATAACTGCGAGACTCGAACTAAAGTGGCTAGAAATAAAAGCCACTTTTCACATACCTTTGAGGACCCTTAACACTGGAACTGCAAACTGAATCGGGGAATAGAAAACTCTGACCGATGAGTAACTTCGACGCCAACTTGGAAACCTGATCGATAACCACTCTCCTTGAAAGAGGTCGTTCTAAGCAACAATTTTGCGAATTGATTCCACCACCTCTTGACTCAGATCTACAACTGCACACCCATGAGAATGTATTTGGGTTGGTCGCATCCACTGGACGTAAGTTTAGGAATAAATAGAATCTAAGACCATCTATTATTGACATTCTCAAATTAACAGGACCCATAAAAGGACCTACCCTCGTTACAGCACTGAGCAGGCTCCAATAAAGTTGCATCCCTTTCGTCCCTTGTCCCCTAGCTTTCCTTCTTTTTGTAGGTGGCCTGTACATACCTCCCACATTTTCTTATTCCCTAACTTCACAACTTTTGAGATGAATTGCTTTGTAAGAATATTTGGTCAGAAATGCTCTTGTTTGCAATTGCAGGTGATAAATAGGCCATTGACCATAGTTAAAAGATATTCACATTCAGAAAGATTTTGTATCGGATCGATTGTCGACAATTATGAAGAGAATAACATTGCCTGTGTATTCATTTATGGCGTATGTATGTCTGTATTTATTTATGATAACTAAGGGCTGTGAGGAAGTTTTCCCAATGACACCGATTTTGATGTTAGTTATTAGCTTCGTTACCAGGCAACTGGAGCCGATGTTTGAAGCCCCATCCAGGCAACTCTTTAATCAATGGCGCAGACTTCAATATTGCTATGGAAATATAATGATTCGTTAATATAAATATATATATATATATATATATATATATATATATAAAATATATATATATATATATATATATATATATAATATATATATATATATATATATATATATATATATATATATATATATATATATAAATTGTTGTGTTAGGGTCCGTGTCTAAGTTGGTGGTGTAGTTGCTGTTGTTATCGAAAATTGTATGCTTTTTGTGTCGATGATTAGGAGGTTGTCTGGTGATGTGGTGGAGGGAATGATTTGAATGTTACGTTTTCTGTCTAAGTTGTGATGCATGTAGTTTTAGGTGATTTTTTTATTGGTAGAATGTTTCGTCTCGTCGTGTAGATGTTGGGTGTTTGTGTTAACCATGTATCCTGTGGCAGTGCGGATGGCTGTGTTTTGTATTGTCTGTAGCTTTTTGGTGTTGGTTTCTGAAATGATTGGAGACCAGATTGTGTTGGCGTATTCTAGTGCTGGTCTTGTGATTGTCTTGTATGTGTTAATGAGCGTTTCATTTGTTTTCACCCAGTGTGTAGTTGTGAGTGTCTTGATGACTTCGAGTGTTTTTGTTGCCTTGACTATTGTGTTTTGAGTATGTTAGTTTGGGGTCGAAAGTAAGGCCAAGGATCTTCGGTTCTTTTGTGGTGGGTAGTGTTATGCTTTGTATGTTTAGATTTAGTGTTGTGTTGTATTCTGCAGGGTCTGGTGTGAATAGAGTGGTCAGTGTTTTGGTGGCGTTTAGCTTTAGTGAGTTTTCTATTGTCCATGTGTGTATTTTGTTGAGGTAAGGTTGTATCTCTTGTGCAGCGGCTTCTGGTTTGTTGTGTGAGGAGAGGATTGTGATGTCGTTTGCATAGGTGTTAATTTTTACTGTTCTTGTGGGAGTTGGTATATCTGAGGTGTAGATGTTAAAGAGTGTTGGGGAAAGTACTCATTTTAGGAACTCAGGGTTTTGTGTGTCTGTGTTTGGATTTTGTGTTTTGTATTTGGGTGTATTGGAATCTTCTCTTGATATCTTTTGCTATGTACTTGATGAGTGTGGTGGGAATGGTGAGTTTGTGGATCTTGTTGATTAGTTTTTGGAGGTCTACTGTGTCGAATGCTTTGGACATGGCAAGGGAGACTGCTATGATTCTATGTGGTGGAATTTTCTCGTTGAATCCATTTGTGATTATGTTGTTTATTCTGTGTAATGCTGTGGTGGTTGAGTGCATGGGTTTGAACCCATGTTGGTGTGGTGTCTTTCGGATGTTGGATGTGATGTAGGGTAGGATAAATTTTATAGTGTTTTGGTTATGGATGAAAGCAGCGCTAAAGGGTGGTAGGAGTCTCCTTTGTTTATGTCTTTGTTTGTTTGGATATTGGGAATATTTTATACTTTCCACTGTTTAGGTATGTTGTTTGTGTTTATGGCAAGGTTGTAAATGTGCGTGTGGAGATTTATGGCGTTTTGACCTAGGTATATGAGGTGTTTAAAGTTTATGTCATCAGGGCTGGTGGCGTTGTTGTCTCTTGCTTGTTTATGGATCTGATGGTCTGTTTTGTTTTGGTTGTTAATTGTGGTTTGGGGAGTTTTTTGTATGTCTCTCTATTTTCCTGTTTTTACTTTTCGTTTGGTGCATGCTTGTGTTTGTGAATTGTTTGTTGAAGTGTTTTGTATGGATGTTGTGGCTTCTTTGTTTCCGAAGGTGATGGTGTTGTTTTGTAGCTGTGTTGTTTTTTGTTTGTGAGGCCAGCGATGGTTTTCCAGAGTTTGTGTGTTTTTGTTTTGTGGTCCCATGGCTGGTCTAGGTGATGTTTGCATAATTCTTGTTTGTGTTATTGTATGGCGTCATCTATTTGTTCGTTTTGTTCTATAATGTTGGGGTCTGATGGGTTTTGTTTTCTAGTATTGTTCCGTTGTGCTATAAGGTATCTGATTGGTTCAGGGAATAGATTTTGTGTGTTGTGATTTTTTCCACGTGGGATGTTGTGTTTTTTCGCTTGTAGGAAGGTGTTGGTTAGTATTTTGTTTGCCTTGTGTGCATCTTTGGGGAGTTGGATATTCGCGAGTGCTTGTTAAATTTATTTTGTGTATTCTGTCCAGTTTGCCTTGTGATAATTTGTATGTTTTGAGGTTTTGTTGTAGCCTGAAGTTTGTTTTTGTGTTTAATGTGATTAAGATGGGGAGATTGTCAGAGGAGAGAGCGTGTGTCGTTTTTCAGGTGAGGTGTCTGTGCATGGTGTTTATTGCAGTGGAAGTTTGTGTTTTCAATAAGACCAAAGAAAATACACAATCTAATTCAGCTGTAAAAGAAATAGTTTATGAAAATCTCCGCAACAACCAGGAAAAAGTCCATTTCGACAGAAAGCGCCAGCCTTCTCAAGAATGACCTAATTCTAACTCATTACGGCACCGGACATAATCATTAAATCAATTAAAAACATATGCAATGCTTCCCCCAAAACGGATACTTCTCAAACCACTTCAAACTAGGCAAAATGATCTATATTCCAAAACCACGTAAATCAACGGATCTTCTCTCCAACTCCAGACCTATATCACTTCTGAATTTTATCGGAAGAGTCTTCTAGACAATTATCAACAGAGACACCAAAATGTCACTTGAAATTATCGCCTAAAATATCGCCAAAGTTAAAATAGGAAAAAAATACATTAACTTAGTCCCAAGAGATTTAGAAAAAGCCTTTTAGAGTAACAAGGAGTAACAAGAAGTAACAGTACCCTAGGAGACCTTACGGTCCATTCAAAGAGGGTACCTTTGGACTAGCAATCGAGCAGGCACATGGCTGCTCAATTGTTTTGCGTCCCTAAACGGCCACTTTTCAAGACTTTGTCTAGTCTTGACTTGAACTGGTCAACAGATTCACTGTTGACAACTTCCACTGGAAGTGTGTTCCACTTACCGCAGATACTGTGAGTGAAAAAAATTCCACACAGATTGCGGTTGTAACGCTTCAGTTCAAGTTTGAAGCTGTGATTGCGCGTTCTGTTCTCACTCAGTGTGAACGTATCCTGGTAATCAACATTGTAGAACCCTCGAAGTATTTTGAAAACTTCGATGAGCTGACCACGCAGTCTACGGGTTTCCAGCGAGAACAGGTTTAATTCCCTTAGTCTATCCTCATAACTTTTGTGTCAGATAGAGGGAATCAGCTTGGTTGGCCTGGCTTGTACGCGTTCCAACCTTGCGATATCCTTTCGAAACGAAGGACTCCAAAATTGTACGGCATACTCCAGGTGCGGCCGAACGAGGGAGTTGTACAGACAAAGTACTATCTCCTTGTTACGGTATCCAAACTGGCGTTTTATGTAGCCTAACAACTGGATCAAAGGCCTGCAATACAAGATATTGAATCTCCAGATAAATAATAGTCTGGAGAGAATTTTCAGCGACAATCTGACAGATTGAAAGCCTACGGGGTAGTCAATGATTACAAAGTACCCGCGATCGAATTGAAAATTGGAATCCCACAGGTTGCCTCACCTCTACAGTGTGTTCGATTTATACAGCAGACCTGCCAACACCTCTAATGCCCAAATGTCTGTCTCAATATCAGTTCGTTGACGATATCAGTTACTTAGCAGTCATCCATTACAGGAATGATAGAGTTTAAGTACGGACAACAGCTATAGAGATTGAAAATATCATCCGATTCGAAGTGGACTGGAAAATAAGATTGAACAGGAAAAAATTGTCTGTATTTCCTGTCTCGAGACGAAAAGTAGCGGATATTGAAGTAAAATGACAGCTATACCATATTATCCATAAGACAAAGTGCTAAAGATAACCTGAAGAGGCTACATAAGACACGCAGCCGAAAGGATAATAAGAAAAATTCTTCCACTAAGCATCTTATTTTCACTAAGGGGCATAAACACTAATAAAAATAGAAGTATCTATTTAGCTCTAGGAAGGAAGATGTTTCTCTACTCTCCATTTCCCCTAAATACTTTAACAAAATCAAAAAGCAGGGATCTTCAGATAAGTTTAAAACATAGCCCTTTCTCTAATCATCAACAGTAGAAGAAACAATAGAACCACTCGACGTTGTCATCAGAAATAGAGCAGAAAATTTGGGAGGAATATCTACAACCTTCTTCCAACCTTTGCAGAATACACCATCGCCAGAGTGAACACTCCTTTCAACTCGAGATACCCAGGTTGAAGAATTCAACAGAGAATAGTGGAAACACCATTGTACATACAACCAATACTAACACGATTCAATAAAAGTAACCATATCCCCAGGAGCTCTACCTAACGTGAGACAACCTAAACAAACATGAGATATATTACCTAATAAGTCTCAAAAGAAAGAGATCCCAAAATGACTAATGGAATATGACACCTGAAGTGATCAAAACCCCCAAAGTAAACATATTCGAAGTGAAACAGAGTACGAGTATAATCTTGATAAGTAAATAACAACTATAATGTTAAAACAGAAACAAAAAGTGCTCGAGGGAAAGGCTTAAGAAACCTTCATAGTACAGAAGACATAGCATACCTGAACAAGCATATAATACACGCAAAACTAAGTAGGAACTAAACAGTACAAACACAACGGCATGAATGCTACATAACGCACAAGACTGAAATAAAAAATAAATGGTTACAGAGATTAGCCGACTCACCCGACAACTTTACTGAACATGTGATTACATACAAGTAGAGCAACGGTAACGAATGAACTAGCAAAGGATGAATATAAATCATGATTAGGATTCCACATAAATCTGAAAGTGAAAACAAAATGTAACTATTCCATTCTATCCTTCTCTCCCCAGCTAAAAGAAGAGAGTCACTCGAGATCAACTTATGCTCCCTTACTATCTTTTTGTTGTCACCGTCTTTCATCTCCTTCTTCTCGTATGATTCCTTATTGGAGCCCGCCATTTCATCTCCTTCTAGCCCACCAAACATGGTGGGACCTCTTGGAGGATGGTGGCAGAGTGGAGGAGGAAGGGGAGGAGGCGGCCGATTCAACTATATCTTCCATACTCGATCAGTAAAGGGACGACTATTCTTTATATCTCGGAAGATGACATACCTTAGTCGATAGACTTGTTGAAATAAATTATCTCTTTAGACAGTGTTTTGTCGCAACTTTCAAATTCAGAGAAGTATCTGTTAAGCGAACAAAGAACTAAAAATTAAAGCAAGCAATGTTGTTATCGCTGTAGACTTTAATAAAGCATGTACTCAGCATGGCATCTTACCTAATAAGTATACATACACACACACAAACACATACACATATATAAATATATATATATTCTTTTTTATTTTCTCTTTCTATATAAAGAAAGATAAAAATAAAATACAAGTTCTTTGGGTGGTAACAACCACCACAGGGCCTTTGCTATATTTAATTTCTGCCTTTGAAAAACCTTTTGAAGACAGAATGTAAGATGCAGAAACCTTGAATTGCAGACCATATAACAATACAGAACAAGAGAAATAAAAATTTAACGTATATGAGCGATGAAACAAGAAACAGAAATTTTTAAGTTCAAGAGAAAGGGACATCGGAAGAACACAAGGATCAAAGAGAGCAAAGGACGGCACAATAAAGGCAATTCATACTGAGAAGACAGAAATAACGCCATGTGACATGGATAATGAGGCTTTAAATTGTGAAAGGGTAAGAAAATATAGTAAAAAACTCCCTTAGAGCTTCCTAGACTAGGGAGATATTGTGTTTGATAAGGTAACGCTTTGGTAAGATTGAAGCACCTTGCAACGCCTTACACTGCATGCCTCGTTTTATAAAATAGGTAGAGCTCTGGGACCAAATTTCAGGATTTAATAGACCCAGCGAGGAACTCCACAAATGGACGCTTAGTGGATTTATCGAATTCTAAAAGTTGCTATGTGTGTAAATTACGGAAATAATATGCCAAGCCTAATAAATAAAGAACTAAAGAGAATTAGGAAATTAAACTATATATATGTTAAACTGTACAATTAGGCAAGCGGTCGATAGAGTCGCGTGGAACCCCACGAATATTTAAAGATATCAAAGGTGACCACTTGGATTAATACGAGGATCACACACAAGCAAACATACGCATGTTGGAAAAAATTATCAGCAGCTGAAAAAAATGTAGGCTCTGACCCGAGAAATATCACAGATACTTGCAACAAGCGATTCACTATAATAAAGCTAAATCCATGGGAAATATGTAGGCACATCAGCTACAAAGAGCTGTCGGAAAGTCCGCCCAAAGGGTGGAAATAACGAACAAGCTAGATCACTAGGTCCGCCCCACGAACAAGTCATATATATATATATATATATATATATATATATATATATATATATATATATATATATATATATATATATATATATATCTATATATATATATATATATATATATATATATATAGAGAGAGAGAGAGAGAGAGAGAGAGAGAGAGAGAGAAAGAGAGAGAAAGAGAGAGAGAAAGAGAGAGAGAGACTAATTATTGGGAAAAAGATTCATCATTCCTGATTCATTAACTCAATTCATTCCCTTAGTAGCATCACGGAATCCCGTTTACTCGCCTAAGTCCTGCTGCCTTTAGACTCGATATTTTGCGTAAAATAGTAAGCTTACACATTGACCGCAAAAAACTCGAGACGTTTCCGCATGCCCCTAGAGTAGGCTAGTTCACGAATAAAGTATTCTCTTTGCCGATTCCTTTCAAAGTCCTTTACTTACCCAATTACGGAGCCACCTTCGTTCGGTAAGCTAGGCTTAACGCACAACCCTCGTAATAAATTATAAGGAGTCAGAACCAATTCGACAGAGGCGTAAAGTAGGCCCACTGCCTAAAGTCCTCGTCATCCGTCGAACGCAATAGCAACGAGGACTCTTCAATACATGCCTTATAATTACCAACCACGCACCCACAAACCGGTAACCAATATCACAATATAAACAGGTAACACAACCGGTACCATTAACCATATCCCCCATAAACTGATGACCCTCTTCAGTTGAACAGTGAAGGTGACGATAACAAGGTCTGCTGACCAAAAGGTCGCGTGCTCTCACATATTCTGATTTATGTCCTTACTAGCAATTCTATCATTTGGCCTAATAGTTATGATGTTATTGCCAAAACAACATAATTTGCCCTGCTAACCTTGGGAGGATTCTGGCAATTATATAATTCGAAAGTAAATCTAAAACAACATCAGGCTTTCAAATATCGTTAGAATCGGCCCGATTGTTATGATGTTGTCGCCAAAACAAAATAATCCCCGGGCTAACGTTGGGACAACCTTGCCAATTATATCATTCAAAAGAGAATGTAAAACAGCATAAGGCTTGCAAATTTCATTAGAATGAGAAGAATAGTTATGATGTTATTGCCAAAACACCAAAAAAGCAAACCGGGGACCGACCGACATAGTGAGATGTAGAGTCGCACGCGACTAAAAAATAGACGCATTATACCATCAACAGGCAGGGCAAGGAGAGATAGAGATCCTGAACGCCATCATCATTAAGCCACCCGTCTACGAAGCTGCAGTTGCATGTGGGTTCAAAATCGTAGAAGCCCAGTTTCACATTTCAAGAGTAAGAAGGAGGATACTAAATTCTTTCATTTGGGGGCTGCATTACTTCCCGAGACCGTCGATCTTCTTCTGGCTGCAATACTATCTACTCATAATTACCAGTTCTTAAGGACTGAAATGATTGGGCTCTTCAAGAGGACGAAACCCGAGCTTTTCGAGAAGCTCATTTCCTCCTCCACGTTCACCGGTCGACTTTCTACCAATTTGGAAGAACTAAGGAGAACTGCTCTACAGGTAGGAGTTGGTGAGGAACTCGTGAGGCACAAGTTTATCCAATCCCTGCCAGTCAACATCGCGTCCATAATTGCTACCCAGAAGGAACTTACCCAAGCCCAGTTAAGAAAGCTTGCGGATGAACTAATACCATTCTATAGAGCACAGTGTCGTAATGTTAATGATAACAGTGAATCAATAGACCGTAGTGCCACTTCTATGTCCGATATGTGTAATCCTAATAATGGAAGTGATGATTATATAGATAAAGTGAATTCTACGGGTAGTGCGGGATCAGTGCCTATAAGTGCGTACCCTAATGGGAACCGTCCCAATTTTGTGCAGCAAAATAATGATCATAGTGCTTATAATATACCGGTGGGATTGCGACCTTTTCGAAAGAACCAAAGACCTGTAGTCTACCCTCAACATTTGTACTTTCGTAAGAATGCGAAATTCTGCAAACCTTGGTGCAGGTGGCCAAAGAGAGGAGAACACTTGCAGATGCAACCTTCCTCCAGGATATCTTCGCTAACCCCGGCGCTAAACTAGCAGGGCATGGCATTCCAAGTGCGGCCGCTGGCATGCCATATGTTTTCAACGTCGCCCCTAAAGTGTATAAAATAAATGTGAGTTTCTAATTGATACGGGGGCGAGTGTGCCGATAATTCCAGGTAAATTGGTGAATTCAGCTGAATTGCGGGAGTTCATTGTAAATATTACGACGGCTAATGGCGGCAAAATAAAAGTGCACCGCGAGGTACACACGGATATAGTTATCCCTAGTCTTCGCCTATCAGTCAGGTGGTCATTTGTGGTCGTGGATACCACTTCATGGTTATTAGGAATTGATTTTCTGGGGCATTTTACTCTCTTAGTGGACTGTGCGCGCAGCATACTTATCGACGAACAAACCAAATTCATATCAGAAATAAAAGTAACAGGGGAGACTGCGGTAGCTTTAATTATCTATGACCTAAAATACCTACCGCCCTATTTTAAACCCATAATGGAGAAATATGTGGCTTTGTACAGTCCTGCACACGCTAATCTCTCCCCAACTTTGCCGAACTCAGTGATGCAATTCACCTTTTGGAGTTCATGGGAAAGAAGTCAATGATGCTAAAGGAAGTCGACGAGACACCTCTACAGGAATCGGAAAGAATAAAGACAAGACAGACGTCTTCACGCGCTCCGGGAGAAGAGTCACGTTTACCAGGAACCGGTCATTTCTATATTTTTTAATCCTTGGGGTGGCATTATATTGCAGTGGCATATTATAATGAAAGAGGAAGAGGCATAAATATAAACAAGCCTCATTACTCTATAGCCTTTTGTGTATCGAACTATGTATATGTACTGTGTGATAATTATAGCATTTGTATAGCAGTAAAAAAGGGATGAGACCCAGTTGTAAGATAAATTAGATATTATTTTGTATAATATGGTAGAACACGACATAATGAATAGGCCCGTTTGGTTGAGTAGAGATATATGTGCTTACGAAGACCGATGCCCTGTACAAATGTTAAAAATGCTGTTAGACATTAGGTCTGCTTGAATATGTATCTACCAATGTATTTATAATGAGTTATATTTTAGTACCTCCATTACTGGCAGGGGAGGCCTGTAGGACTTGTTCTATAAAATAGGTAAGCTTCTGGTCCCAAATTGCAGGATTTAATAAACCCTGCGAGGAACTCCACCAATTGACGCTCGGTAGATTTATCAAATCCTAAAAATTGCTATGTGTGTAAATTAAGGAAATAATATACCATGCCTAATAGATAAAGAACTAAAGAGAATTAGGAAATGAAACTATATATATGTTAAACTGTACAATTAGGCAAGCGGTCGATAGAGTCGCGCGGAACCCCACGAACATTTAAATATATCAAAGGTGACCACTTGGACAAATACGAGGATCGCACATAAACAAACATACGCGTGTTTGGAACATTTATCAGCAACTGAAAAAATATAGGCTCTGACCAGAAAAATTTCACAGATACCTACAACAAGCTATGAGAAATATGTGGACACAACAGATACACAGAGCTGTCGGAAACTTCGTCGAAATGGAGGAAATAATGAACAAACTAGATCACTGGCTCCGCCCTACGGACAAGTCAAGGCCACGCCCCTTGGATACGAAAAATATAGAGAGACAGACTCTCATTATTGAGAAGATTCATTATTCCTGATTCATTAACTCAATTCATTTCCTTAGTAGCGTCATTAAATTCCGTTTACTCGCCTAAGTTCGGCATTGTTAGACTCGTTACTTCGCTTAAAACAATTAGCCTACACATTGAAGGCAAAGAACTCGAGACGTTTCTAGTCGCCCCTTTAGTAAACCAATTCAAGAATAAAGTTATATTTTCTTTGCCGTGTCCTTTTAAAGTCCTTTACCTACTCCGATTACCGAGCCAACTTCGGTAAGCCCAGTCTAACGCACAGCCCTCATGAGAAATTATAATGAGTCAGAACAAATTCGACAGAGGCGTAAAGTAGGCCCACTACCTAAAGTCCTCGTCACCTGTCGAGCGCAATAGCAACGAGGACTCTTCATTACACGCCCTTATAATTACAGACCGCGCACCCACAAACCGGTAACCTATACGACCACATAAACAGGTAACACGACCGCTAAAATTAACCATACCTCTCATAACACATGTGTTCGTGTGAACGCGAATGCATGTATGTTGAGGTAGGATAGCATGGATTTGATTCCTTCCGTCTTTGGTTACCTCTCCTCCCTCTCTGGTCGCACTATTCTTTGGCTATTGAACACGCTCCGGAGAGGTTTATGGACATATGAGGGGAAAAGCGTGATTCAGCATCTCTTGGGTGTCAGGTTACCTACCGCGCCTGCTCTCCTTTTACCTTTATCACCCCCTCCCCTCCGCGGTTCCTTGAAAAACCATTTGCAGGAAGAAATCGGCTCACAGAACAGTTCCGAAGTTCAAAGAAGAAAGAACTCTTAAGCTCATTTCTCTAAAACTTTCCTCAAATTCTCAAACTCTTGGACTCGGCCACACATAACACTTCCGAAATTTGAAGACGAGGGAAATCAGATCTGATCTTTCCTGCGGCACCTACATAGAACGAGTCCTCACTTAGCGTAAGTTTCACGTCCCTTATTCTCCCATCAAGGTAAGCTTATACCCATTTTCTCGAATTGGTTCTGCTAGTTCCCTCGAATTCATATCAAACTTTCAAGCTCATTTGACCCCCTCTCTCGCCTAAATTCATCCTAACATTCGGTCCTTCAAATTCATACATAACTTTTTATCTATTTCGTACCTTTAGCTAAACTCTAACTAACGAGAGCATTCGGAACTAAACATCGTTTCGGATAATTTCTGGTGAGGCAAAATTATCTTTCCAAACCAATCGGAGACGATCGCCTCTCATCTAAGCTCCACCAACTTGCTCAGCACTGCTCTGCTTTCTGGGTAATAAACTTTACAACTTTGGTGGACTTGAGTCACTGTGCCTGAGAGCTCAACAGTAGAGCATTTGATCGGCAATCAGCACAACCGGGTTCGACTCTTGGCTAGGATTATTCAAACTTTTTTCTCCCGGCGTTATTTCTGTCTTCTCAGTATTGATTTCCTTCCTTGTGCCGTCCTTTGCTCTCTTTGATTCTTGTGTTCTCCCAATGTTCCTTTCTTTTGCCTTTCAAAACTCCTGTTTCTTGTCTCACATGACAAAACGTAAGAGGAGGGGATAGGAAGAAGGCGGGCGGAGGAGGAGGAATAATCCTAATTAGAACCAAATATAGAGAAAGGGAATTTGAAGGAAATGAAGTAAATACGTGTACGATTCACTCACATATGGCCCCAACATAAAACTCATAAATCATTGTAGGAAGGGCAAATCATATCGTTATAAAGAAGGGTAGGTGGTGCATGATGTAAAGGGGTAGGAGAAAGAGTGAGATGTGGAAGAGAAGTCAAAGTCGAGAAAAGGAAGGGAGAAGGGTGGTTTTGGGTGATATACATATTTAGTTATACACACAATGTCTCTCTTCAAACGAAACTGTGGCACTCGGAAATTTACTTACATTCCTGCCTAATTAGAACATTTACTAATATTTATAATTAGGAGTAACAAGGAAAGGAAGTATCCTAGGAGACCTTACGGTCCATTCAAAGAGGGTACCTTTGGACTAGCAATCGAGCGGGCACATGGCCGCTCAATTGTTTTGCGTCCCTAAACGGACACTTTTCAAGACTTTGTCTAGCCTTGACTTGAACTGGTCAACAGATTCACTGTTGACAACTTCCACTGGAAGTGCGTTCCACTTACCGCAGATACTGTAGGTGAAAAAATTTCCACACAGATTGTGGTTGTAACGCTTTAGTTCAAGTTTAAAGCCGTGATTGCGCGATCTGTTCTCACTCAGTGTAAAAATATCCCGGTAGTCAACATTGTCGAACCCTCGAAGTATTTTGAAAACTTCGATGAGCTGACCACGCAGTCTACGGGTTTCCAGCGAAAACAGATCTAATTCCCTTAGTCTCTCCTCATAACTTTTATGTCGGATAGAGGGGATCGGCTTGGTTGCCCTGGCTTGTACGCGTTCCAGCCTTGCGATATCCTTTCAAAACGAAGGACTCCAAAATTTTACGGCATACTCCAGGTGCGGCCGAACGAGGGAGTTGTACAGACAAAGTACTATCTCCTTGTTACGGTATCCAAACTGGCGCTTTATGTAGCCTCACATCCTTTAGGCTTTTTTCTCCTCTGCCTCGATGCACTGTTTCGAGAACTTGAGGTCGCTAGTGATAGTTACACCCAAGTCCTTCCCAGTGTCACTCGATTCAAGAGCAGTGCCCTTAAGGATATACTAAGATTGAAGATTTCTGTGGCTAATATGCATTACTTTGCATTTATTCACGTTAAAAGGCATTTGCCACGTGTCCGATCACTCCCCTATCTTCCCAAGATCTTCCTGCAGGCGGGCAGTATTTCCATCCTTTGCAACGTTCATACCAAGCTTGGTATCGTCGGCAAATTTGGAAATCTTGGCAACCATGTCACCGTCCATGTCGTTGACGTAGATGATGAAAAGTAGTGGTCCCAGGACAGAACGTGGAGGCGCCCCGCTAGTAACGGGCACCCACTCAGAAACCTGTCCATTCACCACCACCCGTTGCCGTCTGCCACTTAGCCAGTTCTCGATCCAGCCGGCTACTTTTCCGTCTATGCCCAGCGCTCGCACTTTCCGGAGAAGGCGGCGATGTGGTACGTTATCAAAGGCTTTCTGAAAGTCTAAGTAGACCACATCCACTGCCTTGTCCCAATCGTGCTCACTGAAGACGAAGTGGAAGAATTCCACAAGGTTCGTCAGGCATGACCGTTGCTTTCGGAAGCCGTGCTGGGAACTCCTCAGTAGCAGGTTTGACTCTAAATATGACGTCAATTCGTCCACCATCATGCTTTCCATTAGTTTACCGACTATCGAAGTCAGACTGATAAGTCGGTAGTTTGACGGTTGGCTTCGGTCTCCTTTCTTGAAGAAGAATAATAAAGAAAATAGCCGCTTTAACACTAACCACCCAAGACAAAGGAGAACAAATATTAACAAATACAAAGGTAAATTATATTGAAAAAGTTCTACGCGGAAATAATAAGCCTAAGCATAGACAGTCACAAATAAAGTGATATGCAGACACAAAGGTACTCATGGACTGATCGACAGACAGACACTGACCGATATGCGGGCATGACTGATAAATAGACAAAAAAGCACGTAAACAATTGTTAAATATACACAGTTGCTTCTGTATATATATATATATATATATATATATATATATATATATATATATATATAGAGATAGATAGATATTGTCATGGTATAGGAAGGACCGAGTGATGGCTGTAGTTCGTACGTATGGGTTGTTTACGTACTTAACCAAACTCCGTTATTAACGTATTATCTCTCTAAGAGTGCCATATATGTTTGATTATTATTATCTTTTTTATTGTTATCTGATTATAACTTCTTTAATCTTTAAGGGTTCCTTTTGCCATACTTAGCATTTCGAGGATAAAATAAAAGTTTGTTAAGACAAACTAAAACTTTAATTAAAACAAAAAATAAACATGAACCAAAGAAATATTACATACTAAATACACAGAAATGACTTCAATAAGTTTAAGTAAGTCTTTCTAATTTGACCTATTGAATTGGGTTTGAGTCTGACCTTGAACTCAATAAGCTACGTTACCTCAGGAATGTTATTGTCTGGGTGACGCGTGCCGCTCGTCCAGATGGTCGGTGCGGACGGAATAGCTTTAAAGCCACAGAGGACTTTGGCGAGTGTGGCAGATGGGGAAGCCACACGCCTTCAGCAGGAAATGATATCCCCACGGGATAGTGAAAGAATGTTCCTTTCATCTCTTCGGATTACTCTGGGGAATAATTCGCACTGGCTAGCGATGAAGCAATGCTTGAATCCTTTGACTCAGGGGAGTACTGGAGGGAGTGCACTCGGGGGTCTTCCTCAAGGGAAAGGACAATCTCTGTGCTTTAGGATGCACAAGGATAGGAGGGGTTTCTCTGACGAGAGTAAGATGAACTTGGTTCTTAATTTAAGTTAACTTGAAGTTCGGTGTGACCACCAGGAACGGGCTTGAGGAGGAGCTTCTTCTTAGTTCCGTTATTCCTTAAGGGCGAGGACTATTTCAGTGCTTTAGGCTACACCAGGATAGGTGGTGGGGTGGTGTTATCTGACGAGAGTAAGTTGAACTTGATGCTTAAATCAAGTTAACTTAAAGTTCGGTGTGACCACCAGGGACTAGCGTGAGGATAAGCTTCTTCTTCTTAGTTCCAGTATTTCTCAAGGGCGAGGAGTATCTCGGTGCTTTGGGCTACACCAGGATAAGGGTGAGGGGGGATGGGGTCTCTGATGAGAGTAAGTTGAACTTGAACAAGTTAACTTAAAGTTCGGTGTAATCACCAGGAACTAGCTCCGGATGAGCTTCTCCTTACTTCCTTCTGTTGGTAGCCTGGCCTCTTGCCGAGGACTTCGTAGCCTGCTGACTCACGTATTCTACCTCGTTTTTCTAAAGATTTTGGTATATATACGTCGTCACCCCACTAGGGTAGAGGTAGGCGGGAGGGGGGGATTTGTAGACCGGCCGCATGAAGATTCCTCCTCCAACGGTTTTTCTCAGGGCGTCGTACAGATGGCCCGGTCGGACCTTCTGGATTTCGGGCGACGCTCCTCTAACTTCGCCTCTGAGGTGAAATTGAATACCCGCTCTTAGGGAAAAATCTTACAGTTTTAAACCGATGTTATGGTCTCCAGGTCCGACCTGAGCTGATTAGCGCCTTCTGTGGTCTCGGAAGGTCGTTCAGCTTCTCATCCGGATGAGGAGCGAGATCGACGTGGTTAAGAGTTTGAACCATGGCGTCTACACTGCCAGGATGTTTGTGTTCAACAACCCGTGGCTCGACTGTGAAAGGGGTGGGGGGTATCGATTCCCTCATATATATATATATATATATATATATATATATATATATATATATATATATATATATATATATCATGAGCGCGAGAGAATGATGAAATAAATCCAATTTCACCCCCAGGAAAAAGAAAACGGAATAATCTTTCTTCGGAAGTAGTTATTTCTTACTTCGAAAAAATCCGAGCTGCGGTGGGATTTGAACCGTGTACATTGAGACAGCGAGCAATCGCTTTGATCTCAATTAAACAGCCCTTTAGACCACTCGGCTACGCGGATTTTTTCGAAGTAAGAAATAACTACTTCCGAAGAAAAATTATTCCGTTTTCTTTTTCCTGGGGGTGAAATTGGATTTATTTCAACATTCTCTCGCGCTCATGAGAGATATATGCATATATCATTATCGTCATCATCACTAACTCTATAATTTAAGAAGGGGATTTTTTGAGTATTTGAATAAAAATTTCATCTTAGGTTGGTTATAACTTTTTAACAGTTATTTCTAATAATTATTTTATAATATCAAAATGGTGAAGTTAAGAAATAAATATAAGTATCGGAATTTTGTGAATTTTTAAAACCCAAAGAATTACAAATGGTGAAGTTCAGAGAATTTATTTTTATATTTTATAGTTAAAGTGGCAATAATTGATAAAGTCAAGAAAGAAACCCCTTTTATTCATTCACTAGAATAAAAATAAAGATTAGCACTCTTAGAGGACGATCCTCAGTGATCACCGAGGCACGAAACAACGCCTCAAGTTAAAGTTATTGAACTTATTAAAAATTAATAAAACAAATAAATATATATATATACATATATAATCTCGGATAACCTACGACAACTTTATTCCATCACTTATTCTCAAATGTACATGGTAAACTTCATGGCTAGCCTAGATCAACCATATAAACAAATTCTACACATAATCTCAACAGCAATCTTTATTATAACTTACTTAAAATATAAACCCAACGAGAGCATCTCCGCGAAAAAAATGATAAGATCTTCATAATTACAGTTGTGAAGATAGAGGAAATAAAAATCTGAAGAAGATACGAGTATCTCGCTGCAAATCTACCTACAGGCATTTGTGCCTTGAGACACAACTTTCCACCAGATATCAACTGCTGCATATTTGTATATTTTCTCACTTGACACATCCTTACTCGCCTATCAACATCAAGTAACAAATATTTTCCTATTGGTAATCTTACACACCCAAATATTTCCAACGAAAATCAGACAGCCAACCAAAACGCCCCCCCAAAACAGACATGATTAAAATCATTACAACCCCTCCATTTATGATTTAAAACAAAAACAAAAACCGACACTGGTAAGCCTTACTAGCCATCCTAAATCGCAGAACCATTTAGGTACAAGTAACCTAAAACAAGTCTTCAGCCACTCTGTTCCGATAACTCTATTCCAAACTTAGGTAAATCTGCCAAATTAATACACAATTTCAGGTCAAACAACCTAACCACCGATCTCGCAGCATACCATTCAATCTTAATATCTGCACCACCTCCCAAAATATTAAATTTCCAGGACTAAAAGAAATCACTCGACAGATTCAACAAGATGTCTCCCTCCATAGCTTCCACAATCGCATTAAATAAACCCTGTACTCACTAACATCATTCAGCTCGCACAGGAAGGATTCAGCTAATCACCACAACAGGAAGAACAATACGTGCAATCATGGATATCGTCAGTCTTTGATACTTTACCTAGAAAATTATCATCCACGAATTACTAGATCCAGAACACGATTTCAATTACAAAATGACTTACCAACTTCCCCAAAGTAGACAATCAGTCAAAAAATAATCAAGAGAGATCTACACTTAATACCTTACAAAAAAGTGATCGTTACAGCTCTATCAAATCCAATGAAGAAAACATTTAGAGAAGTGAAAACACTTGTGAGGAGATTTCGATCACACAAAGCAATAGAAAATGTTTCACTAATGAGAAAAAAATACGTTAAAACACATAAAAACTCCCCAAATGTCCGTGTCACTCGCACATTCTTGAAAATAAAAGACATTTTTTTCTGAGTCCGCAATGGTCTCTTTGGTTACATCATTTGAGAATAATACCTCAATAATTTTGATTTCCGGTGGTATGAAACTTGATGCAATACTATCCTGACGTTATCTTATTTCAAAAGTTACCTGAAATAAGGGCATAAACAAATAATTTTGTACCTATGCAAGATGGGGCCCCTTTTCACAGTGACTAGCAAAGTAACATACCTCAGAGCTCGTACTCCCTATTTTATTGAACCAGAGAAATGAATACTTAACATCTCCTATCTTAATTCCATCGACTTGTTCTTGTGGTCAGTATTAGTAGAACAAGTTGCTGTTCTTTTCCTTAACAGGAAGAGCTTGGTTACACAGGCACCCCTGCGGGGTGTGGCCTACGTCCTTATTTGCTAATATAAACCGCCTTTTTTAATCCCCTTTATAGACTCTTTATTTTAACACCCTGAACACCCTTTTCTTCTTCTTCTTTTTCTTCTTTCTTTTTTTCTTTTTTTTCTTAGGTGACAACCAAACTAAAAGAAAAAATCTTATTCGAACACCTTCAAAAAATCTCGTTCTTAAAATATAGGGTTATGGATAATTCAACCGTAGTGAGAAACTAAATACTGGCTTCATTTTTGTCAGCAAATTCTGGCTGCTTTCGAAAGTATTCTATCAGAGTGAATTCCAAAGAATAATTCTAAGTAGAGAGTCTAAGTGGAAGCTGTCATAAATCAGGACGGAGGTTATATTGTATTTTTCATTCAAAACTGAACTTTATTCTGATGTTGTCTTCCACTTCATAGTTGCAATAATTAAGAATATATTAATATTTGAAAATTGATCCTGGTTCTAAGGATCTAGCATGTAAATAAATATATTTAATAGTTAGATTTAGAACCTCCTTGTGAGTTAACATAAGATTCTTGGCCTTTAGCCACGTCGATTTTTACTTTGGTTTTATGCCACTTATACATCAAGTAAAGTCACAAGAGATCTTGTAACAACTATATTTTAAAGATTAAAATGTGGAATAAAATTTGGTAATTTTCCTTTAGCTCATTCAAAATCCAAAGATTGTATCAACGTAGTTTGGAATATTCCGAATTGATAACTTAACAATGAGTTGGCCTAAAATTTTTAACAACAAAAGCTCCAACAAACTAGAACTGATGCTTAAAAAATAGACCAATTTATCCGCCAAAGTGCAAAAAATAATTCACCAAATTACAAACATATTCCACCAATGGCAACAAAAGTTCTACGAAACTAAAAATATTATATTATAAATATTATAAATCTTACACCAAACTAAAAAAATATTCGACAAAAAAAACAAACAAATGCTCTGCTAATCTACAAAAAATCCTCCACCAAAATACAATAAATGCTCTAATACCTACTTCGAATTCTCTACCAAACTACAAAGAATGTTCCACCAAACTACAACAAAAGCTCTATCAGACTATAATAAATGTTCTGCAAAACTGCAACAAATGATCTCCCGAACAGAAAAAAATTCTATACGAACTACAACAAATACTTCGTTAAACTACACAAAGAAATGCTCTACCATACTTCATCAAATATTTCAACAAACTACAAAAAATTCTTCATAAAACTACAACTGTTCTGCAAACTACAAATAATCCTAACCCAAACTACAACGAATACTCTGCCAAACTACAACAAATGCTACGCCAGACTGCACAATTGCTATACCAAATAACAAAGAATTCTGCACTAAACTACAACAAATGCTCCACTAAACAAAACAAATACTCTGCTAAACGACAAAAAATGATTCCTCAAACTACAAATTCGTCTACAACCTGCAACTACTCTCCATTGAACTACAACAAATGCCACACAAAATACCACAAATGCTACAACAAACTACAAAAAATATTCCACAATAAAGCAAAATATTCTACACCTAACTACAACAAATGCTTCGCTCAACTCCAGCAAATTTTCAACCAAAACTAAAAAATGGTCCACCACTACTATTACAAATACTCCGCCTTCTGATAAGGGAAAATATATGTGAAGAAGAGCGTGGAGAGAATTATAATTGTAGGATGGTATGTGTGGAATGGATTAACTCATGAGTCATTTTCAATTGCGCAATCAATTACCTTGAAATTAATGCACATTTAACACCAATCTCAATATTGATTCAAACATAAAATGAATAGGCCATTTACATATGATGACAAATAATATACGTTATTTTTCCTAGTCTCCAAATTGTTGTAGTTTGGTAGAGAATTTGAAGTAGTTGTAATGCAGCTAACAAGAGACAGTCATATAGCGCTCCATGGTTGCCGAAGTCCAGGTGGGTGGGGCACGGCGGTAAGATAAAGGTATATAGCCTAAATGAAAGATTAAATATCGTATATCAAAGTTCCTATACTGATAACTAAAATGTATTTTTTAAAATCAATAAAGTGTAAAATAACAAAGTGTTAGCTATATGATAAACATGATAAAATTGATAGCAAGAAAGTTATAGGAAAATGGTAATCCGAGAGTGCATAGAAGAATAATAATTATAACATATAAAATGTAGTAATAATAATATTGATATTTAGAGCATATACAAAACGATTCCTCGCAATATGTCCAAGTCCTCTATCATATCAATGTATTTCTTCTGTGTGGCAGAAAAAGGGATATATATATATATATATATATATATATATATATATATATATATATATATATATATATATATATATATATATATATATATAAGGTTCAGATAAATCCATAAGCAAGGTTTGTCAGACCAATTATGAGATGAAATTCAATATAATTATGCAAAAGTATTTTGCTCTGTTTGTTCTTAAGTCCTAATGGAGTTACTTTTTCGGGTGTGTATGAGGAATTTGTATGTTGGATTGTATGAGTTTTATGTGTGTGTGAGTACGAGTTATCTTCCACATTTGCTGCCTTTATATTTCGTATGTAAGCAGGAATATTTCCTTTGCTTCCCTGAAGGATGTAGGTATGTTTGCACTTCTGTAGGACTTTCTATGAGCCTTTAGATCGGGTGCATAAGGTAAGAAGTATCTGAGTGTCTCTTAAGGAAACGTACGTGCAGTTATCCACATATTTATTAATGTTTCTTTTGTAGCAAAGGGGCAAGAAACGAAGCAGGCAAAAGGATTCATGGCTGTTTGATGGCATTTTATGGACGTGTTGTAGAGGGGTGCTATCTCTGGCGACAAATAGGTCACCAGGAATGCGTAATGGTGTGTCATAACCAATGAATTAGGAAACAAGGTTGGCTGACCAAAAAGTCGCGTGCTTTCACTTATTCTTATTTATGTCCTTACAACTTTGAAAAATTTCAATAATTCCCGGAGTAACCTTGAGAGGACCTTAACAATTCTATTATTCGGAAGAGAATGTAAACACCTTAAGGGTTTCAAATTTCGTTAGGATCGGCCTAATAGTTATGATGTTATTGCCAAAAAACCCTAATTCCCTGGCTAACCTTGGGTGACTTCGACAATTATATTATTTGAAATGGAATGTAAAACAATATAAGCGTTTCAAATTTCATTAAAATCAGCCGAATAGTTATGACGTTATTGCTAAAAAAAAACTAATTACAGGGCTAACCTTAGGAAGACCTTAGCAATTATATCATTCGAAGGAGAATGTAAAACATCATAATGGGTTCAAATTTCGTTATAATCAGCCGAATAGTTATGATGTTATTGCCAAAACAAAATAATTCCTTGGCTAACCTTGGGAGGACTTTGGTAATTATATCATTTGAAATATAATGTTAAACAACATAAGGGTTTCAAATTTCGTTAGAACGTTCGGAATAGTTATGATGTTATTGCCAAAAGAAAATAATTTCCTGGCTAACCTTGGGATGACTTTGACAACATAAGGGTTTCAAATTTAGTTAGAATCTCCCGAATAGCTATGATGTTATTGTCAGAAGAATATAATTTCCGGTCTAACATGGGAGAAATTTGCCAATTGTATCATTCGAAAGAGAATGTTAAACAACATAAGGGTTTAAAATTTCGTTAGAATTGGCCAAATTGATACAATGTTATTAATAAAAAGCAAAACGTGGACCAACCGACCGACCGACATAGTGAGATGTAGAGTCCACCGCGACTAAAAGGTCACGATTTTCTTAAAGTTTCTTAAAAAGCAGAACTAAATTATATTTATATATATATATATATATATATATATATATATATATATATATATATATATATATATATATATATATATATATATATATATATATTTAATTAAAATGGCGGGCATTAACTTTTTGTCATATCTCATTTATGGAATTGGAAAGGGGAAAAAATGGTCACACCCTAATTGCATAGTCTAGAATAGTATAGCATAGCATAGAAAAAATAGTATAGTAAAGTATAATATAGCATAGTATATGTAGTATAGTACCTCCTAGCATATTATAGCCTAGTATAGCATAACCTAGTGTAGCCTAGTATTGTCTAGAATAGTATAACATTTTATAGCATAGCTTAGTATAGTCTCAAATGTGAAAACCTAGCTTACCGTAAGATAGCCTACCATAGTATTACCTCAACTAGCATAATAAAGCCTACAATAGTATAGACTAGCCTAGATTGCCTAACATAGTAAATCTTGCCTAGCCTAGCATAGTATAGTACAGCATAGTATAACCGAGTAGATTATGTCATAGCATACCCTACCATAGTATGGCCTAACCTAGCATTGGGTAGCCTAGTCTAGCTTATTACAATCAACTCTAGCCTATCATTCCCTATAGTATTAGAATTTACCAAACCATACTCTAGCGTAGCTAGCATAATATAACCTAGCCTTATATAGTATAATTTAGCCTGGCATAGTATGACTTAGCCTAGACTATTCTGGCCTAGCCTAGCAGAGAAGGCATACTATGACCTATGTTAGCCTAGAAACCATAGTAAAGCCTAGCCTAACATAGCCTAGTACAGCCTAGCATATATAGGATCCTAGCCTAGTATATTCCATCTTATCCTAGCCTAGTTTTAGCATATTCTAGCCTAGACTAGCATAGCCTAGTACAGTATATCGTAGCCTACCTTACCCTACCCTACCCTAGCCTAGTTAGTATAGTATATCATACTATTGCCTAGCCTAGATTAGACTATTAGATCTTAGCCTGGGGTTGCATAGCATGCATAACGTAGCCTAGCCTACCCTAGGAAAGCCTTGCTTATCCTAGCTGGTATAGCGAAGACTAGCATAGTGTAGCATAGCTTAGTATACAATAGCGAACTTAGCATACCATAGCGTAGCCTAGCCTAGTATAGTCTTTCATGCCCTGCCTAGCTTAGTATAGCTTAGCCTAGCATAGCATAACCTAGCCTAGCTTTGGGTTTAAAAGACAAGGCCGCCTGATATCTAGCGAATCCTGCATCACACCATGAACATATGAAGAGACCAGGCAATGGCTTCGCTACTAAGATTAAAATTTAAAATCTAAAAAAAAAGCAGCCATGGTTAAATTTTTATCAATTTTCTGAGCTTCGTCAATTATAATAATTTTAATAAGGAATTCTAAACTTAATTTCTCCCCTTTCAAAAAATCACGTTGCTAAAATATAGTTATAGATAAAATAAAAAAGCAGCCTTACTTAAATTTTAATAAATTATCTGAACTTCACCAATTGTAATTCATTTTCTTTCAAAACATTATAAAGCATTGGATAATTATATTTATTTTTTCTGAATTAAACTATTTTATTTTTCAAACTCTAAAGAAATTCTTAGAAATTACCTTGAAAAAATTTAAAATATACTTAGGTCATAACCAAACTAAGATTAAATTATTATTCAAATACTCTAAAAAATCCTGTTCTTAAATTATAGAGTTAGTGATGATGATGATGAAAACATCAGGCACCTTTTGACACTTTCACTTATTGCGATTATTAATAGATTGGTAGTTTCGTCCTCGAAACGAAACGCTTAAGGTCAACTAAAAGATTGTAATCTGGGAACAAAATCGCCAAATTCTCGTATTATCACAATAGAATGTTCCAGGTAAAACTATGCCTTAAACCCAAGGATAGATTAAGGCTATGTTCACCAAACGTATGAATTAGGAATACCTTTGCGGTCTGAAAGGGAATGTTGCTCTCTTATTATTGAAGTTAGTCATATATAGCTGGGATAATTGAGACCAATGATCCTGTGTGGACCAGTTGTACTTCTCTCAGGACGATGCAGAGAGTACAAACTTTATCCACCCTGGTAATAGCTAGAGCTAGAAGAAACGACCGTATTAGACAAATAGACCTGCACGCAAGAGCGAGGCTTAAGCCAATTAATACGGAAGCTCAAAGGCTAGGGAGAAAGATTTGGGATAAGATAGAGCAAACTATTATACCCTCACTCGACAACCTCAACATTGCAATCCCGCAGCAGAAGGGACACAAAGTTGCAAGGACAGCATTATGCCCAAGCGGAAGAAACTGCACGGGAGAGGCAATAAACCCAATATATAAATAACCAAGATCGAGAAATACGAACATAAAGGCAGGAGTAAACCAAGTAAAAACAATCAAAATAGAGTTAAACCAAAAAAAAAACCCCGAACAAAGAAGCGATATAACGAATAAAACCACATGAAATAAATAAATAAAATGACAAACAATAAAAAAAGGCGAAATGCCCATAAAAGTTGTAAAGAAACGAGAAATAAATCAAAATAAAACTAAACAAAAGAGGCGAAAAACCCATCAATGGAAAAAAACAAAAACAAAAACAAAACCAAAACAAACATTCAAAATAAAATAAAAATAAATAAAAGAGGCGAAGAGCCCATCAAAAGAAAATGAAATAAAAAGTAAAAACTAATTTAAGAATAAAATAAAAAATGAACAAAGGAGGCGAAGTGCCCACAAAAATAAATAAAAATAAAATAATGATAGACGAAAATTAAACCAAAATAGGCAAAATGGCCACCAAAATAAAATTAGGCCAAATAAAGTTAGCAAAAGATAAACCTGAAAGGCTAGAAAGCTACGACGGAGGAAAAAATAAAATTAAATAAATTTAGATATTTAAAAGGAAGATTCTGAGAGGCTCTGCCGGTCAAAAATGCCAACAAAGGGAACACTGGAGGCAAACAAGGCAACAAAAGACGAAAAGTATGGCAGTAAAACATAGGCGATGCCTTCGCAACCAGAGTAACTAAAACTAAAAAAACTTCTTCACCCCTATCACACCTACCACACATTTCACCACCTAGCTCATCAAATAAAAAAAGAGTGATCGGCAGTTAATTTTCTGTACATACTTGAAGACAAATCTACGCTCCCGCCGAATAAAGCCTTTGTGAATCCAGCTCAAAATTTTCCTTCACCTTTAAAGGAAGCTACGATAAAGCTGATTATCCAGCCTACGAAACCACAAGAGAGAGATATCGTCTCAACCCATACTTTCTTTGCCAAAAAATGAAAGCAATAGGCTTTCGTTACAATAATAAAAACAATAGTCCTTTGTTACACACAACTGAAAGCAAGAGACTTTAGTGACAAAAAATTAAAGCAATAAATAGGCTTTCGTTACAAAAATCCCAAAGGGACTTTCCTTACTGAAGCTAAAAGGGCATAATAAACTTAACACACCAAGTTGCTTCAAAGTTGAGTTCTGGGTGCAGGCGTAAATTGTGAGGCTTCTGGCCTAATTAACCTTCTCGGTCTGTTAAGATGGATGAAACACCAGACATATGAGTGCACTCGAGGAAAACAAACCAATGCATTTGAATTACATATAAACAAGTGCGATACACCTGATATATTTCAGTAAAAGGTTTAAGACAAATTGAGCCATAAGCCTAAAAATGGAACTAGCAGTAAAGCTATCCGTCAATAGATACCGGCAAATCTTAACAGCAAATTTAAATGAATGACAACAAACTTGTCCTTTAAAATTTATATACCCCTGGAGGACAAAAAAATATCGAGATCATTCGTATCATACTACCTAGTTTGGTACTAACTGTGCCCAATTGACCTTGAGAGCACAGTAAAACTCCAAGACAAACTACTTATGGATTTAATAATCCCCCAAATGGAAACCAAGTGTTTCCTCGCAGTTATCCACAGGAGAAATGACTCATGGTTTCAATTCTGAAAGCCTAAGTTAAAGAAAACTAAATTACGTTACGATAATTCTCACAGGATTGTGAAGACTTCTCAAATAACACGGATTTTTCAGTATACTTGAAGATAAAAATCACCTTGGGTCAATCTTTGCCAAAAAGGAGAAATGAAACATTGTTTCGGGTGACTGGTCTTGGTTGCCGAAAGTAAGAGAGAAAAAATCAAACGTTATTCATTAATTTAAAATAGACAGTGTTTCGATAGGGGTACATTTCTTTTTAAGGAGCACTAGAAGGAAAATTGATAATTCTTCTATTCAAAAGTTGCAGTATTGTAATGTACTCAAAATTATGAAAAAAGTTCCGACAGGCGTATTTAGAATTACTCCAATTAAATAATGGGGGGGGGGGGAGCTTAGTAATTTTACGGTACAAAAAGATGTGTGACAAAGAGCTAGAAGGAAAATTGATAATTCTTCCATTAAAAAATTGGTAGGATTGTAATGTACTAAAAAAGTTCGGACAGGCAGAGTTAGAATTATTCCACTAAATTAATGGCGGGGGAAGGGGGCTTAGTGAATTTACGCTACAAAAAAATGTGTGACAAAGAGCTTCCAAGGAATGTTGTTATTTCTAAAAAGTTTGATGACTACTTCCTATTGTTGTCCTTTTCGGGAGCATCTAAAAGGAAATGGTAATGTTTTTGAATTAGGCACGCTCTGCAGGGGAGATATGTCGCTGATGTTTTTTAGGGAAAGCGAGAAGTTTTGTTGAGTGTAGAGAGGGCGGGGGAAGTCCAGTCGAATTTCTAGGGGTGGCGTACGTTCTTGTGGTAGGCTTCGGCACGGAGGAGAATTCGTTTGGCTGAGGCATAAGATTAGATAGGCTGGGTTTACCGAAGGTGTCTTTGTGATCGGGGTAAATAAAGGACTTTGAAAGGACGCGGCAAAGAAAATATAAATTTATTCTTAAATTGGCCTACTAACGGGGCAAGCGGAAACGTCTCTAGTTCTTTGCGGTCAATGTGTAGGCTTTCTGTTTCACTCGAAGGATCGAGTCTAAAGGCAGTTTGACTTAGGCGAGTAAACGGGATTTCGTGACGCTACTAAGGGAATGAACTGAGCTAATTGTTTAGGAATAATGATTCTGAATAATGACCCATGAGAGTCTACCTCTCTCTCTCTCTCTCTCTCTCTCTCTCTCTCTCTCTCTATATATATATATATATATATATATATATATATATATATATATATATATATATATATATATATATATATATATATATATATACATCGTCCCAAAGGGGTGTAACCTTGACTTGTCCGTGTGGCCAACCCAGTGATCTAGTTTGTTCGTTATTTCCTCCCCTTGGGCGGGTAGGAGTTTTCGACAGTTCTGTGTACCTGTTGTGCCTACATATTTTCCAAAGATTTAGGTTTATTATAGGGAATCGCTTTGTTGCAGATATCTGTGAAATTTCTCTGGTCAGAGCCTATATTTGTTCTATGGCTGATAAATGTTTCGACACGCGTGTTTGTTTGTGTGTGATCCTCGTATTTGGTCAGGTGGTCTTCTTTGATATCTGTGTTCCGCGTGACTCTAACGACCGCTTGCCTCTATTTTTTTGTTTTTTTTATTTATTAGACTTAGTATATTATTTGCTTAATTTACAGACATAACAATTTATAAGATTTGATAAATCCATCAAGCGTCCATTCGTATAGTTACTTGCTGAGCTTATTAAATCCTGCAATTTTGTACCAGAGGTCTACCTATTTTATAGAACGAGCCCTACAAGTGCATAGCTTTCACCAGTTGCATAGATTCAGCCAAAAAGACCTTTTACAGGAATGAAATCCCTCCCGCATTTAATTTTAAACATTTTTTTGTTTTACCATTTTTTCAAGCCTTTTCTTTTCTTCTCCTTCTCTTGAAATGTTTAACTATTTCAGTGTTATTTAAGTATGAGTCAACTAGGTACAAAATTCTGGTTCCAAATAATAACCTGAATATAGGAGGGAGTTTATTTTGTCGATTGTGAAGTTTTCCTTAAGTGATAATCTTTGCAAACTGAAAAATCATTAAATATTCGTATGTTCCAACACAAGTACATTATTAGAAGATGTGAAAGCAATAGTGCTTTCTTTGTTCACTTATCTGAACATTGTCACCTTATCAATTGGAATTCGGCTAAGTTTATTTACCCCTCAGATAACTATGTTAAAAGAAATATTGTTGAATGCTTCTTCATTAATTCCTCTCTTAACTTCAATATATCCACCTGGCTCTTTAAAATTGAGCCTGTCATTAAAAAGCTTATTTTAATCGAAATTGTCCATTTAAAATCTTAGCCCTTTGATTAATTAAATTTGTTATATTTCTTTTGTTTATTAAACAATGTTTTTTATAATTTCATATGTATGTATTCATAGTCATGAGACTTATATTTCTACATTTCACACACACTCTCTCACACGTGGATATTTTGGTAGAGATTTTATTTTCTATGTATTTACCTTTTGGTACCTACCTGTAATCACAATTTTCTGATAATTTATTGCTATTTTTCACGCCCTCTCTGTTTTGTATCCTTTCGTTGTATGTAGGCGGAGCCTCGCTTAGTTTGCTCCTACTTATATATACCATTCTTGTAAAGGAATTAATTCTTTATGTATTCCTTGAGAATGAACTGAATTACGAGGGGAGGTCAATAAGTTTTGCAATTCGGATATTAGGAAGCAAAATATGAGGAAAAGTGTTTAACTATTTTTCAATATAACTACCCTTGACTTCAATGCACTTGCGCCACTTATCCCTGAGGCTTCGATATCCCGAAAACCAAAAATCGCCCGACTGCTGTTCAATCCACTCCTAGACAGCGAGCTGGACATCTTCATCGTCCCCAAACCGGCGTCCACGCAGTGCAGCCTTAAGCTGGCGGAATAAAAAGTAGTCGCTAGGAACCAAATCTGGACTGTAAGGGGGATGATTGAGCTCCTCGAATCCGCACTCACGCAGGGCAGCTTGTGCAACTCTGGCCTTGTCGACAGGGGCATTGTCGTGGAGGAGCAGGACACCGCGTATCAACTTGCAGCGCCGCTTCTGATGGATGCACTTCTTCAACCCATCCAGTTCCTCGGCGTAATATTGGCATGTGATGGTCCTTCAACAAGGCGCATTGTCCACCATCAACACTCCCTCAGAATCCCAGAAGATGGTGGCTATGATCTTTCCGGCTGAGGGTTGGGTCCAGAACTCGATGGGGATCGGAGAGCCCCTGTGCTTCCAGGCCATTCTTTCGAGCTTGGTCTCGGGATCCCAGTGATGGACCCACGTTTCATAACCTGTCACTATGCGTGACTCGAATCCCGCCGAGTCTTGGTTGTACAGGAGCAGCAACTCCTCCGAACTTTGGCGACGTTGAAGTCTATCATGGGGTGTGAGGTTTCGTGAGGTTTCTAGGGACCCAACGGGCAGAGACCTTGGTCATGGCCAAATTGTCGTGGATGATCTTGATAACACTTCCATGTGATATTCCAAGTTCTCGCTCGATTTCTTCGACCTTCATCTGTCGATTTTTGAGGATCATCCTCTTCACACGGCCCACATTGTCCTCGTTGGTCACATCGGACGGGGGTCATCTTCAAGGGACTCACGAACATGGCGGAACTCCCTATTCCAGCGAGCAATGGTTGCATAGGAAGGGGCGGTGTTTTGCTGTACACTGCAACCATGCGTTCATGGATCTCTTTTGCATTCTTGCCTTCCTTGGTCAAAAATTTGATCACTGCGCGGTGCTCAACCTTCTCCATTGTTGGAAAATTTGTGACTGACGATCTGCGATCAGCTACTGTTTCTTAAATAGACGAGGCAGGAGCGTGCGGCTGCAGGTCCTGACTTGTCATAACTTGTCCTAACACCCCCACAAACAGCCATCCCCCTTCCTCTGTTTTGCCCTACCAATTCGCAAAACTTATTGACCGCCCCTCGTAAGTTCGAAAGTACTTGGAATCTACTTCTCGTTTTTCCCGTGTGAATTTTTGCAATTAAAGCTCTATTCAAGCGCTACTTTGTAAGTTTCTCATATTATCCATATATATATATATATATATATATATATATATATATATATATATATATATATATATATATATAGATTTATATATATATATATATATATATATATATATATATATATATATATATATATATATATATATATATATATATATATTTATGTATATCGTGTTGGAAGGCCATGTTGCATACAATATTTGTTAAATTCAACAGTGAAGGCTGCTTGGTTGACTTTATGTGGGTTGCAACTTTTAACTTTTTCCCTTTTCCGAGAACTCGCTCCTCAGAAAAGGTAAGCTGAGAAAAAATGCTAGCAAGTGTCATTTCTTTATTAGCCAAAGACGTCTTTCGACCTTTTTGCTGGTAATCTCTGGGGTAATCTGAGCGAACTTTTTGTGTGTGGAAGATGAAGATAAATCGGCTCCAGGCTCCTCTCATCTCGCCGCATCAAAGGCATGGGGGAGAAGAATACACCTGTTGACCCCTCTAGATCACCTGCAGCTCTTTTCCCTCTGTTCTTTATGACGAAAGCGCGAGTTTTCTTTGTTTTTTAATAAATTACTAATTTAATATATTGATTCGGTATCGCTGGACTAGATATGTTGCCTGTCTCAGTTCTTACGGAAGAAGATTTTGGTACTAGATTCGCAGTTTCTAGTGAAAATTACTGAAAGTGTAATGAAAGCGGTGCGCTTGCGGTGTATTTTATTTTCGATATTCACGAATCAAACTGATTGAATCTTCCACAACTCACGGTACATCGGTAGAAGAACCGGACTTCTCCAGACGCTGACCTGCTGGTGCCTCCTGCCACGCTGTTTTTTCGAGAATCTTCCTCTCCTGCAAGTTAAAGTTCTTGTATAATACTATTTTTAGACACTAATATCAACCCCCTTCTGGTGATCAGTTTCCCCCACCACAAACACGCAAACATAAACAAACATTAGTACATATATATAATACACACGGTTTCCCCTCATTCCTCCCTATAATATGGGAAGATGAGGAATAAATGATAGAGACCCGGCGGATTACTCTGAAAACTGTATCCGATGGCCACAAGCGCATCGGGGTAGGGTCTTCGAAAAAATCTATCGCAAGCTGAATATAGCACTGGTTAGGCTAATTGATATACATACTACATATGCGGCTATCTGTTCTAAGGAGTTGGACTACGAAGCCATCACCTCCATAAAAGAGTCAGAATGCTTAAAGAACATAAATCTAAAGCCTTCTGACGCCGCCTCAGATTAAATATATCTGACAGAACCCTAATTCTACGGTGACTCAAACTTTGGGTTTGGAGGCACTCTGTTGAATAAATCCAGGTAAAGATTGAAAAAAAACATACATGAACCAAGATAGCCGAGCTAATCAAATTTAATTATACTCAAGTATTCAAAGTAATATTCTCTGAAACAACGATGGGAAGCAAAGCGACTGGGTTAGGATTGGTTCTCTTACACGTTCACGACTGGCCTGAGCAGATTGAAAGGTTAACTGCCTCAATGGCAACCTGCGTGGGTGTTTGTTTTGTGCTTTAGAATGCTATTCTCAGAAAGGCTGCAATTGCCACTTTCGAATTTCTCAAAATATGTTGGGGAACATAAAACGTTGTTAATGGCATGCCCAGTTAAAAGGAGACCTCCTGAAGAAAAAGTTCCGATTAAAAAAACAATCAGAAGAAGATAAAGCCAAATCAACATACGATAAAGTTGCCAGATCTGAGATTACAGAGTCAAAGAAAAGCAAGAGATACTTGCACGTTTATAATGAAAATCCAAACTGTGTTGCATCTATTTTGCTCATATAAGTAATTTATTCTCATCAGGATCGTTAGCTAAAGAGATGAATAATATATTAATGCATAATGGGATGCAAGAGATGTGGTTTCCCTAGAATATTCGGTGGGAAAAAATTCTAAAATTAACCTCCAACCCTAATGTAAGATTAATTGCCAGAAGGTCCCCACTGCAGGCATCTCTCCTTCACTGTCTAAATACCCAAGGTTAGATGCACAGGTGGGTAGGAACCTAAACATTAAAACACGCTCGAAAGAAACACAAACACAGGAAACAACAAACGATCAAGAAACCCACACACACGAAAAAAACGCATATGGAGAAGTCAGAAGCAGAATCTGCAAGACCCGAAGGGGTGGAGAATTCACTTCCCCCACCCCCAAAAAGTGTTGAATTGAGGGCTAAAAGACATCTTGGCTAATAAAGAAATGCCACTTGTTCGCCATTTTTCCCCAACTCACGCTTGCCGATAAGAGAATCGTCCGAAAAGTAAAAAGGGTCTGCTGACCAAGAAGTCGCGTGCTCTCACTTATTCTGATTTATAACCTTACGACATTCAAAACTTTCAAAAATTCCAATACTAACCTTGGGAGGACCTTAGTAATTCTACCATTTGAAAAATAATTAAAACAACATAGTGGTTTAAAATTTTGTTAGAATTGGCCAAATACTTATAATGTTATTGCAAAAACAAAATAATTCCTGGGCTAACCTTGGGAGGACTTTGGCAATTAGACCATCCAAAAGATAATGTAAAACAATATAAAGGTTTCAAATATCGTTAGAATCGGCCGAATAGTTACAATGTTATTACAAAAACAATAAAAGCAAAACAGGAACAGACCGATCGACATAGTGAGATGTAGAGTCGCTCGCGACTAGACTCGCACGCAACTAAAAATCTGCAACGTAAACTCCGATACCGATGCTCTTGACTTTAACAAATATTATATATATATATACATATATATATATATATATATATATATATATATATATATATATATATATATATATATATATATTCAAAATTTCTTGAATAACTATATTATTGACAGATACTCGTATGTGAAGAATTTTCTTTTTTCGGAAGGTCGCCCGCTTCCAAGCTCTCCAACGCTTCCATCAAACGCTCGCTATTGAATTTAGGGGAGGGGCTTCCTCCCCGTCATATCTCGAAGCACGATTCGCTTAATTATGAGGCCTTAAGAATTTCTAAAGCCTACAAGTCGATAAACAGAGAGAAGAGAGAGAGAGAGAGAGAGAGAGAGAGAGAGAGAGAGAGAGAGAGAGAGAGAGAGACTAGTGTTGTGAATGCCTATGAACTTTATCTGCATTCCAGAGCTTCAAAAGTAATTTTGGTTCTCGATAAAGGAACAGTGTCCAGATTGCGGTTGTGGGTGCTGCCTCCCTTCTTTTTTGCCCCTTGGTCCTTGAAAAACCATATTGTCGTAGAATGACCCTCTGTTTTGATCACTATACTCTTTGACACCCTTGTTGTAGCGGTATGCTTTGTGGTGGTGAGTTACTTCTATGATAAAGTAGGCTTTGTTCTAAGAATGCTAATTCAGTAGTTTTGTTCTTAAGGAAGAGCTATTCAAAACACATAAAGATAAGAGGAAACACCAGATATCTACCAAAATAAACATGTATTTTAAATGAAACACTTAACTATAACAAACCAACAGTTAACACATTTCTATCTTTGGCATCTAAGATCTTTCGCACGAATACAATGCCAAAAATATAAACAAATAGGCTTCCCATAAACATACCAATTGTTGATTAGTATTTTTATCGCGACTCTATTTGATTAGCGTTAAACATTAAATTAACGTACTCTCGTCTACAAGCACATATGACCTAGGTTCAAGAACAATGGTTTCTACTGCCCTTTAAAACGTGAGACGTACTAAACTCCTACTATCACAATATGAATATAAATGTTCTTTTTAACTTACATGACAGGAGGTATTATGGATTGCCGGATGTCACTGGAGGACTTATCTCTCGCTTTGAAGTGTTGTGGCTGATAGTTAAATTTTCGTCGAGGAGGGATAGCTTGTCGCCTGTGACGGGGGCTGATTTTTCAACGCAATTAAAGAACGGGAGCTCGTTGGGGCTGGGTTCTTCTCCTCTCACTCTTACGGAGCTTGAGATATGAGAGTCACTCGATAGTGAGCGGCTTCGCTTTTCTTCAGTCAGACTTCTTCGCAGTCTGTAAAGGATTCTTCGGTATGGCACCGATATAAAGCTTGACTATTTAGGTTAATACAGCTCGAAAAGGGGTGGATAAATTTTCTCAATCTGATCTTATTGTTTCTTTCGGAAATAGTCTTGTATTGCGGAAGGATCGATCTTCACGAACTAACCCTTCTTCTGGCGTATCGACTTCTAATCTTCTTGCCTGGCTGACAGATCGATCTTCACGACTTGATCCTCTTTCTGGCGTATCGATTTCTCAATCTTCTTGTCGGGCTGACGGATTGATCTTCACGACCTGATCCTCTTTCTGGCGTATCGACTTCTGATAATCTTCTCTCTTTCTTTGCGGGGCTTATTTATTGGCGGATTGCCGCCCCATCTAAACGTGGAAGTGACCAGGCCACAGAGGCAAGGGGAAGGGGGACACGCGAATGGTGAGTTAGCATCTGGGGAGAGCGAGAATTGCTGAGGTGGCACTGGGGTGCCCAAGTCAGCTCGCTAATTAGAGGCTCGCAACCGCACCGCTACTTGGCGTGCCTTTTGACTCACACCGATTTTTTTCCATAACCACGGGTTTATGAGGTCTCGTAGGTAATTGGATCGTTAGAGCGTCGTTTAAGGACCTTATGTGTACGCCTTAAAACAGATGTTAGTTCCAACTGCCCACAGCGGCGGGGAGATCAGACAGGGTAAGCAGTTATGGTTATTCGCCGGCTACCTTTCCCACGCTTCTCCTCATGAGGAGGGGGGGGGGGATTTAATGTACCTATACTGCTCCAGGATGCTTAATGTAGCCATTTCTCTACATTTACCTCCCTCCTAAAGAAATTAACGGGGGGGGGGGGTTATTCCAATCAAACGCTTACAATAATATACATGGTTAACTTATGGAACATTATATTATACAATAAATTCTAATTCACTCGGGAATGCCTCGATAACATTTCACCTGACCTTACATTAATTCCTATATTACTGTGCCAACTTAGGATCTTTTTACCTATCACTAGGGGGTTACTCGCCCCTACTTAATTACAATTCTACTGATTTACACTTAACTTTGCTATAATACAATAGTTGGGCTTTTCCTTAATCGTCGACAGGGTTCCGGCTTAACGAGTCGGCCATACAATTGTTGGACCCTTTTATATAGTGAATGGAGTACTGGTACTCCATTAAGAGTAAACTCCATCTTAGGAGTCTTCCATTCTTACTCTTATTTTTACTTAAGTATGACAATGGTTTATGGTCACATTCCAACTTAAACTCGCGCCCTATTAGATAATATTTGAATTTACCTATGGACCATATTATGGCCAAAGCTTCGATTTCGATTGTAGCGTAAGCTTTTTCTCTACTCAAAAGTTTCCTACTGACATAAGCTATGGGATAGGCTGTTTCGTCATCTTCGTATTGAAGCAATACTCCGCCTAACCCGTTTTGACTAGCGTCCGTGCGAATGCCGAAGATCTTGTTGTGATTTGGAAGCGAAGAATGGGCGCAGTTACGAGTTTTCCTTTTAGAACCTCCAACTGAGTTATTGCATGGGGTTCCACGTTACAGGGTCTGACGCTGTCTTTTTTAAGAAATCATTCAGTGGGGCCACAATGGAAGCGAAGTGTGGTACAAAACACCTATAGAACGAGGCGGCTCCCATAAACGATCCGAGTTGTTTCTTTGTTTTCGGCCGGGGCATCTTGACTATGGCGTCCACTTTTTCTTGCTGGGTAGTCAAGTGTTTTTGTCCTATTTTGAATCCCAGGTAGTCAATGGATTCGTAGGAAAAATAACACATGGTCAGCCCGGTGGTTAGACCTTGCTCCTTCAATTTCTCCAGCAATGAGCGTAAGGCGTGTAAGTGTGACTCCCATGTACGGGTAGCTACGTACACGTTGTCGAAGTAAAACGACACGTCACTTAGGCCAGCAATAATTCGCCTCATCATCCTATTATAATTGCTACCGGCTGTAAGTAGTCCGAAGGGTAGCCTGGTAAACTGTAACAGACCTCTCTCAGTCGCGAAAGCCGTCAATTTTTTTAACTCCTTAGCGAGAGGTATTTGATAGTACGCTTTACACAAATACAATTCGGTGATGAATTTAGCGTCTTCAAATAAATGGAGATTTTGATATATTAGCGGGATGGGCTCTGCGTCGAAAACGGTCACTGAATTCAATTTTAGGAAGTCCACGCACATCCGAAATGATTGATCAGTTTTCTTAACCATTACTATGGGGGAGCAATAATCGGACTCCGATGGCTCTAAAATTCCCAATTTTAATAAATTCCGGACTTCCTTATTGAAGGCTTCTCGTAGGTGGATCGGTAATGGATATGGTTTGCTTCGCACCACTGAATTAGTTTTTAGTTTTATTTCATGGATGAAATCCTTGGCACATCTGGGAATTCCATGAGTAAGTTCAACATTTCCGCTTTCTGTTGAATCTCTAAGTGGGAATTTATCGTTAAATGCACCCGAGGGTCTTCCGCGGTAGGTGAGAGCGATGGAAGTTCGTATTCCTCGTCTTGTTCCACACACACAGTGTGTATGACTTGTAGGGGCGTACCCGGGTGAACGGCATCCATCGGTTCTTCTTCGTCTAGAAGGGTAATATTCTTTATGCACGCGTGGCGGTGATATTTTTTTAGCATGTTTATGTGATAGGTTCTTCGCCCTTTTGGGGTATCTATCAAGTAATCGACTGGCAGTAGTTTATTAAAATACTCCATCAATTCTGATGTGAATTGGCGCCCTCTATCCGATAGAATTTCTTTAGGCAGGCCTACTCGTTCAAATATTAAAATTAATGCTTCCGCGCATGAAATAGTGTCAATCTTCCGTAGTGCCACGGCATCTGGAAACCGGGTGGCACAATCCACTAGGGTGAGGATGTAGGAGTGTCCTCCACTTGAAGGGGGGTGAATTGGTCCCACCAAATCAATGGCCACTCGAAAGAATGGCTCGGTTATCACGGGCACCTTTTTTAAGGGTGCGGGAGGTACCCGTCCTCTGGAGGGATCCTTCTGACACACGTCGCATGATCGGCAATAGGCCACAATTTCCCTGGCGGCCTGGGGTTAATAAAAGTGTCGCAATATCTGCTGCGCCGTTTTGTTGTGCCCAAAGTGTCCGGCTAATATTCCATCATGCGCGGTATTCAAAATTCTTTGCTTGTATTCTTGAGGTACACACAGGGCTTTCTTGTTCTCCTTATCCTCCTCGCTGATAGTACGGTAGAGAAGTGAGTCTTCTACGATGTACTGGATAGGCTTCTTTCCTTTCACTTGGAGAGTTTCACCTTTAATAGCTTTCTCCCATAGAGGTTTAAGAGTGGGGCATTCCTTCTGAGCAATAGCGAAGGAAGTCAATTTGAACCCATTGTCTTCGAGGGTAATCCTCGGGGTCAACTTAGCAGGTTACTCTTTCCTCTGGGCTTCTTGTGCCCGGGTGACTACTTGTTGGGCCAATTCTTGCTGGTGAATTAGGGAGTTTTGTCCGATTAGTACTGCGCAGAACTTAATCGGAGCTACTACCACGTCCGTCAAACTGGTGAAATATCTGCATTGTATATGACATCTCACGACGGGAAATTGATTGTTGCGTCCTAAAAAGTCATGGACGATTGCGAATTTCTTATGGTTAGGGTTTACTGGGGGCAGCAACTTGTCGGATACCACTATGCAGGTACATCCGGTGTCTCTGACTAAAGTGGATACTCGGCACCCATTAACAGTGCCCTCTTCAAATTGTAGGCCGCCTGGCGAACTTTTGTTGAATAGAAAGTTTACCTGTTGCTAGGCCCTTCGGATGTTGGCGCGGGGACGTAGGACGAATCAGCTTGTCCTGCTGGGATCGCGGCAGTCAGGTTTTGCACCTGTTGTCTCGAGGTCTCCCTCAGTCCGGAGTTCTGTAGGCACTGGAAACTCAGGTGACCTATTATCCCGCAGGTATAACAAGTGACGGGCTTCCTGGGATACGTGCCGGTATTAGGGTATGATCCTTGTGGAATCCTAACTTCTTTTTGATTTTTTTCTCCTCCAAAATTTGGCTTATAAGTTCCTTTTGCTATTAAGAACTTAAAGGGCTTCTTCTGCAAATGCCTGGGTGGCGGCCCATTTTTCCGTGGGGAGGGAGCCTTCACTTTCTTGTACTCCCTCGGATATAAACGATGATTTACCGCGTGGAGGTCAGCCTCGTCCAGACACTCGTTGAAGGTAGAAGCTTTTCGGTCCTTAACGAAGGCAAGGATTTCCTGGGGTAGTGTACTTAGTAACTGATCTCTAAGCATGAAGTCGACGACCGCAGCGACTTCGTTCTCTCCCCCTTCTGACTCCATCCAAAACTGTAGGTTTCGAGGAAGCTCAAAGCCAAAATGTTTGTATGTTTGTCCAGGTCTTATGCGAGCCTGCCTGAACTTCATCCTATATTCTTCCGGGTTAAGGTTTGTTGCTGAGAGAAGTTCGGCTTTGAGAGTGGAATAGTCCGCAGTCACTTCTGAGGGTAAAGATACGAATATCTCTCTCATCCTACGATTGAGTAGCGGTAAAAGTCTGGCGACCCCATCTTCTTCTAGGTCCCAATTATTGACTTCAAATATTTTCTCAAAATGGGAGAGATATAAGCATAAATCTTCTTGGTCTCTGTACTCCGGAAGTTTCATGCTGGCCGCTGGTGACACTCCTGTTCTGGATGACACTGACTGCACCTCTAACTGGTCTTTGCTAAGAGCTCTTTCGTGGGCCCTTATCTTCTCTCTTTCATCAGCTTCCATTTTCGTCTTTTCTCTTCTTTCATCAGCTTCCATTTTCGTCTTTTCTCTTCTTTCTTCTCTTTCGTTTCTCTCTTTCTCTTGAATAAATGAGCTCAGATCGGTTTCTTCCTGTCCGAGGCTTTGACTTTGCTACCGATAAAGGTCAAACAATGCCATCGCGCTTATGTCAGTCATCTACCTCGTTGTAAATCAAGCCTGACCTACTCCACCACCAAAACTTACCACTTGGCCTAACAATTACCTTTAGCTTGTTTCCACCTCTAACTTTACCTATTTTCCTCTTGCCAAATATTCTATTATTCATGGTATTCCTTTAACGTGTTAGCTCTTCCTTAAATAGACACTGCTGGGTTGTAATTAATATTAAACCTACAGACCTGACACCACTTTTATAATATGTCGTAGAATGACCCTCTGTTTTGATCACTATACTCTTTAACACCCTTGTTGTAGCGGTATGTTTTGTGGTGCGTGAGTTACTTCTATGATAAAATAGGCTTTGTTCTAAGAGTGCTAATTCAGTAGTTATGTTCTTAAGGAAGTGCTATTTTAAACACATAAGGATAAGAAGAAACACCAGATATTTACCAAAATAAACATGTATTTTAAATGAAACACTTAACTATAACAAACCAACAGTTAACACATTTCTATCTTTGGCATCTAAGATCTTTTGCACGGATACAATGACAAAAATATAAACAAATAGGCTTCCCGTAAACATACCAATTGCCGATTAGTATTTTTATCGCGACTCTATTTGATTAGCGTTAAACATTAAATTAACGTACTCTCGTCTACAAGCACATATGACCTAGGTTCAAGAACAATGGTTTCTACTGCCCTTTAAAACGTGAGACGTACTAAACTCCTACTATCACAATATGAATATAAATGTTCTTTTTAACTTACATGACAGGAGGTATTGTGGATTGCCGGATGTCACTGGAGGACTTATCTCTCACTTTGAAGTGTTGTTTGCCGATAGTTGAATTTTCGTCGAGGAGGGATAGCTTGTCGCCTGTGACGGGGGCTTATTCTTCAACGCAATTAAAGAACGGGAGCTCGTTAGGGCTGGGTTCTTCTCCTCTTAATTTTACGGAGCTTGAGATGTGAGAGTCACTCGATAGTGAGCGGCTTCGATTTTCTTCAGTCAGACTTCTTCGCAGTCTGTAAAGGATTCTTCGGTATGGCACCGATATAAAGCTTGACTATTTAGGTTAATACGGCTCGAAAAGGGGTGGATCAATTTTCTCAATCTGATCTTATTGTTTCTTTCGAAAATAGTCTTGTATGGCGGAAGGATCGATCTTCACGAACTAACCCTTCTTCTGGCGTATCGACTTCTAATCTTTTTGTCTGGCTGACAGATCGATCTTCATGACCTGATCCTCTTTCTGGCGTATCGACTTCTCAATCTTCTTGTCGGGGTGACGGATCGATCTTCACGACCTGATCCTCTTTCTGGTGTATCGACTTCTGATAATCTTCTCACTTTCTTTGCGGGGCTTATTTATTGGCGGATTGCCGCCCCATCTAAACGTGGAAGTGACCAGGCCACAGAGGCAAGGGCAAGGGGGAACACGCGAATGGTGAGTTAGCATCTGGGGAGAGCGAGAATTGCTGAGGTGGCACTGGGGTGCCCAAGTCAGCTCACTAATTAGAGGCTCGCAACCGCACCGCTACTTGGCGTGCCTTTTGACTCACACCGATTTTTTTCCATAACCACGGGTTTATGAGGTCTCGTAGGTAATTGGATCGTTAGAGCGTCGTTTAAGGACCTTATGTGGTCGCCTTAAAACAGATGTTAGCTCCAACTGCCCACAGCGGCGAGGAGATCAAACAGGGTAAGCAGTTATGGTTATTCGCCGGCTAACTTGCCCACGCTTCTCCTCATGAGGGAGGGGGGGCCCTTTAATGTACCTATACTGCTCCAGGATGCTTAATGTAGCCATTTCTCTACACATACAATTAATTAAAGATCTATTGATCATACCCAGAAGGTCAGGCCACGTTGTGCATTAGTTCTTTACAATTTAATTATAATTCTCTACTCACTAATTTGTATCTATTTATATTCTGTTCGACTAGACTAGATATTAATATTCATTATCATCTCCATAGAAAAGTTACGTGACTAGTTCATAAAATAGGAGATTTGCATTACACTCCTCATTCTGAGCCAACCTTATTCAATGGAAATAGGCTCACATCCACTGGTGTACTTATATTATTCCTCCTATTCATCATTCCTAGGCGAATAACAGTGCTCAACTCTATTTATATCGCGAGTATTAAAATAGAGTTATATCACTTTGCAATTAATTATCCACTTTACATTTATACCTGTGTTTCAAGAAGGTACTTCGATGTCTATCGTATCATAGTGATTACAGACCAGAACAACGACGAAAAGCTTATGGCTGTCTGGTGTGACTTACATTCAGAGCTATTTCGGAGGCCGGCAAATGAATGCTGACCCAATGCAAGATTCCTTACTGCAATTTGCAACAAGATAATTTGATTTGCATCTTACGACTCAACTGGGAACTTCGAATAATATACACGCAACCATCGCCATGAACAACCAAACATAATTCCCTATGGATACTACGAAATTTGCACTTTCTCTACCCGAGTTTCAAACCGCTTCGCCTCAACCTTAGTTTTATCAGGTTGAATTACTATTCAGTTTTAGAAAATAACAAATTACTTGAAAAATAAAGTCATATTAAATCATTTTATGCACCAGCATCTTTGTTAAAGAATCATTATAGCTAAACGTGTAATATTTTAAAAGCCACCATACTGTATCCTTTCATTTCTATGATAGATCATTCATCTGAATTTCCCTATCTTCCTCCTGATGATATTTTCGGAAATCATTTTTCCGTCGACTCCTATATCCTCCAGTGAAACCCACATTCAGGAAGGGTTCAAGAGTTTATCTCCCAAAACACCATGAACAGTTAGAGACCGCTGCTTCCCGATCCTTGGTCCGGAGCTCGCAATCGAGAGTGACCTTCGTCACAATGGTCTCTTCAAAACTTCCGAGAGCCTATGGAGGCAACGTTGGCTCCGATCAATGAAGAGCTTACTAATTTATCGCACAGTATCTTGATATTGAAGAGATCAAGAAGGCATCAAAGAGGACGTAATTTTTTACCGCAAAGCCTGGTAATTCAACTACTTGTGTACATTTGTCAAACTTCACGCAGCTATATAAAAGGCATGATAAATGATATATGGATTCCGAATCTTTGTGTTAGTGTTGATTAATTTATTAAATGAGATTTTTTTTTACGTCGTCTCTCAAACCTGCTGTAAAAATGAAAAAAAGTCTACTAAAGATCGCCCATCAAAATCCTAGATATGTTAGCAAGTGTACTGATAAGAGCTACCAAACTGATTTCAAGAGACCTTGATCTATGAACAAAAGTTACACGAATTGAGTATGTGCTGTTTTAAGACATAGAAATGAGTTGAGGATTTGATTCAGATATTTAATATATTTCAGGCGTGGATTACATTATTCCAAATATTTGGGTTGTAAGAGATGGGGCTGTAATATTTAGTACAATGTGAGGAAATGAGTATTTAATAGTAAGGTTTTCAGGGATGGAATGAACTACTACCACTATACTGGACTTTTACGACAACTGGCAGAAGTTATAGATTAGCTTGGTTTACCCATTTTGGATAAATAATAACTAAATATTATAGCGTCGAATTATACATATGCCTTCTTGAGAGGAGATATGAGACAAAACGAGGATGAATATGATCTGCTATTGACCCCTATTTACAGTGTTTCTATACCTTATGTTCCTTTTATGCATGTATAACTACTTATCTTTGTAGTTTTATGTATAAAAACAAGTATTTACTAGCAAAAATGTCAACCAGAACAATGTTGCCATTTTTTTCATTGCAAAAGTCTAATCAATTCCCATAGTTACTAAAAATATCTGCCCATTTATATTTCGATCATTTCAACCTAAAAAAGATGGCGGTGAGAATAAACAACGATGGATATCGAAACCCTTTATTGAATAACGTCTTTTTAATTATATCTAATTAATTCAGAAAATAATGAACTACTTTTAATCTCAATGTTTAGGAAATTAAATAACTTGCTCATGGCACTAAAAACCAGTACATCGAAAAAAGAATTTGAACTCTATCCAAATCTGATTCCCAATTTTGATAGCTCCTTCCATCAATATACAATGGCTTATTTCTTAATATCACATTTAATTACCTCAAGTTAATTTAAAATATAATGAAAAATTTCCATGATATAAAATTGATTTCATTGGTGCAGAATAACTAGCAACAATTCTAATTACTATTATTTGTTTGATTTAAAACCACACATTAAAAAATATAGTGCGTCCATGTGAATAAATTACGCAACACCGAAATCATTCGAAATTTCAAATAAATTTTAAAGCTTTAAGGAGTAAATTATTTAATATTACAATGATATTTTGGAGGATATAGAGTTAATTAATTACCATGGATTTATGTGAAGAGTTCATTATAAAATTAATGCCTATTGTGATGTTTTATTTCTATTATCATAAATATCAATCATATCAAAGTATATCGAATAATTTTGCCAAAATATTAGCCGTTTTAGATCCTAAGCTCCTTTAACTTACAAATTACTCTTAAATATTAGAGTAGACGAATATAATCTCATAACAAACGGTGAAAGCTTATTTTAATAAATATGAACCGATATTTCTACATGTAAAGTTTATTGTAATGTTCTGGTAGCTGAACAGTGATTTCAAGGAGTCGGCTCAGTTGTTATATCTTCGCCATATTCTTAGGGCAGTATTAATTATTGTTTTGTGTACTCAATCTAAAGAATAATATTTCCATCTGTAGTTTATGGATTGTAGAGAAATTCTAAATGATTTGTTGATTTGAATTAAAGCAAAGTTTATAACAGCTATTAAAATTGAAACTGCAGTAAATTTGCCCTTAGCTTAAGTTTCCTGTGAGAACTCGTGGATATTTTTCCCCCCAAGTGAAAAAAATTCACATTATTCCTTTCGTTCTCTTGTATCTCTAATGGCGATTGAAAACTGACTTGTAGCATTTTTGGAGCTTATTTCGTACCTGTAATGAAATAATGATTAATTAATTATATTTTATGACAATAAAAGTTATTTACACATTCATTTTTGTTAATTTATGAGAAAAAGGCCTTAGCAGAGATAGGTGAGATTTGTGATCAAACCAGTTTTTTCCCCTTGGATATCAAAATATATTTTTTTTAGGATCAGAAGAGCAAAAACAAATGCCCGAACGAAATATAGTCCAAGCAGTATATTTTTTTTATAACAAGTTAACATCTATTATCCTAAAATAAGCTGGTTTTATACTTCCTGCCTCAAGATACAAATCTTATTAAGTACCAACGAATCTTGGTGAAATATTTCACGGATTGAATCAAGATATAAAAGCGAATATCCGATAAATCAATCATTATTTTTAATGATATCATGAACCGTTTCGAATTCTCAAATGGTTTTAAATATAGAGGTACCAATGAAAAATAGCAATCATATCATTCCTTCCATACCGTTGGACACCTTTCAATATTTTTCACTCTTTGCCACTTCCTCGAAAAAGACAATTTAATTGTCTCTACACCCATTAGAAATGCGGACACCAATTTATCGATGGAGGTCACCACTCACCTTCTGGTTTCCAGAACAATGAAAGAAAAATATGAAGAATCCCGTGATTCCATTCAGGAGAGAAAAAGTGCCGTAAAGACCCAGGTTCTGTTCGTACTCCGAGTACATTCCCGTAAGCATGTGGGCTATCACGAAGAAGAGGATGATCAAATTCCCTCGCTGGGAGATCTTGGCACTCAACAACTGCTTCTTATCCATATCTGAAGATAATTAACTAATAAGTTCTTTCCTTAAATATGAATTATCAATGCAAATGGAAAAGATGGATTTGATATACACAAATCACAATTGGGAAAAGATAAAAGGTCTAAATACGGGAATAATTTGGGTGCACGTTTTAAAATTCACAACAATTCATTAACGATCTTATGGGTTTTATCTCTGGTCTCTTTTAAATAATCCTCTCAATGGATTGAATTTATCTTGTAAAGTGAAAAACAATGATTTCCTTGTGAGTTAATTCCCAAAACTTATGTGTTTAAGTGTAGGAAAAATTGATCAACTATCCAATATTCCAGGGCTCGATAATGAGGGAGTCGCCCATTTGCACTCTACTTCCAGTTACCTCTAATACTTCATGGTTCTTAAGTCCTACTTTACAGTACTATTTAACCCTCATGAATTTCTCAATTAAAAATAAAATTCTGAACTCACAATTATAAGCATACCAGAATTAATTTTCTAACAGAGTTCGGTAGAGTTTATATGATCACCCGTGTATGTTTATTTGTATGTATGTCTATCTGATTGTCTACAAGGGATCCGAAAAGTTATGAATGGATTTCAATGAGTCGGTTAGATTTGGGGTAGATCCAGATCTAAGGTGGATTTTGGATCACTTAGTCACAATCTGTTGGTGCGCAAAATGTCTCAAAAGGTTATTAACGGATTGAGATGAAATTTTGGGTCAGGAAAAATTGATTAGAATTTGGTAGGGCACTAAATCCGGATGCCGATTTAGACCATCTTCTGAAATATTACCCAATATTATAAAAAATAATACGCGAGTTAAATTAAAAATACCCAGAGAAGAACAACTGATGGCGAAACAACATACACAATTTGATCCAAATCAAGATCATGAACCGAATATGTGAGATCAGAATATATATTTGTAGGGTCAATCCTCACTGATTAACAGCACATTTATGGAGAGTGATAGGAACATAGGAATGCCATCAATTTTCGCTTAAGACGATTTAAAATTAATATTCTTTAAACATATTTTGTCTATTAAAGGTAAAAGGTGATATATGAACGAATACGAAATCTGTCATTATGAACAATCGGCTTTTATTGATAATTCACAGACGATTGAAGAGAAGAGACATGATTGCTAATGAGACGGCTCTGTTTCCAAGGTAAAGAAATTGTATAGTTTTACTTACTTTGGCCTATGGCTAATACAGAGTAGAAATCCTAACTTATTACAATATTAAAGAAAGGTGTAATAACAAGGCGTTGGAGGCAGTGTGTTCTATTCCTTCTTTCTAGTTCATCTTTGTCGTGTCAGATGAATTACACGCTAGAATTTTGAGTCCTGAAGCTGTATTATCCCCATTTGTTTGTGGTAGTTATAAAATCCTTCACCAGTTGAGCAATAAAGGCTGTTCATATTTGATTCTTAAATTTTTTTCGACCTTGCATATTTAGAACGATAGGGTCATTTTTCTCTGTTCATTTTCTTCAGCGCTCATTTCTCTCTCTCTCGTTCAATCATCTCAGAGAACGAAGCTCTCATGGTGAGAAAAACCGAATTTTGAGTAACGTTAAGTAATCAGAGATTGTAAGTGATTGGCTCACTCATGGCCAAATTTAAAATATAATTATAGCTCAGTTTGAGTCTCTAAGATCTGAAAAGATATGGGTTAGTTACCTAGTGTTCCACTCTGGTATTTTAAAAAAGCGACAATTTTTTTTAATAATTCTTTGCATACATATTTCATTCTATTTATATTAAATTTATGACCAAAGATCCCTAATCATTAAGATAAAGGCAAAGGTCGGATGATCTCTTCGTTTCTGTAATATTGTGAGACATTAAACCCATCTTCATCCATGAAATGCTGATTTTCTAAAAATATCCACTACCTCCAAACAAGAGAACAAAATACTATTCTTCATTTTCTTAAAAATACTCTTTTGATTTCGATAAAAATGGAACAAAATAATCTTTGAAATGTAGTTCTGATTCAGTTTAAGTTTAATTCCATAGAAAAGTGGATGAAAACAAAGTTTGCTAACCAAAAATCGAGTACTCTCACTTATACTGATTTATGATTTTCAAAACATTTAATAGTTAACGGACTAACCTTGGGAGCACCTTGGAAATTATATCATTCGAAAGAGAATGTAAAACAACATAAGGATTACAAATTTCGCTAGTATCGGCCGAATAGTTATGATGTTATTGCCAAAAGAAAATAATTCCCGGGCTAACCTTAGGAGGAATTTGTCAATTATATCCCTCAAAAGAGAATGTAAGACAACATAATGGTTTCAAATTTCATTAGAATTGGCCGAATAATTATGAAATTATTAGCAAATAATTTAAAGGATAACCTTGAGAGGACTTTTGCAATTATATCATTAGAAAGAGAATATAAAAAAAACGTAATGGTTTCAAATTTCGTCAAAATCGGCGAATAGTTATAAAGTTATTGTCAAATAATTCTCCAGTTAACCTTGGTAGGACTTTGGTAGGTGGTGACGGTATAGGTGGTGATGGTATAGGTTGTAGTGGTGTAGGTGTTGTAGGTGTTGGTGTAGGTGCGGTAGGTGTTGTTGTGGTGGTGATGTAGGCGGTGTAGGTTGTGGTGGTGTAGATGCGGTAGGTGTTACTGGTGGTGGTAATGTGAGTGGTGGTGGTGTAGGTGGTGTTGTTATAGGTGGTGTTGCTGGTGGTGGTGTAGGTGTTGTTGTTATAGGTGGTGGTGGCGTTGCTAATGGTGGTGTTGGTTGTGTTGGTATAGGTAGTGTATTTGAAAATAGGATGCGTCCAAAACTTTTTAAAAACGACATGTATAAATGCCGCCATAACCCCAAAACAACATAATTATCTCATACACAATCGAAATAATATTAATAAGAAATATGCAGACTCTTGTACTGAATGACTTGAGCATTATTTTCTCTTCTTCCCTTCTTTGCCAAGGATCTTTCATATAGGTCGCTTCCTCGGCCATAATATTCTCCTGAGTATCTTCCATAGGTTTTCTATCGGATTTTTAATCAAAGCTCTGCGCAGGCCATTTGATCACGCCAATATTTTTAGCATCCAAGAATAGATTAATTTTAACAATTTTCAGCACTCCAAAGGACATACACAGTGCTCAGTAGCGATGTTTAGCTTAGCCTTGCTATTCTTTTTACTTATGAGTGATTTCTTAGCATCGAGAGTCATATTTCTGGAAGGCGATGTGGTATAGTCTGGCGAGACACATTGAGATTGATGTTCTCCGCCGCCACAGGGAGGTGGGGGGGGGGTACACTTTGGTACCCGGAGGTGCTGCATATCATCTTGGCCTGAGTGAAAATTAGGGAAGCCCCGTCTTTACTGGATTGACATGAACTATCTGAGTGGGCCTGGGAAAGTTGTTAGTGCGCTTCCCCTTCGCTCCCCTGCAGTGCAACTTTATCTATATTTAAAATTCTTCTTCTTCTTCTTCTTCTTCTTATTCCCCTTCGCTCCCCTGCAGTGCTACTTTATCTATATTTAAAATTCTTCTTCTTCTTCTTCTCATTCTTCTTCTTCTTCTTCTTCTTCTTCTTCTTCTTCTTCTTCTTTCCCTTCGCTCCCCTGCAGTGCTACTTTATCTATATTTAAAATTCTTCTTCTTTTTCTTCTTCTTCAGGAAATGACTGATTTATCTGCCCCATTTAAGTAATTTAAGTCGGAGGATGGGGAAGTTTTCTTCTCCGTCAACCTCATTGCCATGGACCTAACTACTATTCCTAGGACGTCTGGACGTTTTGCACGCCGACCATTTCCGTAGTGGTCAGCTTAGTGTGAGACGGCCCTCAAACAGAAGCGTTATGACTGCTTTCGCTATGAGGGCCTTCTTTCGATTTCAATGTCAGTAAATTTTGTTGAGTTAGGGCTAGGTTCCAGTATGCTTCGATTCACGTGCGCGCTCTTCTTGGCGGGCGTACGTGTCTTCACTCAATGGGAAGACTCATCTAGCAGAGGTGTGGAAGCGAGTCAAAAGGATTCGACGAAAAGTTCTCGCAACACCCGCTTCTGGTTCTCCAGGAGAATGTGACCGCAATCTCGGACTACGCGTCCGTGGCGGAGTCCTTCGCGATCGCTTTCTCCTCATTCTCTAGCCGGGATGCTACTCCGCTAGCATTCAATGCACGTCGTGATATCGCTCAAGACCGCCGACTGCACCTTATTTCCAGAAGTAGAGAACTCTTCAACGAGAAGTTTAAATCGAGTGAGTTGCCTTCTACTTTCACTTCGTGGCCGTACACCACCCCTGGTCCAGACGATGCAATTTTTCGACACCTGTGTGAGCAAAGCATGTGAGTGATTTTCACACCTATGTGAGCGAATTTTAGAGAAATTATGGATTCTGCGTATGGGTAGGCGGGAGCACTCTCCGGCTAAATTAGGTCGGAAAAGGGCCTCTAAGAGGGAAGTCTCCTCAGTGTCACACGCTTTGCCTTGAACCTCAACGGTATCACCTCAGTGGTGTCAGAAGGTTTTCTTGCTACGCTCTACGAGGATGACCTTTCGATCTCTGTTCGTGATGTCCAGATGCCATCTCTGCAGTGTTGAAGGCGCCAAGAAACAATGAACCGTGCATCTCGCTATACCAAATCGTGGAGGTTTTGGTTTTCCTTGTCCAAGACTAAGAGGATACACGTCTGACACCTTCCACGGCTCCACCTTGACCTGGACTTGTCATTAAATAGGCTTCGACTTGAAGTAGTGGTTTCACATTGTTTCTTTTCTCTTGGTTTTAAACGCTGCCTAACTTGGGAGGCTCATATTCGAAGCCTTAGGGTCTTTTGTACCCACGCTAAAGATATTTTTTTCTCTGTGACGATCGGTTCTTGGTGTTTTATAGAACTACTCCCTTACTCTTCTACTTATTTTTTCTTTGTTCAAAGCTTGACTGCGAATATGAGTTTTATGCATCAGCAGTCTAGCGTGTATTGTGGAAGGTGGACTCGATCCACCACACTCTGGTTTTCGCCTGGCGACTGGTGTCTTCCGCACGTTCCCCATTGAGAACCTACTTCTCGATGCCAGAGAGATGTCATTCGCTCTGTGCCCTACACATTACATTATGCCCATGTAGGCGCTAGGCAGCGCCATCCTCATTCTTCAACGGCTCACACTGCACTCACAGTCGATCTCGACAGTGCCTACGTCGCCGAGAGACGCCATTCATACTCTAACCTCTTAGAGTTTAGGGCTAGAAAACCCCTTCGAAAACTCAGTGTAGCTCTCGTGCCGGTTGCACCTCTGGTTCTGCCAAGAATACCACAATGGACGGTACCATCTTTGACTATTTGTCGCCACGCCTTTTCTCCAAAAAGCTTCCATCAGCGCAAGGAATATTGAGTTAGTCATTTTTGTTGCACACTTCCTGCCACACTGGATCCGTGTTAGTGTATACAAATGGCTCCAAGTTCCCGGAGGGAGTCGGTTCCTATGCGGTATTCCCTCTCTTTAACTTTAGCTGGTCTCTAAAAGGCGCTACATCTATCTTCACGGCATAGCTCGTTGCAATAAACCGTTCGGTATGGGAGATTACGCATCGTGCCCTGTTCCGATAAGCTTATTGGATCTTTAGCCACTCACTAAACTTCTAGTGTGTTCTCGACGCATTAAAACCTCTATGGCCCCTGGTTTGCGCTATACATCACGCCACAGTTAATGCAAGCCTGTTAGATGTTTAAATTCACGCTACCTGTCGCACATGTTACCTGTACCGGTACTGGGAGGAGCAGGGTCGCTACCGCTTATCTCTTGTACTCGAGACAAGTTTGTGCACACAATTTTGTAGACTATTTGAATTTGTGGAGGAGGCTGATATCCTTCTTTTTATTTGACTCTCTTTGGTGTCGGTCGCATGATCCTGCTCATGAAGAGGGAGGACTTACTTGAACGTACTTCCTTCTTCTTGTTTTTTTTGTTTTTTTTGTTGATTTGTTATCTTTAAGGCTTGATTGGGAAATTTTAAAAGTTACCTGAAATTTAATTACGGTGACTTATTCCCTTGAAAGACTTTTGCGAGATGGGTGAATAAAAAAAACATGCTTTGAATAACTTGATGTTAAGTACCTGCTGCCCTCTCAAATCGGTCCTATATCGACAACTGTTGTAGTGTAGTATCTTCTTTACGTTTGTTTTTTACCCCCACGGACGATCTGTTTTTCTCCTCAACTCGCAAGACTAGGTTTCCTCGTCGAGCTAAATTCTGGGTGGAATCGCGTTTTTTGACCAATTAAATGTTTTGAAATGACACACCGTGTCATTATTTCACTGGGAAAACCTGTGATAAATATGTAGATTGGCGGCTCGAACGATGGGACGTAAACTATTTCGTCCGTGTTCCAATATGTTTCACGTTTTTGGAGTAAATTTAAGGGGACGGTTCGTGTGTGGGTAAACACAATGGGTGGTCCACCGTACGATGATCCTGAGTTTCAATCAATTGATGGGAGTGGGGGCACAGCCTCCCATTAAAGCGTTTTTCGTTAGTTTCGTTGGTTTGTTTTGTGCATTTTTATATAAAAAAATGATATTTCAAATAGGACTCCAACGCGCATGAATATTCAGGCAGGGGTGAACGAAATATAAACAAACAAAAATCCACTTTTTCGGCCGAGTCGCCAATCTACATGTTTACCAAACCTGTTCTATGAGGGATTTGTTGACCTTTAACTAGTTTCGTCATGATGATAATTTTTAAAATCAATAGTATTCTATATAACACGTTTGACAATGCTGCCATACACACGTTACGAATTTTCCTACCCAAACTGAACGTTATAACTTATCGTGCTCTAGTTTTGACGCATTTTCTCTTCAAATATACAGTGATCTCTCGTTTATCGCGGTAGATTGGTTCCGAGACCGGCCGCGATAACTGAATTTCCGCGAAGTAGGGACACCATATTTACAGTATTTATTTAACGTGTATTTGGCTTTTTAAAACCCTCTCTGTACTGTTAACAACCCACCCATTACAGTACAGTACTCTATTAATAACAGGGAAACGCTTTTTAGGCCGAAGCGTATCTGAAACTTTGCTAGCAGAAAAGGACGTTTTTTTAGGTTGTGAATCACTGGACTTCCCTGGTTGCGGGTCTTCTACGTCGTCTTCATCTTTTTCCTCTTCTTCGTGGTCGCCACTGTCGTCATCAGGTTCCTTAGCTGCGAAAGTCTCGGACAGGCTCCTAGCCTTTGTTTGGATGATGTTCGTATCCAAGGCTATGTTCTTCTTTCGGCAGTCGGTTATCCATACGGCCAAAGCAGCTTAAAATATGGATGATAGTTTTATTACGAGCCTTAACTACTCTCTTCGCCGGCTTATTAAAGGGGATGGCAGCCGTCTTTCTAATGTTAGCCTCGTCCTTCTTGATGTAGCGAACGGTAAATTCGTTCACGCTAAAATTTTGGGGGATGGCAGCGAAAGTTTTCCCTTCTTTCAACATATCCAGAACTTTGTTTCACCTTCTCAGCGATCGTCATCATTCTTTGTTTGCGTTCAGGCTCAGTACCAGCCTTGGAAGAAGCAGCACGCTTGGGAGCCATTGCATGGGGCAAAGTTCAACGCAAAGAAACAAAAGAATCACACACAGCACAGCGTAAAGTAGTACAGTAAACCACTCGGCGAGAAAGCTTGAAGCGAAATGGCCACGACAGGAAACAACAGGATACGCGGGTACTGTATGCACATCGCATTCTACATGGTTCTTTTTTTTTGTCATGTGAGTTACAAGTTCAAATACGCTTGTATATGCTTTTTTGCTATTTTACGCTGGTTTTGTTGTTCCTAGACTAGGAAATAATATTTATTATTAATATTTTAATGGATTTAATGAAAAAAAATTAGGTGTTCATATATCGCGATTTTTCTAGAATTTTCCAGAAACTCCACGATATATTTTCCATATAAATATTTTAAAAATCCGTGAAGTCGTTAATCAGCGATAGTTGAACCGCGAAGTAGCGAGGGATCACTGTACTTTACTTTCCTCATAACCTTTTTTTCGCCGCTATTCTACGAAATAAAGCTCGCAGCCTATCAGAATCAAAACTTAACGAATATTCAGTGCAATTATAATCGAAATTTAAAGAAGTTATTTATGAAATGTAAAGTTTGGATTTTGTCCTCTAGTTTTGGAAGATACTGTAGAAGAAACAGCACCCCCCATCCTTCCTCACCATACGCGCATGCTGGCTACTGGAAAACACTACGCAACACATGAATACCTGCTAGAAATTCTGACAAAAAAAGTAAGCAACGGTGAAAATCCGCCACTTGGACAAACATCTAAATATCACTATGATGGTTGCAGCAAAAGATTTATTCTGCTTGCCATTTGCTTCCATATCATCAGATAAAGGATACGTTTTGCGCAGATGATGTTCACATGTGCAACATTCTGCCCACTTTATTTTGTACAAATCTTTCGTCTGCCAATTTTTTTTTTTTTCACTTTCACATTCCCACAACAACGGAGAAACGAGTGCATAAGACAGAAATGATCGACAAGGGAACGAGAGCTAAATCTGGCAATTTTAACTTCAATTAGAGACGAGGATGATATATAATGGTGGCTGGATCTATGGATTCTTGTAAAAGAGGTCACCTTCAGATGGTATAGCATACTTCTGAGCAGTTTTACTAAGGATCCACTCTGCTGACCTCAATTAGAGGAAAGGGCTAGAAAGGAACCTGAAACATACGCCATCTCCAATCTCCAGTCAGATCGCCTCATTCAGCGGGATAAGCTATGATGCGAACAGAAGACACCAAGAAAAACTAAATTCCTTAACTTTAAAATTTGGAATATCAAAACTATGTTGGACAACCCAACTAAGAAAGACCTGAGAATATAAATTGCCACAATACCCATGAAACCAGGCAAAATCGGCATCGATATCGCCGAGCTTTGGAAATATATGTCAAAATCTCGATTCTATGTTCATTTGTCAAATTACCAACTGGAATATATGAATTACCCATGAGTATAAAGATCCAATTACGAAAGAACGGAATAGCTGCTGTCATATATAAGTGCCTACGCTCCGACCCTGGAGGCTTCTGATGAACCTAAGGAAGCATTTTACAAGAACAAGTAGGGATCGCAACACCAGAATTGAAGAATTAGAAAGCACGGTGTTTACAATTGCAAATTAAATGGTTTTTTTTAATAAATGTTCTAAATACAATATCATTCTCACAAACACTTTATTTCGTCAATGTAATCGATTGAAAAGAGGCAGCATCCTAAATCTAAACAATAACATCTGGTGGACTATATAAAAGAAAGAATGGGAAAGGCCAAGGATCTAATAGTAAATCGAAAATGAAAATGTTTAACCCTTTAAAATGTCCAAGATTAGCGACCAAACTGTAAAAAAAAAATAACTTGGACGTGATTAAGTGCCAAAAATTTTAAAAACTCTTACGTCACTACGACGTTTTGCACCGACTACCACCGATGCAGTTGATTGCTTGGACTCTATCAAGCAAGGTGTCACTATAGTCGCGGCTTCAATCGCTTATACTACCTCAAAAATCTGTGGTTGGTTTGATGTAAATGCACTTGAAGTACCTTACTACTTAACAAAAAAGTTTCATGTTTCATTAATATCAAGGATTTTTTATGTTGATGGCACCAGGCATGGACCAAAAGCCGGACCCAAATTAAAATATGTAGATTTAGGAAAGAGGAAAGAAATGTGAGAGTATTTATGAATTTCTGAGGAATCTAAATCACCCAGTCAGCAAAATTACCGCCAATAGCGGAACATTAAAGAAATGTAGGACAAAAATCATAACTTAAAAAATCAAAAACCATTTTAAAAATAATTTTTCTTCGACCTTAATGCGCAATAGCAACGAGGCCACGCAGGAGGTTTGTAAGGAGATATCTTGCAAATAAAGTGTTGAAGCTCGAGAAAGTGAAAATGTGTGAGAGATATATAGATGCAGATCATCCTACATACGAGGGGACCGGAATGTTCAAACTCCGGTGTGATAGAACGGGTTGAGGCAGCGTTAGTTTCAACTCCTATCACATATTATTTAAAACCACGATGCTCCCACGTGCATCTTCGCTTCAAAGCTTGGCGCCTTATCGCAGCCACCAGATGTCAATGTTTAAACAAGGAGGTTATCGTAACCCCCGTTCGCCCCCCATACGCCGACCTCGCCAGATTGAGTTAGGCTTATGGGCAGATAAGGCATTGTTCCCAGGCTCGGCTGTGCATTCCCTCGAAGCTCCCACTCCATTGTCCCCCACGCCAAGGGAGTGTCTCGACTATTTAGATGAAAACTTTACCACCAAGATCAGATTGGATATCCAGATTTTCGTCGCGAAACATCACCACGACCTTCTCTCACTTTGTGCGCCAAGGGACCTCGACCTCGAGATTCACCATCACTTGTCCAGAAGAGGACAAAATCCCTTGAGTGCCAAAGTTCAAGCCTTTGTGACGCCAAGTCCAAAAGGCTTCCCTCTCGTTGTTCAGAAAGAGAACAACGTTAGAACAGCCATTGTTCGTTCGAGCCCCGTTGACAAGAAACGGTCCTCACCCTTCCCCCGTTGTTCAGAAAGAGAACAACGTTAGAACAGCCATTGTTCGTTCGAGCCCCGTTGACAAGAAACGGTTCTCACCCTTCCCCCGTTGTTCAGAAAGAGAACAACGTTAGAACAGCCATTGTTCGTTTTGAGCCCGTTCGCCAAGAAACGGTTTTCACCCTTCCCCCTTGTTGTTTAGAAGAGAACAACATTAGAACAGCCATTGTTCTTGAGCCCGTAGACAAAGACGGTTCTCACCCCCCCCCCCTGTTGTTCGGAAGAGAACAACGTAGAACAGCCATTGTTCTTTTGAGCCCTTCGCCAAGAAACGGTTCTCACCCTTCCCCATTGTTGTTCAGAGGAGAACAACATTAGAACAGCCATTGTTCTGGTTCTCACCCCCCCCCCGGTTGTTCAGAAGAGAACAACGTAGAACAGCCATTGTTCTTCAAGCTGTTCGTCGAGAAACGGTTCTCATTCCCAAGAAGCCACGTCAGGATCCTTTTATCCCCCCCCCCTTCGGCTGGAACTCGCCAGCGGACTGAAAATTCCTTCACGTCGCCTTCCACTGCACCACTAGTATAAAGTTACGTAAGCCAAACGTCACCTTTGTGTACTTAACCCTTTTGTCAATTCTATCCTGTGCTTTAAATGGTTTAGCGAACCATCCCATCTCTTTAACTCTATATTTGTTTTACCTTTTTAAATCCTTTAATCCTCGAATTAGCCCGAGCCCCCACGACCCTTTCCATTCTCTGTTTATGTCAATATTTTCCGTTTTGTGTATTGTTGTTAGTTATTATTAATAAAACTCTATTTTATTAATGATAGCAATATTATCCTTGAGCTCAGTTCCACTTCTTAAGCATATCGAAGATACATAATGTCGGCCCGCCAGACATTAACGCACTCTAAAGATAATTAAAGAAGTTCCCTCAACGAATAGTTATATATGGTATATCGTCCATTCTACGACACTCCGGGTGCTTGGGCTGGGAAGGTGTACAATCCTCCAGATATCAAGTGCTTCAATCTTACTCATCCTACCAAGAATTTAAACAATCAAAAAAAATATTCAAACATAGGCTGACATACGCGACATGAGAAATTTCTGTTTTTCTCAATTCCTTATATGACCCACGATCGCATCCTTCAGCCCCTCTAAAAACCCAATACGGAACTGCATTCCAGAAAACAATGATTTTCAGATACGAGACGGCTGGAAACAATACATTGAAACCTTGCTAAATAGATAGATTTGCGTACTTAGTGACGTTATTCACATAACCCTTCAATCTATCATTCGCACCGATCTTAAAGAACAACCTACACATGTACAAACGAAAAGACTCATAAAAAATCTGAGGCAAAAATCAATTCACTGGTTCTGACGGCATCCCTGCTTAAATTTTTAAATATTTTGGACTTGGATTAATTAACATCGCTTACCTACTCTCTTGGCAGAACTAAACTAACGAATAAATATCCTCGATTATTGGTGATGCCTAAATTGTTACAATAGTGAAGAAATTAGATAGATCGATATGTGTGTGACACTTAGCGGGAATATCTTAAATCTGCTACAAAATCTTGGCGAAAATCAATACTGACTTATTCAGTCCACTCGCCGAAAATGTTTTCCCTTGAACTCAATATGGTTTCAGGATATGTCTTGGAGACAAATCTGATGTTTACTCGCAGGTAACTTCAGGAAAAGGCAAAAGGCCAACATCAAGATCTTTCATTGCACTTCATAGACTAACAAAGTTTTTGACTTTGAGAACAGAATCGCTTTGTAGCAACTTTTAAACACTCAGGTATACCAGACTACTTTATTAAAATCAGCAAGCTCTTGCATGATGATATGCAAGCTACTTTCCTTTTTTTAATGTAATATGGAGTTTTTATAAACAATTCAGGTGTGAAACAAGGCTATATATATATATATATATATATATATATATATATATATATATATATATATATATATATATATATATATATATATATATTAATTATTGCAGCGCTATTGTTAAATTTAAGCATTTCCACCGTTATCACATTGATAATGGTTATTGTGCACATTTGATAAAATGGCAAACTTGGAAAAATTAACACATGAAATCGATAACCAAGACCACAATATTTAAGTAAATGACCTCCAATATACAGACGATCGCGTCATTTGCAATGATTAATTATAGAAGACATGAAGCCACTGTGAATCTTTTACAGTACAATACAGTCTCTTTGAAAACGATAGAAATACCATTAAAACAAGGACATTGTTTCAACAAATATCAGGATGAGTTGATTTACCAAACTGGTAAGTTATAATTAATCAAGATCAACAAGAATCCGTTTCTAAATAAACTTATCTAAGCAACGCCTTGTCGAGTAACACAACTACTCGAGTCGCATCTTCGTTTAGACCAGTTCGAAAGAGAAGTTTGACGAAAAAGAATTATATCGAAAAACTCAAATTCTTTTTTCTAATGCGGTTGTTGTCACCATTCTTCTCTATAGCAAGGATACTTGGGCTATTTTTCGACGACACATTTTAGTCCATAAAAAAATTCCATCAAAGATACTTGAGAAAATTTTCAATATAAAGTCTATGGTTACTGCACCAGCATTACTGTACTAGTTGAAGTTGAATCTCGGCATGAACCCTATATTATGAAAATAGAAATTCACTACCTGCGGTATTGTTTGTGTTTACCTAGAACACGTTTTCTGCACCAAGTTTTGTACGCCTTGAACTACACCAATAACATAAACAAGAGAAAGTCAAATGAAAAAGTTAGAAAAAGAAACTGAAGCACCATCTTAAACCCTTCATAGTGCACCTAAGCATATTTGAGGACATTGTTGTTGACCGAAATTCTTAGGGTATGATGTCACTGAACCATATGAAAGGATTCGTCCAGAAAAAAAATCTTAGTTACAAGGAGTTAGAAGGAAAGAAGGTACCCTAGGAGACCTTGCGGTCCATTAAAAGAGGGTACCTTTGGACAAGCAATCCAGCGGGCACATGGCTGCTCAATTGTTTTGCGTCCCTAAACGGCCACTTTTCAAGACTTTGTCTAGTCTTGACTTGAACTGGTCAACAGATTCACTGTTGACAACTTCCACTGGAAGTGCGTTCCACTTACCGCAGATACTGTACGTGAAAAAATTTCCACACAGATTGTGGTTGTAACGCTTTAGTTCAAGTTTGAAGCCGTGATTGCGCGTTCTGTTCTCACTCAGTGTGAAAATATCCCGGTAGTCAACATTGTCGAACCCTCGAAGTATTTTAAAAACTTCGATGAGCTGACCACGCAGTCTACGGGTTTCCAACGAAAACAGATCTAATTCCCTTAGTCTATCCTCATAACTTTTATGTCAGATAGAGGGAATCAGTTTGGTTGCCCTAGCTTGTACGCGTTTCAACCTTGCGATGTCCTTTCGAAACGAAGGACTCCAAAATTGTACGGCATACTCCAGGTGCGGGCGAACCAGAGAGTTGTACAGAAAAGTACTATCTCCCTGTTACGATATCCAAACTGGCGCTTTATGTAGCCTAACATCCTTTGGCCTTTCTTTTCTGCCTCGATGCACTGTTTCGAGAACTTGAGGTCGCTAGTGTCACTCGATTCAAGAGCAGTGCCCTTAAGGATATAATGAGATTGGGGGTTTCTGTGGCCGATATGCATCACTTTGCATTTGTTCACGTTAAAAGGCATTTACCACGTGTCCGACCACTCTCCAATCTTCCCAAGATCTTCCTGCAGGCGGGCAGTATTTCCATCTTTTGCAACGTTTATACCAAGCTTTGTATCGTCAGCAAATTTAGAAATCTTGGCAACCATGCCACCGTCCATGTCGTTGACGTAGATGATGAATAGTAATGGTCCCAGGACAGAACCTTGAGGCACCCCGCTAGTAACGGGCACCCACTCAGAAGCCTGTCCATTCCCCACCACCCGTTGCCGTCTGCCACTTAGCTAGTTGTCGATCCAGCCGGCTACTTTTCCGTCTATGCCCAGCGCTCGCACTTTCCGGAGAAGGCGGTGGTGTGGTACCTTATCAAAGGCTTTCTGAAAGTCTAAGTAGACCACATCCACCGCCTTGTCCCGATCGTGTTCACTGAAGACGAAGTGGAAGAATTCCACAAGGTTCGTCAGGCATGACCGTTGCCTTCGGAAGCCGTGCTGGGAACTCCTCAGTAGCAGGTTTGACTCTAAATACGACGTTATTTTGTCCACCATCATGCTTTCTATGAGTTTACCGACTATCGAAGTCAGACTGATAGGTCGGTAGTTTGACGGATGGCTGGGGGCTCCTTTCTTGAAGATCGGAGTCACCTCCGCCTCACGCCAGTCTCTAGGAACGCATCCGGTCCGGATTGACATGTTAAATATAGCGCACAGATGTTGTGATACTTCATCGCACACTTCCTTCAACACCTTGGGTAGAAACCCATCCGGTCCAGGGGACTTATTCGTCTTTACGTCAGCGATCTTTTTCTTTATTTCCCCTTCGGTGAAGTCCATTGCCTCCAGCTTTTCCCCCGAGTAGGAATCCGTAGGCTGGGGGATGGGACCACACTCTTTAGTAAACACTGAGGAGATGTAGTCATTGAGAAGGTTAGCATTTTCTGCATCTGACTGAGTTAATGCACCCTCCTCGTCCACTAAGGGCCCAATCCTACGATGGATTGGTTTACGGCTATTAACATGGCCGATGAACTCCTTGGGATTCTCCTTGCAGAGTCTCACCACTCGGAGTTCCTCAGTACGCTTAGCCGCCCTTATGCTGGACTTCACTCTCCTGGCTAGCCTCCGGTACTCGTCAAAGGCATCCGAGATCTTCGATCGCCGGTACGCATTTCTCTTCTCCCAAAGCAGTTGGCCGATTTCTCGATTAAACCACTTTGGTTGAACATAAGACCGACGGAGGCATTTCAGAGGGATGCCACTTGATTGAAGACTCATGAATTTATTTTTGAAATGGTTCCACGAATTCTTAACCTCTTCGCATACCGCTAGCCTTACATCAGTCAGCCCAGCACGAAGGCTTGCAAAGTCTGCTCTTCTCAAGTCAATTTTCCTTGATTGACTGGCAACAGACCTTACCTTCGGGATCTTGACGCTAAATCTAACTAGCTGGTGATCACTGCCACCGAGCTCTTCGCCCTCAGAGACATCCTCAACGATATTATCCTCAGAGGTGAAGACCAAGTCGAGGATATTGTCTCCTCTCGTCGGTTCTCTGACCCATTGAGTGAGGAACTCGTCGTTGGCAAACTCCAGGAGTAGCGCGCTCTTGCCACAGGTTGCTCTGGTTTCCCAGTCAATTTGTCTGTTGAATTCGCCCATAACGATGCACACTCTGCCTTGAAAAAGCTCACCCCGCAGCTGGTACAGTTCCCTGTCCTTCTCAACGGGTTGGGAAGGGGGTCTGTAAAGTACCAGGGTCCTGTATCTGACAGGACCTATCTCTAGGTCAACGCCTAGGAGCTCGTGATCGGATATAATGTTGGAGTTCGTAGATTTGATTGTATCCTTGACATACAACATTACACCGCCACCCTCTCTGTCTGGCCTATCTTTGTGGAAGAGTTGGTATCCAGTAACCGTGAATTCGCCTTCAAAGTCTCGGTTTGAGGTTTTTATCCACGATTCAACACGCTTGCTGGTTTTCAGCACACAGTCGTCCACGGCACCCAAGAGCGTGTGGAGGATTTTATCTGTAGGGCCTACCCTACCTCCTCTCAGGTAAAGGTCGTTTCCACTGACCATCAGAGCAACGACTGAGCTCTCAGAAATCTGTGATTTCGCAGCCTCTACTCTGATGTGGTGGTTACTACATCCTGGCCGGCAGCTTACCTTCACACTAGTGCAAACGCGGGCGGCAAGCAGGGGCTGCAGGCCCCGTGCTTAAGAATCACCAATAAGGGTGACTCTTGCACATTTGTCAGCAGGCGACTTATTCTTTTCTCTAGAAGCAACTTGCCGCTTTCCTCTTGTATCTCTACATTTTTCTTTTTTTTTTTCTTCATTTTATTTTTTTTGTCTTCATGTGTTTTCTCTTTTTCCGTTTTTCTTTTCTCTTCTTCTCTTTCCACTTTCCCTTGCACACCAGTAACGCTCAAATCCTCTACACTGGAGTGAGCAGCATTAAGGTCCTTTTTCTTCTTGTTCTTTTTCTTCTTCTCATTGGCTCCGCATGGCAGAAGTAGGACTGCCAATGTAGTTTCACCTTCTTGGGCTGGAGTCACATCGGCGGAACCACCCAAGTCAGTGGAACTTTCGTCTCGAGCTTGAGCCGACTGGGCCTCTAGTTTAGAGGCTAGCTCTAGGATTTTTTCCTCGAGACGCCGAATCTGAAGCGCGTGCTGCGTTTCTAGGGTCTGTATTTAACTTTCCAGTGCCCTAGATTTTTCTTCAGAGGTTGTAAAGAGATCCTTGAGTTCATTGCAGTATGCCACTGCCTCTCGGACCTCTCCTTTAAGGATACAGTCGGTGCATATACTTCCCGGGTGGCATTTCGAAAAACATTCTCCCGGGAAGTCCACGCACTACTTATCCTTCTGGCATATCGCACATGTATATTTGAGTGCAGCTGGACCTTTTTTCCCTGTCATTTTGAACACTTTCTCTCTTTCAAAACTTTTTGACCAATCAATGGAAAAAAAGGGGGTTGGTGAGTTCTCCCCGCGTGAATCGCTCCCGCCTATCGATCGGAGACGTTTCGGATCTTTCAGGAGGCACGCTCCATGTGCTGCTGTTCGTCCGCCTGAGTCGTCAAGCCTCGGCGTGCCGTGGCTCCCAACAAAGCAGTACAGACGGTCCCCGAAGGGGCCATCGATTTGTTACCAGGTGAACAACAACGAAGCACGCCCCTTACTAAACTCCTACTAGTTCCCTTCACAACGGCCAGGATCTCGGAGTAGCGTTCAATGGATATCTCGCCACACCAAGGGACTCGACCCAAGGCTTTTTATTGGCCTGGCGAACAACATGGGAACAAAGGGCCGTCACCTCGGACCAATGCTACCATAAGCACCCGTCAACATGCACTGGGAACGGTCAATAATTACGCGCCAGGGAAGGGGTTAACGGGGCACTACCCTCATCCCATTCATCGTGCCCCAGCGCCTAAGACCCCTCAAGTCTTAGTCTCTCACAACCAGTGAGCGTCGATTGGCGTTGTTTATAGAGGTTCCAAAGCCTCTCTTCTGACGCATGAGGTAGTTGACAGGTCCTTATATGTAGATAGATGAAAAAAGGGTAAGAGTGACATGATAGGAATAGGGTTTTTTTGTTTTTTTTTTATTTTTTGTATAAGTAGAAGAAATAGGATTAATGTAAAAAAAAAGAGGAAGGATAGAGTAGGATAAAGAAATACGCACTTAGTCTGGAACCTAATTTCCGACCAAATCGACAAGGGAAACCCTGCCAGGAGGACCAGAAGATAGGTACCCCCACCGACATAGCTCGAAAAGTCAAGGGTACGCACAAGCTCTCTTCCCGCGACAATGGGGCGTCACCTCTCTCTCTACTTTCTTAGAGAGCTAAGAAAACAACGACAGAACAACGTTAGCATTTTAAAGTGCTTTTAAACTGCTAACAATGGTAATAATTACCCCACAAAATTATGATCACATCTAGAATTAATTTAAATGCTTGATCATGTCAAACCAAATTCATATAGATAAGCATTATTTTCGACGAACGAAGTATCCCGACGACGGGAACGAGAAACAACAATCTCGAATTGAGTTCTTGCCGCTTTAGACACTTCGACCTGTTTCTCCCAACTTTTGTTAATCTCAACAGATTTTTATTCTACCATGATTGTATTTGTGAGTATGATTATATTTCTTTTCAACTTAAATCTTTACATTTCCGTCGAAGAAGACTTCTTCTTTGATATCTTAAAGTGAACTGATTTCATCGTCTGATAAAGCCCAAATTGGATGAAATGTATATTTAGAATCCACCGTTTTAATATGCTTTTATTGGAGCTAATCATTGCCATTCCATTTATACGTATGCCATTTGGGTGAAATGTGAATGACTGTTTGCGCGCGCTATGTCGACTGAGCCATCCTTACTCTTAAAAAAGTCTCATTCAAGAGATACTTTTCATTCGCACGCTAACACGTCTCGGCATGCTATAATATAGGGGATATTCTTCTGTTTGGTATTTTTTTACAACATTTTATACCTTCTTTAACCCACTTTTGGGCCTATACGGGAGTTGAAACGATAGTAGGAGATTTCAAAGAGGTACAACAGACCACCTGAGAGAGAGCATTAGTTTTTCTTGGGACACCGGGATATAGAGGGCTTGATAATCCCCCGTGCCTCATAAATATATATTTTTTTAATGAAACGTTAACTCTACGACGAAGTTCACATTACCTGAAGAAACGATCCGTTTTTCTCTTGCAAAATCATATTACCTGATACTAGTTTCGGAAGTATCCTCTTTCTATCACCATTACTTCCAGACTGATAATGGACGCAAACTAATTTCTGAAACTAATTTCTCCGAATAAAGTTTTTCCCGAGAAAAAGCGTCTTTTCGCAAAACCACTTTTTAATTACCCTATTTAATCACTTAGGGAGATAAAGAATGATAGCTGACTCAATAATTTAAATTCTTATCTGGCATCAATAGATTAATTTATTATGCAAATAAAGAGTTTTTTTAGATTAAAGTGTTAAAAGTTGCCTTACAAATCCGCTAGGAAATCCAATAGAAAGGAATCAAGTGGATTCACTTCTGAACAAACCATGTGAAACAATGAAGATGATACACAGGCCAATAAAGAACTATGTTCACAACAGAATATTGTCGTACCTTTCAAAGGTTTGTACATAGCAGCCCCAGCAGCTTCTGTCAATGTCAAGGTCACCGTGGCCATGATACCGAAAGGAATCATTTGGTGAAGTAACAAGGGCGAGTCTATCTGTAGCCAGCAACTGCAGTACAAAAAAAAGAGAGTTGGATTAGCATTGCTCTCATTAAAAACAAGGTCAACAGACATAGGTCACGTGCTCTAAATTATTCTGACCTATGACATATGACCTTACAAAATTAAAAACTTTGGATAATTCCAGAAATAACCTTGGGGTGACCTTGGCAATTATATTATTTGAAAAAGAATGCAAAACAACATAAGGGTTTCAAATTTCGTTAGAATCGGCTGAATCGTTATGAGGTTATTGCCAAATACATCCAGTACTACCCTCGAGAAGACTTTGAAAAGTTTATCATTCAAAAGAGAATGTAAAACAACATTAGTGTTTCAGATTTGGTTAGAAGCACGCAAATAGTTACAAGGTTATTTCTAAATCATTCCCGAACTAACCTAAAGAGGACCTTGGCAGTTATGTCATTCAAAAGGGAATGTAAAAAAACATAAGGGTTTCAAATCTCCTTATAATCAGCCAAATTGTTACGATGTTATTGCCAAATACTTCTCGGACTAAGCTTAAGAGGACCTTGGCAATTTTATCATTCAAAAGAGAATGTAAAACAACATAAGGGTTTCAAATTTCGTTAGAATCGGCTAAAGAGTTACGATGTTATTGCCAAATACTTCCCGGACTAACCTCTAGAGGACCTTGATAATTATATCAATCAACAGAGAATGTAAAACAACATAAGGGTTTCAAATTTCGTTAGAATTAGCCAAATAGTTACGATGTTATTGCCAAATACTTCTTGGAGTAAGCTTAAGAGGACCTTGGCAATTTTATCATTTAAAAGAGAATGTAAAACAACATAAGGGTTTTAAATTTCGTTAGAATTAGCCAAATATTTACGATGTTATTAACAAACAATTTCCTGACTAACCTTGGCAAGACCTTGTTAATTATAACATTCGAAAGAGAATGTAAATCCACAAAAGGGTTTCAAATTTTATTAGAATCGGCCAAAGAGTTACAATGATATTGCGAAATACTTCTTGGACTAACCTCGAGAGGACCTTGGTAATTATATCTTTCAATAGAGAATTTTAAACAACAAAAGGGTTTCAAATTTCATTAGAATCGGTCAAAGAGTTACGATGTTATTGCCAAATACTCCTTGGACTAACCTCGAGAGGACCTTGGTAATTATATCTTTCAATAGAGAATATAAAACAACAAAAGGGTTTCAAATTTCATTAGAATCGGTCAAAGAGTTACGATGTTATTGCTAAATACTTTACGTACTAACCTCTAGAGGACCTTGGTAAATATATTATTCGAAAGAGAATATAAAACAACATAAGGGTTTCAGATTTTGTTAGAATCTGCCAAAGAGTTACGAAGTCATTGCCCAATACTACCCAGACTAACCTCGAGATGACCTTGGTAATTATGTCATTTGAAATAGAATACGAAACAACATAAGGGTTTCAAATTTCATTAGAATCGGCCGAATATTTACAATGTTATTGCCAAATGCTTCCCGGACTAACTCGAGAGGACCTTGGCAATTTTATCATTCAAAAGAGAATGTAAAACAACATAAGGGTTTCAGATTTTGTTAGATTCGACCAAATAGTTATGATGTTATTGCCAAAAAAAATAAATCTAGGGTATAACCTCGGGAGAACAATTATATTATTTGAATGAGAATGTAAAACAACATAAGGGTTTCAAATTTTGTTAGAATCGGCAAAATGGTTACGTTCTTATTGCCAAATACTTCCAGGACTAACCCCGAGAGGACCTTGACAATTATATCATTCGAAAGAGAATATAAAACAACATAAGGCTTTCAAATCTCATTAGAATCGGTCCAATAGTTACGATACTATTGCCAAAAAACTCATTAAAAAGTAAAATGGTTACCAACCAACCGACGACCTATGGATCGACATAGTAGCTTATAAAGTTACGTACACGCGACTAAAAAGAAATTAAAAATCTTCAAAATAGGAATGAGATATTAGTAGGATAAATTGATAATGTCAAAAACAGAAACAAAGAACATGACCATAAAATCCATAATTCGCGAAAATTATATTGGTGATATCAATCAATGAAACATAAAAAATGCGATAAAATGATTTTAGGAAACTACAGATTTGAGGTCATTTCAATTATTCCAACGATGGGTATCAGCTTAAGGGTATGGAATTCTCTTCGTTGGATACCTTCCTCTTGAGCAAGGACTCGTATATAGTTCGGGGGATTTGAGGGTGTGGTGGAAGGTGGGGCACCCGATGTAATCGACATCATAACGGGTTTCCTATCAAGTTTAGGAACTTGAACATTGAACTTTGACCACTGTTTAACACCCCAAAGAGAGATTGAACTTTGTCGAGTCTAAAATCCAATATATTCATTATAGAAATTCTGTCTATTCCTCACGGAAATTCCTACTTGACTCTTCACAAACGCATCTTTACCCATTCGAACCTCATTCTGGAATAAAAGGTCAAGATATTTTATTTAGAGTGAAAAAATAAAAAGGATCAAATACAATGAAAGCAACTCAACCGCAATTTCGCGAAAGGATGGTAAGAAATGTTGAGAAACTAAGGGAAATCAATGTATTTTGGAGGTATTTCGCTTTATTAAACTACTCCAGTCGCAATATATCAGGATATCGTGCAATTTTCTTGCAGCCAACCTCCTTTCAAGTAAAATTAATGCAGATTTTGGTCAAGCAATAACCAATCTCATCCCCCCACCCCCGCGCTACCACACTTTCAATAAGTTCAGGCAAGAAAGAAAAAAATACCATAATTACTTCCAGATTCCTAAAAGAATTTAGCAGGGTCAGGCACTTTATGTGCATGTCCAGCATTTAGGCTTGTGAGACTGCAGATGTAGATACCCGGTATTTAGATTTATCACGCTGTAGATATATATGCCCGGCATTTAGATTTGTCAAGCTTCAAATCTAGAGGACGGCATTTTCAAATGCAGGCTGCATAGGTATGTTACCGATAATAGATTTTTCAGGCTACAGATGTAGATGCCCAGCGTTTAGAATTGTCATTCTGCAGATGTGGGTGTATGAAATTCAGAATTGCCAGACTGCAGATGGAAATGACCGGAATTTAGAATTGTCAGAATGCAGATTTAGATACTCAGAATTTAAAATTGTTAAACTGTAGATATTGATGACCGGCATTTAGAATGGTCATATTGCAGGTGTAGATGCCCGATATGTAAAATTGTCAAACTGCAGATATATATAACCATTATTTAGAATTGTTGCAATGCAAATGTAGATGACCGACTTTTAGAAATGTCAGACTGTCAAAGAATTGTCAGAGTGAAGATGTCCAGCATTTAGAATGATCAGACGGTAGGTTAGATGATCAGCATTTAGAATTGTCAGACTGCAGATGCAAGTGCCCGGCATTTAGAATTGTCAGACAACTGCAGATGTAAATGACCGGCATTTTGGATAAAATAGACTGCAGATGTAGATGAATGACATTTAGAATTGTCTTACTGAAGATGTAGATGCCAGCATTTAGAATTGTCAGAGGGCAGATGTTGATGACCGAAATTTAGAATTGTCATACTACAGATGCATATTACCGGCATTAAGAATTGTTATACTACAGATTTAGATGACTTGCATTTAGAATTATCAGTTTAGAAAGGTAGATGCCTAACATTTACGATTGTCAGAGTGCAGATTTAGATGTACGACATTTAGAACTGTCAGAGTGCAGATGTAGATTACCTGCATTTAAAATTGTCAGATTGCAAATTTAGATGGCTTGCATGTGTAAGTGTCAGACTGAAGATGCAGATATCCAGTATTTTTAACGTCGCTCGTAACTGAAATTTTTTTTACCATTTTGAATATTTCCTTTCTTGCTATTTTGCCATCTTGGATGTTTCATTTATCCTTAGTCCTTGCATTTACGAGGGGCGGTCAATAAGTTTTGCAATTCGGATATAAGGAAACGAGATATGAGGAAAGTGTTTCATTATTTTTCAATATAACGACCCTCGACTTCAATGCACTTACGCTACTTGTCCCTGAGGCTTCAAATTCCCAACAACCAGAAATCTCCTGACTGCTGTTCAATCCACTCCTGGACGGCGAGCTGGACATCTTCATCGTCCCCAAACCGGCGTCCACGCAGTGCAGCCTTGAGCTAGCGGAATAAAAAGTAGTCACTGGGGTCCCAATGATGGACCTACGTTTCATCACCTGTCACTATGCGTGACTCGAATACCGCCGGGTCTTGTTTGTACAGGAGTAGCAGCTCATCCGAACTTTGACGACGTTGAAGTCAATCATGAGGCGTGAGGTTTCTAGGGACCCAAAGGGCAGAGACCTTGGTAATGGCCAACTTGTCGTGGATGATTTTGATAACAGTTCCATGTGATATTCCAAGTTCTCGCTCGATTTCTTCAACCTTCACCCGTCAAATTTCGAGGATCATCGTCTCCACATGGGCCACATTGTCCTCGTTGGTCACGTCTGACGGGCGTCCTGGGCGGGGGTCATCTTCAAGGGACTAACGACCATGGCCGAACTCCCTATTCTAGCGAGCAATGGTTGCATAGGAAGGGGCGGTGTCGGTGTACACTGCAGCCATGCGTTCATGGGCCTCTTTTGCGTTCTTGCCTTCCTTGGTCAAAAATTTGATAACTGCGCGGTCCTCAACCTTGTCCATTGTTGAAAAATTTGTGACTGACGATCTGCGATCAGCTACTGCTTCTTAAATAGACGAGGCAGGAGCGTGCGGCTTCCGGTCCTGACTTGTCATAACTTGTCCTAACACCCCCACAAACAGCCATCCCCCTTCCTCTGTTTTGCCCTACCGATTCGCAAAACTTATTGACCACCCATCGTATATCCTACCAGTTTCGATATTTATTCTACCTTCTTACTCCCTTTTTTATGCTTCTCATCCGGCTCCCTTTTTAAGAATGCCCAACTCTGTCCCTCTTACTTCACTCCCTAATAGTAATCATGTAATTCTATTTCAGTTGCGAACTAATTAATGTAAATTCGGCACCCGAACTACGGTTACCAGTATTAGGACCAGTGACTAAGTTCTTGTAATATGAGGGAAATCAATGTCTTAGATCCAACTCACTGCCTAGTATTTCTCTACCGTTGAGCTCTTTTAAGGAGTAGTCATGATATTAAGTAAAACTAGTCTCGTAACATTTAAAAAATGATTTTAGGAACTTACTGATACTTCCCACCGTAGTATTCGTAGTCAAAACAAATGCAGGAGAGAATGAATATGAACGCAAGGCCCCAACCAAGGAGAACGTTCTGTAGCCTCGACATCATCCCATCCTGCCTGACCACGTAGGCCACCAAGGAGTACATGTGTAGCGCTTCCAACATCATGAAGTTGAAGCAGGCCGTAAAGAATAAGTGAATGAAGATGGAAACCCATTTGCACATGAGCTGTGGGCCACAAAAGACAATTCGTCACTTCAAAGCAATCTTTTCATAATCACACCGTTTTATTTAGTTATATTTTGTAGGTTATGATGGATGAAAGTACCTACATAACCATCGACACTATTAAAAGCTAATCTTTGAAACGCTGAAATTTCTAATAACTTTACCTAGCCTGTGCACATGAAATTCAGACTTCTTGTTAAATACAGACCTTTTTTTTAGCAATTCAATTTTAATATGTTCCCACGATTCATCTCCCTTTATCTGGAGGCTTTCGGTATCTCAGTAATTCAGAAAAGGTCCTTAGTACTTATCCTGAAATCCTATTAGTACCGGATACTGATGCGTCGAGGGCGGAAACATTAGAAGACAGTGGGCGAGAATGAGAGCGACCTCCATATTCATCTGAATCACCCGGTCGGGGGAGAACTCCTTCAGCAAGATGAAAAGTAGAAGGGTAGTAGCGAGGAAGAAAATGAGCACGGTCGAGGCAGACTTGGATACAACCGTAGCTACAACCTTCTGTTCAGGGGGTAATATTGGGATCGGTCGGGGGGTTGGAATCGTCGGAGGAGGACCTGATAGAAGCAATAAAAGTTTAATTGAATAAACATAAAATTTTAGTAATTGAAACAAAATACTAATAATATTTATTATTATTATTACTATCCGTTCTCAGTCAAATAATGAATACTGGTGGAATCAGCAAACGAATTTTTAATCCAGAGGAAAATAATGAAGGAACAGACAGTTGGAGGAAAGTAGAGATTTCTACTGAGAAAAAGAATGGTAAAAAGGATTAAATGTTTGGCCTCTCGAGAGGTGTAGGTAGATGAAGGTATTGTTTCTTCTTCCTTATCCTGAAACATTACATTTGAAAAATCCATTTCATTGATGTTAAGATAAGCAAGGGCTCCATCTTATTTTGGACCTCTTTCACATTAATCACAAAAGAACCAGACTGACAAAATGGTGAAGCAGAAATGGTGTTCGAGCACACAGTTGATTTTTTTTACTTGTGGAATAAACTTTAATCAATATAGAATTTCAACTCAGGCATTGTTAACTATATATGTTGGAGTCAAAATGGTGTATTCTAATCCAACAAGAACAAGTCCATACCAAGAATATAAAAACTCTCAAAAGTGGGCATTTATCTCCCATTGAGTGATGCAAATGAAACAAAGAATCATCCAATTTCTTAGTAAAATCCTACTAAACTTTAGTGTCATTTTTCAACATTGATTTCGTAATCTGTGAATGTTAATTTATCTTTACACTTAGCTGTTCTTTCACATACAGTACAAATATGCGCCACTATCAACCATTTGAATACGTCACTTCACACTACTCAAAAGGCTAAAATAAATAAATAAATAAATTATAAATAAATTCTCTGATCCTATCCAGTGGTTTCACTATCATATATCTTACTCGTAACTCGCTATTGACGTCTTTCACTTATAATTATTGTAAGCCAAATCCATGGTTTAATGGTCAGAGACGAATGACTTCGGACTCAAAATCACGCAAAAATATATTGTTTCTTCAATCTACTTACGAACGCAAGCTTTCTTTTTCAGGTTCATCGTATATCCCATTGTACAGACACATTCCCATAAGGGTCTTTTTTCGGTCGATCGATCCTTGCACGCTGCGAATTCTGGGCATGAGGCGTTTTTGCACGGACCTATGAGACACCCATGAGTTAGTCGTCCTTCGCATTCAAATGATTCCCTCGTCTCCTATGGCTACTTAGCTTTGCGGCCCTTCACCCCTTCCCTTACCTGTGATTTCAACGTGACGTCATAATCAGGCCACATTGATCCCAGACTATTTCCATTTTCTCTTCTAAAATCAGGACAAAAAGTAAGATGACGGTTTGATTCCGTCAAGGTTGTTTTTTTTACCCAGTAGGAATAAATAATGAAGGAAGGGACGGACAAATAAAAGGAAAAAATGAGTAAATATATAAACTTATAAATAAAGGGAAGAATAAAAATTTATAAAATACCTAGTTTCGTGAACTCTAAATAGTGAAACTTAAGATGTCGTATTATAGATGAATAAGAAAATGAATCTCGATAGTTCGATGAAAAATATCTAAATATAATTTTAAATATGTAGAAGTAAAACATGGAAAAATTAAAAAGAAAAATTCCATGCGTTTTAGTGTATTTCATCACCTTCAAGTGAAGAAAGAGCAAAATAGCGAGTATGAAGATTGAAATAGAAGGCCAATGATGGCGTTCGAGAATAAATAACAATCACTGACATATTTTTGATGTAGTGAAATAAATGAAAACCGTTAACTGACATTGTGATGTAAAACTCATAAGAATAATGATTATGGGCGAAGGGCGTTGCTTTGCAGAGGAAAAATTGCAAAAATAATCAGTCATGACTGTTGAAATTATTCCAGAGAATGTATTGAAAAAGTAGGAGAAAGTAGGAGAAAAGTAGGTAGCAGATGTAATGAGAGCAGGAATGAAAAGATATGGCAAAAATTAATGAAATGAGGTTCAACATTAGAAGGATTAATTATGTCAATATTTAAGCCACTAACCAAAATGGTTAGGATGTTAGGGATGGCAGTCAGAAAGTATAGTGGGGATTGTGTCATTGAAACGAGGTATAAAAAGACTTCCGAGCGGTTGATATACATTTAATATAATTAGGTTTAATGAGTAAATATATTTTCGAATAGTACACAGTTCAATTATATGATTAATAAATGACTAATCGATTTATAAGGATGCTGTATACAAAGTTAGTACATGGAGAGAAACTTATCCAGCTCTACTGTAGCTGAAATGTGGAAAGTAAAAATTTCAGTAAGAATAATTATGTCAGGTCCGAGTGCGAAAACAAGTTTCAGTTAGAATATTTATGTCTGAACTGAGATTGCAAATATATCATCTCAACTTTTGTTGGCATATCATTTTCGCTTAATATCGAACGAGCGATGTTAAATGAGGCAAGGTCAATGAGATTAAGAGACTTTTCATTAAACATTTATTTCATTTTGGAGAGTGGAAGCTAGAAAGTTGCAGCATTCTTGCATTAACTTCTTTGCAGAAGTCTCGAAGACGTCAAATATTATATTAATGTCACAAGAAAGGAATTAAAGAGCAAACACATGTTCGAGCTGGGTTTTGATAAAGATATTTCCTTCGTTATATAGTGATTTTAGTTAATTAATTTTAGATAATCATATTGTTTGAGGCAGTTTACAAGCTATGGAATGGTAGTAATTCTGGAGAACGCTGGTTGGTATGGTAAAAGATTTTTTAAAAAGTTAGATTTATTTGTAATCTTAGATTTTCATGTGTTCGAAGATTCAGTTATTTATCATTGTCTGCTGAGAAGTGAGCTGTAGTTGTTTTAAGAGGAGGAAGATATTACCCAAATTGTGGCTTGATACGCCTTTAAACCTTAATAAACCATTTAACACTGGTGATAATAAGGTAGATTATTCTAATTCTTTCATAGTTGAAATAAGGAGAGATGGATGATTTGATCAGGGTGTCAGGAATATTGTTTTAGTAGATAATACACTATTTCATAAGTTTGGCTCATTGGCGACAAACTTGGTTCAGATGGTATCATGGGAAATCTTTTGCATTTGTCAGTTATTAATTTTCGACGAATAGGAGAGGATGAGAAATGGGAGCCAGGGAACCATTAGAGTTAACACACTTTCCACTGCGTTTTGCTGTCACGATATCTATGAGAGGATTTGGCAGAGTAAATCATATGACATAGTTACCATTTAGAGAGTATTCGAAGGAGATGTGGTCAATTTTGTAGCAGCGGTAACAAGTTATGATGTCAATGTATTTGACTGATTAAATATTAGGCGGAGAATATGGAGATGAAAGGGAAAAAGACTGCCATCGAGTACATTGATAAGTACATACAGGTATGTATAATAAATATGGTAATATATTGTGATTCACTATCAATTGTAATGTACGTTTTATAATATAGAAGCATAATTTTGAAAAGAATGTTATAGCGAAATTAAAACTGAATATATATGTTAATATGATAATTAATTCTCTATGTTTTTCATCATTAAAATCATCTTTTTAGTAAATTCAAATTCTATTGCACTATTTCTGTATTAATAAGCCTATCTTTGTTCATATTTCTTTTTACTTTTATATTACAATACCTAATACTGATGTGTCATTTATATTCCCCACTCCTCAAAAATGTTTAAATTAACAAAAGCGCTCGGAATCTCTTTATTTTTTAATTTTCCTTTGATTTACTTCTTCATATACCGTCTTAGGTAAACTAAAACTCAAGAGTTGTAATTCTAACACTACATAAATTACTCCTCACTAATCCACATCTATAGTTAGGTCTCAAAATCTTTGACCAAAGGCAATTTTGTCAATCCTAACCATTGATATGTTTCCATGGTGACACTTAGGATAAACAAAAATATATCCCAAACTTCAATCATTTTATTTACCCCCTACACCCCCATTCCAAAATATATATTAAAATTCTTTCACACTGCCACCTAATGGTTCACAGAAAATAAAAAGGGTGTACTCTTCATTCCATCCGGAGACTGTTCTGTTGAATGACTCTAACAAACCTGACTTTCCTTGTTTCCCATCAAGTGGATGACCTTATTCAGATGCCTCAAAGAATAAGGTCATTCGTGCAGGATGGCGAATCACTTACTTGGACAGATACTCTTGTCCCACCGGTTGCACATCTCCACCTCCTTCTTGTCCTCTGCCCCCGGGCAGATGTCGCCGGGGTCGTGGCCGCATCTGGGTAACCTGTAGCGGGTACCCACTGTGCAGTTCTCGCACTCGAACCAGTCCGTGAATAGGCCGGCTGCTCAAAGAGGAGAATTATTATTCAATCAAACCGTAGCCTAGATTTCTACCAGGCGGTCTTTCTGTTACTTAAATCTATGAGGCGAAACTTTGGAGGGAATTACCGCTAGAAAGTAGCAAGGTGGGATCTGATAAGAGAGTGTTGACAAGCGGGAAGATTCATTGTGTGGAAGATAACCGCAGATCAACCTGGCGTTGGGGCATGGAAGGCACGCAATTTTGAGGATGTGAGCTGGAGTATGGTTGTACATGTTTGTACATGATAAAACTAACACCACCTTGCGGGGAGTTCCTGGAGGTGAAAATGGGTAGGAGTTATATAGTAGGATTGGTATATAGAGGAGACTTCTAAGGGTACTGGGCACCTAGATATTCCCATATTCGCAATCAAGGCAGGTCCATTTGCGGTGACAAGATCGGAGACGGAGGTAGTGACTCGTGAGTACAGGATTAAGGTTAGATGATGCGAGTCCAATAAATGGTTTAATTGCGGTTCACAACGATTCTCTGGTTGATTTCGAAGAAATGGCTTAGAAAATTAGGGTTGATGTAAGTTATGTAAGTTGGTGCTGGGGTAGGGCAGGTAAGTTAGTATTGGGGTAAATTAATGCTGGAGTAGGGCAGATAAGTTAAGTGTTAGGGTAAGTTAGGTAAGTTAGTGCTGGGGTAAGGTATATAAGTTAGTGCTGAAGTAAGTGAGTAAGATAGTACTGGATAAGTTAAGTAAGTTAGTGCTGAGTAAGTTACGTAAGTTAGTGTTGGGGAAAGTTATGTAAATTAGTGCTAAGGTAAGTTATTTAAGTTATTGCTGGGTAAGGTAAGTAAGATAGTGCTGGGCTAACTTAGGCAACTTAGAGTTAAGTAACTTAGGTAAGTTAAAACTGGGTAAGTTACGTAAAATAGTGCTGAGGTAAGTTATGCAGGTTAGTGCTGAGGTAATTTATGTTAGTCAGTGCTGGGTTATGTTTGGTAAGTTATTGCTGAAGTAAGTTATAAAAGTTATTATTTTTAGGTAAGTTATGTAAATTAGGGCTGGAGTAGGTTAGGGAAAATATGTAAGTTAGTGCTGTAGTGAGCTAGTTAAGTTATGTAAGTCAGTGCTCGGATAAGATAGGTAAGTTAGTGTTGGGATAAGTTATGTAAGTTAGTGCTGAAGTACGTTATGCAATTTAATTCTGAGGTAAGTTAAGGCTGAGATAAGTTATGTAATTCAGTGCTGTGATAAGTTAACTAACTTACTACTAAGTTAATTTATGTAAGTTGATGCTGTGGCAAGGTACGTAATTCAGTGTTGAGGTAATTTAGCTAATTCAGTGCTGGAGTGGAGTAAGCTAATTAATTTATTGATGGGGTTAGTTAGGTAATTTAGTGATACGGTAAGCTCGGTAAGTTTGTTCTAAAGTAAGTTAGGTAAGTCGTTGCTGTGATAAGTTAGGTAACTTACTGCTGAGTTAATTTATGTAAGGTAATGCTCTAGTATGTTCTGTAATTCAGTGCTGGGGTAAGTTAGGTATGTTATTGCTGAGCTTGCCGTGAATCGATGATTACCGCTGAGCGTGCTTATTCTTCTTCATCTTTTTTCGTTTTGTTCGTTTGTGGTGCGTTTACTTTGATCGTATTGTTTGTTTGTTTTTAATTTCTCCTTTTAGTAGTATATAATTGGTTGCGATGACCTCTGTCCTATGGTGACGGTCGCCAGGTGGACGCCATCACCCTCCCAAAAGACATGCCGTGAAGGAACTGTGACGTGTTAGATATGAATGGTATTTTAATGAGGTTGCTATCATGGTGACTGGTGGCGTTGTAATCTAGGTTTTTTGTTATTGGCAATTTCTGAAAGTGTAACGGAAGATATAAAATATTTTACTGGTTGGATATCTTTTGATAAGAGTTTGAGAGCAAAGATCACATAGTGGGAAGCAGTTGCTTAGACTTCTGTTTGTTTGTACTTATCTATCACTACTTTCTTACATTTAACTACTTAATTCTCTATGTTATGACTTAGCTGATGTGAAAAAAGTTAAGCTACATCGGGTGTATTTAGTCGCCAGATGGAATCGAGATTCAATTTCAGTTCACGGTGGCTGTCAAACGTTCTAGATAGCAGTAGTTCTGATCTAACGTTCAACTCTAGATCACCACTAGGAAATAGAAGAAATCTTAAATAATTGCACATCAGTAATTGAGTCACAACCAATTCCATTTTTTTAATTTAATCTGTATTAAACGCAATTTCATGTAACAACATTAGAATGTGTGGTTTCATAAATCAGACATTCGAGAGATTCTCGACTACCAAAACTGCATCTCATGAAACATCCAAAGGATGCAGTCAAATATAAAGCACCGAATAATACATCTAACAGATGTAACTGTAAAAAGGGATTTAAAATAGTCTACAAGATATAGTAGACCAAACAGTCTGTAGCTAATATTATCTAAACTATTCCAAAACCTAACTATCCTTTGACTAAACTGGTTGTCACGAATATCCAACCAAGACTGCATTGTACTCAGTTTCCTATTATGACCCCCTTGTCACCCTCTCTCCCGACTACCATTCAATTCATAACTAAAAGCCAAATTACCTATTTCCATATGCATTACCTAACACTTGCTTACATTAAATTTCATTTGATACCAAAGTGTCCAAGCAACGAGCTGTTCTAAATATTTCTTAGGTTAGTAGTCCATTATGTAATCGACACAGGGGGTGTTATTTTATTATCATCAGCAAACTCCAAACTCGGTTCTGAAATTCGTTCTCAAGATCATGAACATAAAATATAAACAACATGGGACCCAGGAAGATCCATGGAACACCCCACACATGAACAGTTCTCGTTCAGACTTTTATAGCTGTTTAAAATCAACACTTCGTTTTCTCTTTTTTGCCATACTGCAAACCAACTAGAAAGACTACTAGAGAACACTTTCCTTTATAATATAGTCAATTTTATATGAGGCAGTCTATCGAAGAGCTTACTAAAATCTATGTAAATTATATCAACATTCCACTCCTTCTCCAAGTTAGCAGTTACATATTCAAGGAAAGATAACAAATCTTGTAAAAATTATTTAACTAAACGAAAACTATTCTGTGATATTCTAAGAAAATGAATGAGCTAAATTTTATCACTTTCTCCCAAATCTTTCAAACAGTATAATTAAGGCGAACGGTTCGATAATTATTCATACCACACCTGCTACGCTACTTAAAAATGAGAACTACATTAGGCTAGTTACAATTCTATGATACCTTGCTTTAAGAAACTCATATTAAAAATTATCCTCATTCTTGCTGTGTTTAAAAGACGGCATTATAGGTCAGCCCCCCAAATTTTAGACTAAAAAGAATTAAGAATTTTTTATATTACTGTCATTTATATACGAGTATTTATGTTTTTATTCTTTTTTATTCCTCTCTTCCTTTTTAACTCATTAAGCGTTAAGTCTCAGGGGCAAACGACACTTTTCTTTTTCTAACACATAGTATCGTTAGGAAGAGAAGGAAAGAAATGGGGCCCTCACCAAAGCAGTCTGTAGGATTGCACACAAACTCCTTCTCCTCAAGAGTTCCATTTGTGCCGTCCTCTTTGATACATAGGTTCCCTCCGTTTTGTGGCTCTGGGTTGGTGCATGATCGAGCCCTCAAGTTGACTCCACCTCCGCAAGTTTTAGAGCAAGGGGTGAAAATTACAGACCAGTTGCTCCAACTCCCATGTATCGGTTCTGGAATAAAGCAGAAATTGGACAAATTCTTCAAAACAAATCGAAAGCGGGGATGTAACAAGGATAGACAAAGGTAGTGAAGAAACTGACCGAAAAGATTAGTGAATCCAAAAGATCAGGGAAATTATGAAACATCAGTTGAGTGCCTCAGGATGAAGAGTGTAGCAAAGATTGAGAGAATCGAGAATTAGGAGGTAGACTTTTTTTGATTGGGTTCAAGCTAGAGAATGTCGGCGACGGGTAACTCATACTTGGACCACTTATAATTAGGACATCTCATACCTAGGACATCTCAAATCTAATACATCACGCTCTGTAATACAATTTTTTAAAGGAAATACATAGAGAGAATTAAAGAAAGTATCCTGTTTGTTTAAGCGTAAACGGTTCGTTTTGCGGCGGGCTAGATTTAGGTTAGATTGGGTTGAGTTATTTTGTTATCTGTGGTATGGATGGTCCTAGATTCGTAAATTACTTAAAAAGAAGAGCAAGGTTGAAATATCCCTGTACTTTAGAGCAAAGTGTGGCGGGCTGATCAGCGTGGTTCATAGTCCCGTAGTACATGTCAGTTATTTGTAGGAGAACTACAGAACTACAGAATTCAAGATCCTCAATCCTATTTCAAATCTAGCAAATGCAGGGAAAAACTCCAGCATAAAAGCATACGGGTGTTAATAATTCAAAGATATCTTTTTATTTAACTGAAGAAGTGTGAGAAACGATCTCACAGGCCAACTTATGGGAATGGTAAAAAAAAAGGTTGGAGACAAGGCATTCCAGGCTTAAGCTATTTTATAAGTGAAGAATTTTTATCGCAGTATTAGACTGCAAACCTATTTGATTCTGTTTATGAAAACCATTCAGAATGTGATAGTTTTAAAACACATAGTCGCGTGCACGCGATTCTATGAGTTACTATGTCAATTCGTAGGTCGTCGGGCGGATGGTAACCGTTTTACTTTTCAATCAGTTTTGGAAGTTTTGGAGGTCGTAAGGTCATAAGTCAGAATAATTGAGAGCACGCGACTTAAATCTTTTGACCTGGTTTCAATTTCTTTTATTATGTGTCAAGACACAGGAGTATGTTGAATGGAGAAGTAACTAACAATTATGAATTTGCAAATATCCCCAGCAATTAATTGGCAATTATTATCGAGTGACCTTCAACTTCTAATGAGATCAGACAAATGACCATTGGTCACAATGAAAAAATGGGTAGGCAAAATAAGACGTGAATACAATTGTGCGTATTTGTCTAGACTCTAAACGAGTGTGCACAAATCTTCTCATATAAATATCACCAAAATTGTCTCCAGTGCATTGTGCAGAGATTTCTGGAATAGAATCAGACGCCTCAAAGGATCGACTGGAAAGAAGAAGAATATTGAGCTACTAAAAGAAGACGCAAACATAGAGACAGAAGAGGAAAACATCGACTAAATATTCCGAAGCTATTGGGAAAGAATGTTCAGTATGACTGAAGAATAAAACGAAGACTACGACATAGAATTCGAAAGCAACATCATATATGAGCTTAACGATCAAATACATAGGACGCACACTCACCACCAAGTTGACAGACAACGAGACGGAGAAGCCGAAATTACCGAAGAAGAACTACTAGGCGCGCTCCGCTCATTCCAACAGAAACTCCAGGACAATCGGGGCTTACAAAATTGAACTTCGAAAAGGCACCAGCCAATATCATCGAAGGAATCAGAAAAATATTCAACGCCTGTCTGAATCAGGGGATACTTCCCAGATGCTTACAAAATGGTAAAAATGATATTCTTGACGAGGCAAGGGAAGGACCCGAGGTTGAAGGAGAGTTACCGTCCAATATCACTTCTGGCATTTGGTGAGAAGCTCTTCGAGAAGATCCTCAACTGAAGGCTAGTCTTCCACCTAGAGGAGAACTCCCTCTATAACCCATATCAATTCGGGTTTAAAAAAAAGCGAAGTACAGAGATGGCAATAAATGTCATCATGGAAAAGCTAGCCCTAGCCAAACGGGAAAGGAGTTACGTGGACATTGTTTCTCGGGATGTGTCAAAGGCATTTGATAATGTGTGGCAAAGGGGAATGCAGTATAAGATGCTACGGCTGGGCCAAAGTGAAAACTTAGAAAGAACTATCTGTGACTATGTCATGGAGAAAGCGACGTACGTCAGTCTAGGGTGTATGGACGGAGGGCCAAAGTTTCAGCTCACTGCGGACCTCCCGCATAGGAGTGTCTGTCTCACACTCTTTACTCGATTTACACTGGAGATGTCCCAGCCCCTGCGAACCCCTCTTGCCTCAACATTCAATTTGCCGATGACTTCAGTCAATTAATCACTTGTCCATGGAGGAATGCGCCTATGCAAGCTCGTATGACAGAAGCAGAAATTGAAAAACTAAACATCTAAGTAGCACAATGTAAGATTCAAAAGAACCGTGGAAAGATCAAAGTAGTCCCTATCGGTAGTAGGCTACTAGCAGATGTCAGGGTGGGGGATACACGATATTCCTACACGACAGAGTGCAAATTACTCGAAATGAGGATTACCTCAACTGGGTACAGCAAGCATTTCGAAGATAGAATCTTCAATGCCTCAACTGCAGTCAGAACTCTGTATATATTCAGAAATCTCCGTGAAAGCAACAAGAGAAAGATCTACAATGCACTTGGAAGATCTACGTTGCTGTACCCCGTTCCCGCCCTCTCTTGTGTCTTGAAGGCACAAAAGTGGAAACTACAAGTGGTGCAGAACACATGCGTGTACCTAAGCATGGGTACACGTAGGTGGGAAAGAAGACGCTAAGAAGAACTGCACCGGGAGGTGGGGCTCAGTCTCATTAACATTGTCATCGAAGAAAGGACAATGAATATACAGGAACTGGTTAGTGAGGAATTGAATGACGAAATCATTCAAATGATCAACCATAGCAGAAGAGCTCCAGGTTGTGCCAGATTTTTTAGTTCCGCTAGCTATTAGATGATGGAAACGAAGTGCCGTTCTACGCATGAAAAGGATAGTTTTGGCCCCAAATTAAGACAAAACAAAACCGATTATTGAGCATGAAATCACCGAAAGAGACTTAATAACCACTATTAAGAGTTCAGACGAAAAGAAGAAACAAAGAGCACGAAAATACACGCACTAGAAAGAAACTAAGCACAACACTTAATGTATTTTATTAAAACAACAGCAAATGCCACGACATACCAAAGAACATTAATTATTTAGAAAACAAATGTCTTGAACGCCATGACAATACACACTTTAATAACAACTGAGGGATCCCACAACAAAATAAACAATTGAAAGTGATAAGCCTTATCACCAGGCTTTAGCATCTCTTTGCAAATATTCCACACTACTTTCTCTTTTAACCACTTGTCTATTTTCCATATCCATCCACACACCCTTTTGTCCTTTACATACAACTACACACTTAAACAAGTGTCAATTGGCAATCCAGTGCATTGCATACACGCACGTTTGTAGAAGAGTTGAGAGTTCGAATAGTCTCGGGGTGAAATCTGAGTGAACTGCAGAGGCTTACACCGATGAGACCATTGAAAGAAGTTCAATGGATTATCTTTAGTGTGGTTATCGAGAGCATGGTCATAGGGCTAGGCCAGATAGGATCTCATTGTCAGAAATTAGGAGGGGGATGGGTACTTCGCAGGTGTGAAGAGCAGTGCATCGCCTTCGGAACTAGTGCCTTCAAGCAGACGAAATCGAGATAGTCACAGTGTAACAGTTTGAAAATCAAAGGAATTTTCCTACATTGTAGAGATTGGGTAGGTTCTAGAGATTTTGCGCATTATTGATCACAATTTCCACAAAATTGCCCTCTTGGGAGTACTATGAGTGTTTATAATACCCAAACTTTATATTTTACAACAGAGCAGTGATAGTACCCCAAACACGATATACGATCTGCGCTGGAGTGTAACGTAACCACCTAAAAGGTTCAATTTATGATCCTTTTTGGAAAGTCTCTCATGTAATCGTTCCATAGTGGTTTACTTATCCTGTAACTCTTTCCTTTATTGTTTTATCAATATTTCTTCCCCCAGCTGCTAAATTGGGTCAAGTCTTGTGCTTTCGTTTTACTAATGTAAACCTACCCCATACTTATGGAAAGTGAGCTTTGAGTACAGATCAACTCACCAAAGACGATTTGTATCTGGTCAGTGACAGACGCTTTTGTGTGAGAAGGAAAATGATGCGGTGGATAAAAGTGACACAATATTGTCTGAAGCCATGGAATAATAGTAAATAGGTAATATATGGTCCAAATTATGTGTGGAAATCTAATCAGAATATACAAGTTTAGCTAAATTGCAAAATGAACTCCTCCCTTTCTGACTGGCTCTCTACCAACTTCCTCAGGCTTAATCACTCCAAAACTGAGGTCCTCCTCGTCGGCACCTCTGCTCTTGTCAAAAAATCTAAATCTTTCTTTCCCTCACTTACTCTAGGCTGTAATACTAAAATTTTCTCTGACTGCGTTAGAAATCTGGGTGTTGTTTTTGATAAGCATCTCTCCTTTAAGCCTCATATCCGCAATGTCAGCAAATCCTCTCTATGTTTCCTTCGTAACTTCTCTCGCATTCGCTCTCACTTTGATCGCCAAAGTCTTGAGACTGCTATTCATGCCTTCATCACCTCACGCCTTGACTACTGTAACTCTCTGCTTGTGAATCTGCCATCCTCCTCTCTCCGCCCCCTTCAACTTGTACAGAACTATGCCGCCCGGCTTATCCTTCGTCGCCCTCGCTTCTCTCCCTCGAAACCCTTGCTGCATGAACTGCACTGGCTCCCTGTCAGATCCCGTACTCACTTCAAGATACTTCTCTTCACATTTAAGGCCCTAAACAACAAGGCCCCGTCTTACCTCTCTTCTGCCCTCTCGCCACGCCATGTCCCTCGGGCCCTTCGGTCATCACATGCACCTCTTTTGAATATTCCTCGTTCATCCCTCTGCTCAATGGGGGACTGCTCCTTCTCAATCTGCGCCCCTAAGTTGTGGAATGCTCTTCCTACTGAAATCAGGTCTTCTCCCTCTCTTACCACATTTAGTCGTCTCCTGAAAACGCAGCTTTTCCTAATTGCCTCCTCCCCCTCTTGAATTTCCATTGAATTTCCATTCTCATCTCAGCACAACGTGTGCTCTGGGAAGGCCTCAGGCCTTGAAGACTTCATTACAAAAGACTTATTATTATTATTTTTAATATGAAAAAGGATATTTCTTACCAAGAGAAGCAACTTCAGCCAGTGTCACACCTGATAGTGAAATTCCAATGAAGAAAACTAATTCCTGAGTTATGGTCATCATTTGAATCTGAAACAACAACATCTGTGAATTCGATGACATCAAAGCGTCATTTTCAATTGATCTCTTCTATAAATTAAAGTCATCTTGTGTTTAACTTCATTGCTTCGTACACGCCATGCGAATTTGGTTCTAAGTGAGGTTGACAGGGGATGGGGTGTACATTTTTTTAGCTGAGAGGTCTTTGTAAGGATTGCTGCTAATCCTATATGTAATCAAGACCTCATTAGAGATCGACGAAGAGAAACAACTTTCTGGAGGGGGTTTAACAATTACGAGGGTGCTCTATCTCGAATCTTTTGAAAGGCAATAGAAAAGGGAATTAAAAGTTTATGCGAGATGTGTACTGACTACAATCAAGTCAGAATCATATACTAGTTGTAAGGATGGGTGGCTGTGCCATCGAATAAGTCACAAGAGTCAAAGCAGTAGGAGGCTGTTGTGTATGGCCTCTGCTATGAGAAAAGTGAGGGGGAAGAGAGGCTATTAAATACCTTCGAATAAGTAGTGGATAGAACACAGAATGAGTATCGGTAGATGGCTGTGGGGTTACGTTGGGAAAAGTAATACCTCCTCCATGGCGTCCGTCGGGGGTGTAAGTGGCACCTAAATGTTATCTCACTTTAGGCATGAACCGCCTGCAGATGATTCTTATAGGAACGTTAACTCTCCTTAGATAGGGAGATGGAACACCGCAGCACCAATTTCCCTCCTACGTTTTGGCGTTCTAGTAAAATAGAGCTTAGCTATACATAACTCTTGATGATAACTGGGTGATTGAATGAATTCCCTGATTAAGAAACTAAACTTTGTTCAAAAGCGTAATTAATAAAATATTAAAAGACGCATTTACCTCTCCATAGAGTACGCCCAAAACTAGAGAACGAAATACCCACAAAATCTTAATTTTCGTGAAAATACCGGTATAATTTCAACTCAAATTGCATAGAATAGTCTTTAAAATACTCCTTAATAATATGAAAGTTTCATTTCAAAGAATAGCGAATCAAAAGAGGGATCAAGTAAAGATAATATCCCCAAAAATGACCAGGTAAAGATAATCCATCCAACAAAGTAAACTGAAGCAGCCTGACATAAGGATAAAGATCAAAGGAATCTTCTTTTTTTTCAAGAATTTTAAAAAAATATTTAATATTAATTATTTGACAATTATAATTTAATTATATAGTTTACTGAATTATTTAGTATTAAATTCATTGAAACTGGTATTGGTTGGCAATTGTCTCGCAAAATTCATTGAAAACGAATTTGTATTTTTCAATCTAGATAAATTCTAGTATGTACGAGTGTAGGAATTCTTTCCAACATCCAATCATCCTTTTAATTCTCAATGTATGCCTATTCCAGTAGCTTTCAACCACCTAGGTATGCATACAATAACTGCGTAAAAGGTTTAAAGAAAGGTTGACGATGTAATGGGTATAGCCAAGGTCATTCTCGATGTTTCGATAAACTTTCCACTGGACATGCGCATGGTTGTTCTCGGTCGGACTTATTTCTCGATTATCAGCAAGAGTGTCACTGCATGACTCAACAATCCGCATTTACCCCGAAGATGATGACGTAGATGAACCAATAATTCAGATTCCTCGTAAAGCAGAATGAGGCGCACGTTCCAAATGATGCCTTGGTTTATGATTAAAACGACCTTCATCTATTTGCATAATTTTAACTGCCCCTCCCGAAGTTTGATTGGATTCCTGTTAAAATGGTTTACAAATTCCATAAAATCAGAGTCACTTTTGAAAGGATTAATAATGTTACAAACTCCAATAAAGGCATTTGATGGGACCAATAAAAAATAACTAGCCACTTTGTAAGAACCAATCAGATTATACCTTATGACGGCAAACTTGAGCAAAATCACCAAATCGAAATAATCCCTAACCACAAAAGCAGAGTATCTTAACTTGATCTAAAAATTGTTATGAGGAAATTATTGTGTATTTGAAAAAAAAATGAGGCGTCCAAAACTAGAGCACGATAACATATAACTATTAGTTATAAAAGAAAGATTTGTAGCGTAGGTATGCCAACACTATTTCACGTATATTTTAGAGGGATACTGAGATCATTACTCATTTATCAGGAGTGCGAGACGAATAAGGTAAAAAAATTCTTCATAAAACAGGGTGTTCAGTGGAAGCTTCAGAAAGATACCGCATGCTGCATGTTGGCCAAAAAAAACGGGTTCCTCACTGCAAAATCATTCCTTGGGAAGATTGAACGATGCAACAGGTATCGATGAAGGACAGATTTGAGACAGAAGCCAGCCAGTATTTCGGGTTAAGTTTCCGAAAACATGAAACTGAATTTGGCCCTCCAGACCGTCTCACGTTACTTAAGAGAAGCGAAAGTCATAGCAGGACCCCTTGCTAATAAAACCACTTATAATTAAAAGAATTGAGCGGCTAGGTTGGCCTTCGCTACTGAGAATATCGCATGGAGTGCTGAAAAGTGGGAAAGGTTTTTCGGCGACGAAAGGAAATGTAATTTGTTTGAATTGGTTGGGCAGCAGCAGCTAAGGCATCGTCCAGGTAAAAGAATGAATCCCGCATGCAAGATAAAAGAAGGTTAAATTTAGAGGTGGCCGCGTTATTGAGTAAAGCAATTTTCAAGCACTGTATCTGTCCGCTTGCCTGTTTATGTGGCAAAGTAAACGATGGGGTATACAAGGATTTGTTTGAGGAATGTGTGATTCCCGCTCTCAGAATATTGAAAGTAATCGCAAAGATCCGCCCTACGGCCATCTTTTAGCTAGGCCTGCGGCATTTGTTCGCTTCCCTCACAAAATTAAGAAAGTGTGAGGGAGAAAAAGGTTGTTTTTTTTACTTCACAATACATTCAAAATTGGTGCGCAAGGAAAAAAATCATTTTACATTTTTTAAAAAAATAAATGCACAGGAAGACACATACACACACACACACACACAAACACACGCACGCTAGGATCCTTATAATAAGATATGAACCTGTTTTCATGTAAAACAATGCTCCATGACACGCGTAAAAAACGGCGAAGAAGTTCTTAAATGCTTATAATATCTTCGCGATGAACTGACCTCCGCTGAGCTCTGTTTAGAACCCGATAGAAAACGTATGAACAAAATCTTCGGTCAGAAGGATGTGGCTCAGAAACCGACGAATGTTGAAGCTCTCTGGCAAACATTCGAAGGAAAAATGTACTAAATTCACACTTGAACAATACGAAAAATTGGTCAAGTCCTACAGATGAAGATTGGCGATAGTCACTCAGAATAAGAGCAGTTGCATACTTCGTATTAATATGTTTTCAATTGTCTATGATATACTTATGTTGTGTTCTGGTTAGAGTTAAATTGATACTTATCGTTATTGAATATGAGACGTATCCTTTCTTCCAATACACATCATTTTCTTCCTAACTTTTTTTTCCCTCTGTTCTAAAAAAATGAAACTTAGACTCAATTAGAGTCTACTATCGAAGAATATTTTGTGTATATATATACTAAAACTAGTTATGTATTAAATGTAGTAACATGAAGTGTGGCTATAATTCGTTTGAGAACATTGGTGAATGTTGCTTAGCAACAGTATGGCGTGAAACTTTTTTTATCATAACAACTTTTACAGTGGATATCATCGCTTGCAAATATATTAATATACACATGGTGTACCTAAAATGACTCTATCCTCTTAATAGCATGAAATATTTTGTCAATTAAAATACTAAGTTGTTATCTAGATTGTCCCTAAAGGTAAATTAGTAATCTAAGCGATTAAAATATCGCAGCATACTGTTTGCATATTAAAATTAATTAATTCTAACCAAGTAATCAAAATGTCCTCCGGACTAACTGAATCGCAAATACCAACCAATAGGAATGCTGTTCTTCCAAACTGGGTATCATAGTTCTATTAGAAGATGTTTGTTTACCTTATCATTCAATGCAATTCTAGTGGCCGAAGGGACAGCCATAAATACAGGAAATTACTGTAAAATAACATACCTTAATTCTTTAAGCAAACATATCTCAGAATACTCCACTGAACCAGAATTCTGATGCAGAAATCGGGCTTGTTTTCTTGTTTGCAGCTTTTCTCTAAGTGGGTCTCTGCTGAAAGCTCTCCAAAAGAAACAGAAGCCTCGAGTCTTCCAGTCGAGGGCGACTTAACGACTAGTGTCCGTGAAACACCAAAACCTTTGGCCTGGTTACGGAGTAACAGAATTCTCGACATCACCACGACAGCGAGACTTTGCAGCCATTTATTGACCACTCCCAAAGAGAGTAGAGTGAGACTCACTAGCATTCGGCCGAGGGATATCTATCTAATATAGCGAGGATAATGATAATAATTGTTGTTATTATTAATATTATTATTAAAGCCTAAATTAAAGTCTAGTCATGCTTACTATTGTCCAATGGTGCGTGGGAGATGCATTTTCCAGCCATCATCCATTTCCTCTACTGTGCTCCCGATATCAACCCCAAAGTCAACTCAAGTGACATCCACCTAGTATCAAACATTACATTCTAAATATTTATCATATTTCGATTATGGTTTGTTGTTTATTTAAGGTCAATTCTTATTTGTATGATATTTCTCGCCCTTTCGATATTTTGCACATCTTCACCTCGTAGCACCAAGGGGTTGCATTTCGTGTGGAAGGTTGTCACGTTCAAGAGAGGTTCTTCCCTACGAGTGTCCCTATCATCTTGAGAAGTTTTTTTATTTGGCTACTCGAGCGATGAAGCTCCTAAACATTTCCACCGCCTCTAATTTTAGCATTATAAGAGAGTGAAAGATCGGGACAAGATTGGTGCGGTGTTAAAGATCGATTACAACAAATGACAGAAGTGCGTAAGAGAAACGAAAAAACACCTCCAGAATAGGAAGGAAGAACGCCCGAGCACCATTTCGAGGAAAGACTCAACTTATCCATTGACCGCCTTTGCATCACTGAGGGACAAAAGAAGGAATCTTGGCTATCCAGCTAGAATTCCACCAACACATTATACAAATTCTTTGAAATATTCGAATATCAGAAAATTAATGTCTCTTTTAAAAAATAAAGTAAAATCATGATTATTAATAAACAAAAACATTCATTCACCATTGTTTTAATAATTATTGGCAATGCTCCCGCATCGCTTAACTAGGCAGTGGTTACATTTATTGGTGAATTCATTTAATTATTTTGTATCCACTTATATAAAGTACTCAACTAGTGTTAGGTCCGGTGAATATAGACGATAAAGAAGAGCTTCTCAAACTAACGCAATAATTTTCTTGGGTCATTTGTGTGTACATTTGGATAAAGGAGGAGGACGCTTTTTCTGTTGACCAATGAAGGACTTTTTGGCTTAAAAGCTTAATTTAAAAGTTGCATTTGTTGAACACATATGTACCACTTAAGGAACTGGTTGCTCGGTATTGAGGCTCATAATGAATAACTCCTCTCACATCCCGCTAAATGCAAAGAATAACCTTCTGCTGATGGAGACAACGTCGAGGAGTGGGAATGGTTCCTTTGCTTGCGATCAAGCCATTTTTTTATTATTAATATTGCATTAAAGGACCCATTTTTGATTTCATGTAACAATTCTGTGCAGAAATGACTCACGAACACTTGAGTCTCATTCGTGCAATGTAATTACACTAAGGCATCATTTATATAACTTAAAAAAGGTAAACCTTACTGGCCGAAAAAATGGCATAGCAATTGTTAGCTTAAACAAGGTCTGCTGACCAAAGTCGCGTGCTCTTAATTATTCTGATTTATGACCTTACCACCTGGGAAACTTTCAATATTTCTCGGACTAAACTTAGGAGGACCTTGGCAATTATATCATTCGAAAGAGAATGTAAATCAACATAAATGTTTTAAATTTCCTTAGAAGAGGCGAATAGTTAGGATGTTATTGCAAAAATAATTCTCTGGCTAACTTTGGGAGGATTTTGTCAATTATATCATTCGAAAGAGAGTGTAAAACAACATAAGGGTTTAAATTATCGTTAGAATTGGCTAAACAAAATAATTCCCGGGATAAACATGTGAGGACCTTGGCAATTATATCATTCGAAAGAAAATGCAAAATAACATAAGTGTTTAAAATCTCATTAGAATCGGCTGAATAGTTACAATGTTATTATAAAAGAAAAAAGCAAAACGTAGACCGACAGACTGATCGACCGATATAGTGAGATGTAGAGTCGCACGCGACTAAATAAGGCAAGCATTACTGGCCGAAAAAGGGCTTAGTCATTACTAGCTTAAAAAAACAGGCATTACTGGCCCAAAAAGGGCATAGTCATTCCTAACTTTTTTTTAAAGTCAAACATTACTGGCTGAAAAAAATGACATTGTTATTGCTAGCTTAAAAAAGGCAAGCATTACTGGCCGTAAAAGGGCATAGTCATTGCTAGCTCTAAAAGGCAAACATTGCTGGCTGAAAAAAGGACATAGTCATTTATAGCATAAAAAGGGCAAGCATTACTGGCTGGGAAAAGGGCTTAGTCATTGTTATCTTTGTAAAAAGGCAAGCATTACTGGTCTAAAAATGGCATAGTCATTGCTAGCTAAAAAAAAAATATATCATTACTGGTCGAAAAAGGCATAGTCAGTGCTAGCTTTAAAAAGGCAAACATTATTAGCTGAAAAAAGGGATAATGTCATTACTAGCTTAAAAAAGGCAAGCATTACTCGCCGGAAAAAGGGCTTAGTCATTGCTAGCTTACAAAAGCTCAAGCATTATATCAGCTTATCTACACACTACTTGCAGCATATTTGGAACAATTTGAACAATTTCAAGTATTCTAAAAACGAAATTTATTTCTTGTTAACCGAATATAATATTTTGATAATTTCGAAAATCTTACAACTGCCTTCTTATCGCTATACCCCATTTGCCTGATCCAATTTTTTTCATTATAATTTTCTGGGCGGCGGGGTGTATAGTTAGTTTTCAAGTTGATTGTAAAATGTGTGTCCGTTTTCGGTCCAAATTAGTTTTTTCAAAGGACTGATTCTCTTCCTTCATATCATTTTCTAAATCATTTATCCTGAGCTAAATGTATTTCAAAGTAAATTACCAATGTTTATTACAAACGTAAATTACCACTTCGACCTATAAAAAAAACATGGACACTGAATATCCAAAGAACTCCGAAACGGAGGAAGGTTTAATGGTACATACAACGATGTAAGACGTAGAATATAAGTTGTAAAATGCGCGAAAAACTACAACACGAGACTCATTTATACCTAAATTAACCCCGAAGACGACCTGGCAAGAGGTGGGAAGATCGGCAGGAGTACGATGACAACCTCTACTCTTTTGTAGGAGCTTAAACTCGGAGCAAGAGTAAAAACGAGTCCCGCAAAGAATCCGTACCTTTAGGTGGGTGTGTACCCCCAGGTAAGTGAGTTCAATTCCCGACGGTAATGGAAATAAACTTTTCTTAGAAAAAGTAATCGTCACATACATCATTACACGCATCGCCAATCTTAATAGAGATCTCCTTCATTACTCCTTCCTTCGCGCACACAGCACATCACTCGTCTGTCCTAAAGATCCCGCTGATGAGGTGTGCATATCCAAACTCCTTTCACGCGGAGCAGATAACTCTCCCTTACGTCACGGAGGGTATCTATGCTCACTGCTTAGTAGGAAAACACAGCACTACCCTTTTCTTACCCTTACCACTCCACCCAACGCAGATCTACTTCTGGTGCATGAGTTTTCCAGTGATTGTCATTCCTATCTTAATGTAAATTTCCTTATCCGTCCAGGGGATTTCATTCATGATTGAAAAAGGACGAGTGAGGTAATTAACTTACCAACTTATAAAAGCTTTGATGAGAAGGAGTTCGAATGGTATAAGTACATAATCAGTTTCCGAGACTGGTTATGTACTCAGAGTTACTGAGCGATGTACCTAAGGATGTTTAAGGAACCTTACCTGTGCCTATTTATGATAACTAATTAGTGGTTAATGATGAATCAAACCTAACTTAAAAATAATCGAATGCTGCCTCTCAATTCAACAGAGCGAATAAACTGTTCACATGCCTTTGAGGCGCTGCAGTATGATACTCCTGAGCAAAACACAAAACAGATACCCCATGAACTCAGTAAGCAGAAGAAACCACGATTTGGGGACTGCCTGCCACCCTTCTTTCCCCCCAAAATGAATTAACCTGTCTTTAAATTGATTACTGATCTATGATAAAAATAATGGGTCTCGCCCGACAATAGATTATCACCACAATTGGATTTGTGAATTTGATGAAACATGTTTTATTATATACTAGTGTACCTGTGCCGTCAAAAATGATGGCATTATTTTTAAGTTAGAGCTATATCTCATTATTAAATATAATACCAATTCGTTGACATATACATTACAATTTTTTTTTTAAAAGAAGTAGATTCGGGTGTTACTAACAAAAAAGAAATTATAAATAAATACACGACGGGAATTATTATTATAGATAATACCAAGTCGTTGAAATATAAATTACATTTTTTTCAAAAGAAGTATATTCGAATGTTACTAACAAAAAAACAAAAAACAAATTATAAATAAATACACGACTGGTATTATTATTATACATCAACAGATAGACAAACAGAGAGACAAACCCAATGACCAAAACACGGAAAAAGATGTTTTCATCGAGGATTGATCGAGTGTATGAATAAAAACTTCAATAGATTCTTCGAGATCCCGCTCGATTTATTGCTTCAGATCATCCACTCTTTTCGATATTCAAGAAAAGGGAACTTTTGTAGGTGTAATAAATCAAAGCAGCAAGCTTTCATCGAAGTTTTTGCCCCAAAAGGCAATTCAGAGGAAATATTAGGTGATCCCATAAGTCATGCAGCATTTTTTCATGTTTGACATTTTTTTATGAATATAAATAAAATATAATTTTGAAGTTATTTTTATTTAAAATATTTATTTATTAATTTAATAAGTAATATAATTTACACTAGTTTCTAGCACTAGTCTCAATATTTCTATTAATCGTTTGACTTTGTTTTTAAAAAGTTATTTAAGGTTGTTTCCACCTTTTATATATATATATATATATATATATATATATATATATATATATATATATATATATATATATATTGTAGAGGAATTATAACATAACGCCACCCAGAGGGCCAAGCGGACATATATGTTAATGTCCCTCCTTGGAGAGAGCAAGAGAAACGTACGAGAAGATGAGAGTGCGTGAGAACGTTAGTCGTCTTACTAACAGTCAAACGGCCGAAGAGCTCTGATCTCCCCGCCTAGTGGGTAGTCGAGTCGAGCTGCAATACCAAGGTAGCCGCAAAAGGCCATTAAGCAGCTCTAAAAAGATCCGATTACCTATGAGGTCAGGAGCCCCGCGGTTAAAGCGCCCAAAGAGCGGTGCCAGATAAAAAAGACCACCGAAGAGAAATAATGTGACGGTTGTCGGTGCCTTTCATTAAGAAGTAGACCTGGGCTCCGTGGTGGCACCCACTTTCCCCCCTTGCGCTCCCCTCAATGTAATTACCCCGTGCCCCTTAAGTGGGGCGGTCGCCGGTCTATAAATAAGCCCAGTAAGGAAAGAAAGAGAATGATTATTCTGTCAGACGCGATAGAGGACTAGATTATTGTGATCAGTCCCTCACCCATTTCCGAACTCGACTTCTAAGACTTAAAAGTTCGTCGCGTTTTCTTAACGGGGCCATACCGAGTTATCCCTCACAGACTTAGCAAGAGGTCTGGCTGGATTACAATTCCTAAGTGCCAAACAGAAATTTCGGGAGCAAGACAAAAGAAGATCCACTCACTCTTGAGTAACTCTCAAATCGCAATCTCAGTAATTTTGAGAAAAGGAGAATTAATCCCCAAGTAAGTTTCATTTGATTACTTTCGGGATCACCTCGTATACCAAAACCCATTTGGGTAACCCTGCGAAGAAGACGAGAATACTAGAAGAACTCAAGAGCCAGAGAGCACAACTCTTATCTCCGACGTTTGGACTTATAACTGGATAGATAATGCTATAAGAAGAATTAGACATCGTTTACTACCGTCTCCGGGACAACCACCCTCCGCCCTCTGCAACGCGAAGACTCGTGAAAAATCCAATATTAACCCCTGTTCCTTTCAAGGTCATGTAAGTCCGAATAACTATATATATTTGTTTTGATTAAGTAGGATTTTAATGTTGTACCCAAGCTAACTAAAGGAGATATAATATTTAGTGACTCCTGTCATATTTTTAGTTAGATTAGTGAGACGTAAATTGTGGCTTAACGCTGTACTAAAAGGTCTCCACAAATTAGCTATCTGGCAATTGGTTTGTTGTTGTGAAGCCTACTTTGTTTTGATCTGGCCTCGTGTCAGGAGTAGGCCAATATTCAATTCTTGAGAACCATGTTAAACTTATAGAATTTAGTGTAAATAGTTGAGTTAATTTATAAATTAAAAAGATATATATTTTTAGTTAATTCTTGGTGTTTCACTGGATCCTTACGTGTTGACCTGATCTTTCCTTAAAACAAATTAAACGCTGGGGTACTCTCATAATACAGTAATTAAAGAATCCACTCAGCCAATAGAGGAATTGTTTCCCTTCCTAAGTAGTAGTGTCAGACTGGCTCACTAAAGTCATTAAATATATAAATACTTTGACAAAAAGTGGTATAGTATCGGAGTCATTGTTAAACGGCCAACAGTTGAAGAATAATTCTCCGACAAAAATATATATATATATATACATATATATATCTTCATGCTCTTCAGGTGATTCACTAAATTACTATAAAGGTAGTAATTTGATTAAGCTAGTTCAGATGAGTATGAAAAACACTAGTAGCAATTGAAATTGTTCAACTTTTATATGGTATCTCTTGCGATATAGAGTCGCGCATGTTAACTAATTGAGCAGAGTTTACCTCTTTGGTGTTAGTCTGATTTGGGTTAAGAAGTTCAAAATGTATAATACCATTCATATCCCTCAAACGCACAGAAAAATTTTCTAAAGAGGTTTAATATTAGTGTACATAAATACACCGCCCCTCTGCGCTTCCCCTTCCCCTTATTCCAACTTTGCCTTTTCACATTGAATCCCATTCACCCCTTTTCGCGCTTTTGAGATAACCAAATTTGCGGCCTGCCACACAGGAAAATGTCTGCCTCAAAAGAGACCTGCCAGCCGATGAAGGCCCGAGTTTCTTCGCGCCGTCATAAACCTGCGACTTGGGCCGAGGAAAGCTCGGATGGCGCCGAGGTGTGAATGTTTGGCATGTCCTGGCGGCAGACGAAAGGTCTTTTCGCGCGACGATAAGAATTTTATGAGAATCCTATGTTCTCTCTCTCGGGTGAAATAAAAGAGGAAATTCTCCCTGGAGTCGAGCGGAAGATCTTGGACCTACGTTGTGTGTGGAGCTAGTCCCACAAAGGAAACAGTTCGCCCGTTGCAAGGAAGAAACTTCGGTGAATTTGTTGTTGCCGTGACGGTACTTGTAGGTGCTAAACTTCTCGCAGACCCCCCCCCCCTTCAGAGTCAGAGGTTACACAGGACCTCCCTCTGCGAATTACCCTAGACGCAGCTAGGTAATCATTTTTGGCTACCCACTCCAGGTGCCAATAATCGGAACGGACACTTCGAGGAGAAGAATTCCGATTTGAGTCACAGTTTGACTCGCGTTCGCGATCCGGCCTAGGATCATTATATCAGGACACCGGTCTAGGATTACCCCCCATCCCCATTCGATAACCTCGGACGACAGGGCTAAGTTCAAACATCGTCAGAAGAAGAAGATATTCACCGTTATTCTCCAAATACTTACGAACTCAAAGGTATCGTTAAAGTGAATTATCCCCTCCCCTAACTTCACCAGTTTAATCGTTAACTAGAATTTCCATCCCGAGCTCATAACCTTGAGTATTACACGTGATTAATTCAGTGCTTAATTCCGTGATATTATTCAATTCATTCTGTCGGCTGCAATTAAGACGCAAGCATCCTAGTAAGTAGTTTTAAAGTGTAATCGCCACGACATTATTTAGACTTACCAATTTAGTGCGAAGATCAATCCTATTTATACAATCCTATTTATACAATCCTATTTCCAATTTATGTATATCAAAGTTTATTTTTGTATCGGTGCGTTTTAACTATTTTAGACGATCCTTTTGCAATTGATAAGCAATCCACTCGGCTCAATTCTCGATATTACATAAGTCCAGCCATGACTGGTTTTTACTGAGTGAAAACACACTCAGGGGATCATTGTCTTAATTTTTATCAAAAGGAAAGCACCAGGGTTATTTTTCTTTTTCACCGAAAGTGGCTACGGTAAGTGTATTGGCTACACTTCACCCCACTTAACCTTGGTGCGGAATTAAAATAGATGCCAAGGAAGTGGGACTGGGATTACGCACTCACCAACCCTCGACAGTGTATATAACCCAATTTAAATCTCCAGTAACAATCCTACTAAAAAACTTAATACATTTCGTATTTTAGTCGAGAAAAGAGAGATAACAAATGTTGATTCTCTGTCTACGTCTGAGAGGTCGTGAGAAATCCATTCGAATTTAGTAGAATCGACAAATATAAAAAAACAACAACCTGCTTTCGATTATTTTTGTCTATAAAATAATGCCTAACTTGGCAGTCGTCAGATAGCCCCTTTAAAAAAAAAAAGGTCTATAAAATAATAATAGGGATGAGCAAAAAGACTGCATTACTTATTGGATGACCCACCTTTTTATATATTAGAGGGGATATTGACTCATTATTGGTCTCATAGTCTCTTTTAAAAATACAAACACTTTCAGAATTATTAGATTCAATTATGTGGACCTTCTTAAACACATACGTAATTCGTATGTGTCGGGATCTCTTCTCCCGACATTACATCGTAACACGAGCAGACTTTCTATCCTGGCTACTTCGCTACTCTCTCCCACCCCGGATTCCTCAAACATCCGAAGGGAATGCTCAGCAATACATTCAGGAAATGGATACCAATTAGTCAAAAACTTAGTTTCCTCCTCAACAGCTTTGGGTAAAGATCGTCTAATCGGGGGCGCTTACGAAACATGTTATTATCAAACTTTGACGTCACATCCACGTTTCGGGAATAGTTGAAACATGTTTTGAACGCCATTTGAGTTGGCTGCTTGAGACATAATCATACCTTTCACCCCTGGAATTTAAAGCGCAATAACAACGAGGCTGCATCAGACAAATATTTAGTAAGAAGAAATCTGTAAAAACGTAATTAAAGTAGAATAAATATAAATGGTGTAAGATATGTCCCTAGGTCCTCTTGCGGGCATTAAGGTAGAGAGGGTTCACAGCTGAGGCACTGAAGCTAGAAAAGACGCCTTTTTTTGTCATTCTCGTCCAGAAAATTTCGGCCTCTATCATTTGAGTCACTTTATCCTTTGTGATTAGGGAAAGAAGGAAAGAAGAAGTCCCATAAGTGACGCATCAACCACCTCACCACCAGGGGGGGAGAGGGCAGTGTAGCTCCTCGCTCTCCCGACCCCAAGGTGCCAAGGAAAAGCTCTCTCCCGTGTCATCTTTTGCACCTCTTTTAAATCTCCCACTCTCTTTTTTGCGTCAGTTCATACCCAGCAATGGGTGAATTAGGGCGTTTTGTCTCTGCTTGTTGTTGCTAAAAAATTATTCAGAAGGGCCTCTTTTACCAACCTTTCACTATTTAGCGCTAAGTACTTATGTAGTTATCTATTTCATTACTCATTCCCTCCTCCTTATTTTCTATTTCTTATCTATCCTTTTACGCCTCCACAAGGGAAAGACATGTGCCATCTAGTGGCTTGTGTGCCCTCCTTGCCCCAGCACCCGAGTAACCCATGTTTGAAAGAGGATCTGCAGCAATTCCACACTTTTCGTTCGTCTCCCAAGGGCAACCAGGTTGTCTCCTCACCTTTGGGAGCTCGTGAAATTCCCTCGCAAATTTTCACTTCCTTCAAGTTTTCATTTTATCAAACTACTTTCAGAGTCTTGCTTTCCGGCTTATTTTTTCCTCATAAATAAATTAAGATCTGTACCTGATATCAGGTACAGGTCGAAACCTTTACATTTGTGTAAACTTTAACATTTGTCAAAACTTTAACAATCGTCGAAACTTTAATATTTGTACAAACTTTAATATTCGTCGAGAATTTAACAATCGTCGAAACTTTAACATTTGTCGAAACTTTAACATTCATCAGAGCTTTAACATTCGTCAAACCCCCAAAATTTGTCCAACCTTTAACATTCTTCGAAACCTTGAAAATATTTCCAAACTTTGATATTTGTGGAAATTTTAACATTCGTCGAAACTTTAACAATCGTCGAAACTTTACCATTTGTACAGACTTTAACATTCGTCGAGAATTTAACAATCGTCGAAACTTTAACATTCACCAAAGCTTTAACATTCGTCGAACCCTTAAAATTTGTCCAACCTTTAACATTCTTCGAAACCTTTAAAATATTTCGAAACTTTTATATTTGTGGAAACTTTAACATTCGTCGAAACTTTAACAATCGTCGAAATTTTAACATTTGTCGAAACTTTAACATTCATCAAAAACTTTAATACTCGTTGGCACCCTTAAAATTTGTCCAATCTTTAACATTCATCTAAACTTTTAACATTTTTCTCAACCATAAGAACAATATTTCGAAAGTAAAATCATTTCTACAAAAAGAAAAACAACAACATTATAAATCTAATGTACATAGTTCATGCAACTTGAAGTAATTTTAGACAGTGAAAATGTAAAGGTCATCATAGTCATTAAATGCAACCAATATTGCCTCTAATTTCACCTCAAGGGTGTTTGGTACTTTAGCATCTATCAGTAATTCTTTGGTTCTTTCTATTTCGATGCTTTCAAATTGGAGCTCTCAATTCTCTTATACGAGGTACAACGACTTATCAGAATAATTTCATCTGCAGTCGCTTATGTGTATGTATAGTTTGTGAGTAGTTTTTCTTGCCGATTGGTAAGCGATTCCAAACCAAAAAACAGATTCATTTTTCGTTTCGACAATAATTCACTGTGTAACATGATTTTTGTCTTTGGGTAGCAACTGTTATTTTCTATTTGCCTTCGTCTAGAATACATGAAAAAAAAACAGTTATTTATTTCAAACTTAGCTTTTGTGTCCAGGACAATGATATTTATATGAAAGTTACCTATTCCCTCCGGAAGAACGTGGCGAATTTTAACTTTTATTTGCATAAAGTAGAAACAAAACGACATGATACAAAAATGTCATTTATTTATTCTATAATTAAATAAGTGAGACAATTAAAATATTAGAAATAAGTAGTTTTCCGTGACTTACGCTTATACTGTAAATTACTTTCACGAATCAGCCCCCCAAATATAGTCTTCCATCAAATTTTCACTATCCGATCCTTGATAGCGGCGTTCGAAGTCCAGTAGATCCTGGTTAAATCTCTCGCCATGCTCCTCGGAGTACGCTCCTATGTTATCCTTAAATTGATCAAGATGAGCGTCAAAAATATGGACTTTCAGGGACATCCTGCAAGCCATCTTGCTGTAGTTTCTCACCAAGTTCTCAACATGCTCTACATAGTTTTCAGCTTTGGGATTACCTAGGAAGCCCAGAACCATCGCGATAAAGTTGTCTCACGTTACTTTTTCCGTCCTAGTGAGCTTCTCGGGAAACTCCTTCCACTCCATGATCTTTTTAATTTGTGGACTGACAAAGACCCCAGCTGCCACCTTCGCTGCAGATAGTTTAGGCGAGAAACGTTGGAGATACTTAAAAGCTGCAGACTACTCTGGTGAATTATTTCATAAGGCCCAATTTTAACTGCAGAGGAGGAAACAGTAAACTCGGTCCGTTATGTCCAATCCCCCTGATAGTAGTATACCACGGTGTCCCTTCTGTCCCAAAGGCAAAGATAACAAGGAAACTAGGTAAATCTGCCTTGGAGAGCCATCAAGAAGGCCACCATTTTGAAGTCTCCGATAACCTCCTAACCGTACTCTTCATATTTTAATGCATCTAGCAAGATCTGGACACTGTTGTATTGCTCTTTGAGCTGGACCGAGTGAGCAAGGGGGAAGAGATGGATACATGTTCCCGTTATGAAGGAGCACTGCCTTGAGGCTCCTGGAAGAGCAAAGCTCATCTTGACATGTCAAAAATCTTGAAAATCACAGATGACGCTTTCTCTGACCTGATATTTGCACACTGTCATCTAACACTTCCCACTGCTTGAGTCTAGAAGTTAAAAGCTTGGCATTTGACTTTGTGAGACCAAGATCTCTGACAAGGCCTTTGAGATCTTTTTGGTTGGTGTAGTATGGGTTTCTCTCCTCAGTTGCACCTCTGTAATCTGGATCAATGAATTCATCCTCTTCTGAACTGCTTTTCCTTTCTAAAACTGCTGCTCTCCTTTTGGAGGAGTGGGTACGGGGAGCTCAGAACTGTATGGCACTGGTGCAATAGATGACTGGATGTCTGGATGCATGATAACAGGCGCATTTTTGCCTGCTCGACGTTTGGAAGGGTTCACCATGCAGAAGAAACAATTGCTTGAGTGGTCCGTTGCTTTCCCTCCAAATTCTTGGGATTGCAAAATTCATAGCTCTATTTTCTCCTCTCTACCATCATGTAAACAAACAAAATGAAAACATAAGTATAAATATACAAATACTTTTCACTTAGTGTTATTAGAAATGTTAAAAAAATCCAATATCCAAATTAAAAAAACACATCATATATATATATATATATATATATATATATATATATATATATATATATATATATATATATATATATATATATATATATATATATATATATATAATGAAAAACTCACAAAGTGGCACGTTAGGAAAGCAATAATATGAAAATTAACCCACAGGAAAATAAAAAGATGAATCCAAGCACTTTCGAACTATATTTGCAAATTCATTTTCAAGGAATAGCATGAAAATGGAGAAGACAACCTTATATAGGGTACAAAGATACGAAGGGAACGCCCATCACATAGTACAAACCAATGGTAAAACACAATAACAAGACAGAGAAATACCAATAGAAAGATCATTAGGCAACTAATAACAGACATATGCATCCCCAAAACGATATACACACAACAACGCCGTGTATATGAATGGAATTCATATATTGTGTTTTTTTCCATGTGATGGGCGTTCCCTTCATATCTTTGTACCCAATATAAGGTTGTCTTCTCCATTTTCATGCTATTCCTTGGAAATGAACTTGCAAATATAGTTCGAAAGTGCTTAGATTCATCTTTTCATTTTCCTGTGGGTTAATTTTCATATATATTAACTTCAAAAGTTCTTTTGCAGAGCTCGCAGGTGAAATGAGGTGCCCACGGTGTGTCTTGATCTCCGACTGGCATGCCGAAATATGCCTTGTAGGCCTCATACTTTCTAGCAGATCTCTCTATAGAGAAATTCTTCGCTATTGAATTAATAAATTCGCCGCAGACATAGAAAAAGGCGTCTGTCGGAGGATTACAACTTCTTGATGATATGTGTGAGGAATGCTTCTATCAATGACGAGTGACGATGTCTGCGCTGTGACGGCTAGAGTTAAATTGATCTATTGAGTAGACATACTTTGTATTTATACAGACATCTACGTTGCCAAAATGTTATAGAAATTCTTAAAACAGATAAAAATTATTGAAAGTTCTAGAAAGCTCAGCAGTTTATTTTTCTCCAAATTAGTGCTGAATCTATTTGGAATGTAAGAAAACTGCCATTGTTGTCCAGATCGCAAAATCAGATTATAAGGGAAATAATAGCTATTACTACTGTATTACTCTTTCTAGAACTTTTTAAGTACAGTATATCATGTTTATACCATGACTGAAAGAATCATAACCCTTGAAACTTTTGATATATTTTTACTATTTGCATCAAAATAATATTATTTACCATAAATGGGCTAATTTAAAAATTCAATCTTCTAGCCAGAAAAGCAAAGCTTTAGGATTAAAATTAACTTTTTTAATTTAATAGGCCACAAACAATTGGCAAATAACACTTTTAACTCAAGGAGAAGACAAAAGTGAAATTTTCTCACACAGTGTGCGTTTCCTGTGCACAAAATCAAAGTAAACTCGAAATTTTAAAGGAAAATTAATTTGCAGACAGTCTTTTGAATGGCTTGCATTCATCCGATGGCATATATAGCATTTTTAGGCGTATTGCTTCCCTCTGATGGCCATATCACACCTGACCGATTACCAATAAAGCACAGGGTGTTTAAAACTGCCAGACAAACGAGGAATAGAATTTCCTTCGGTTGGGAATTCTTAGTACAAACCAAAATTTTCTGCTGAACAAACTTGAGGATTCATAAAATTTAAAGCTTCAGATTACTAGCTCTACGCTTCCCCAATTAAAATTTTTATGATACAAAACAAAAACAAAATCATCGAGCTTAAAAAATTTATGAATACCCAGAAATTTATCCACAAAGTCACTATTTACTGACCATTCGTGATTTAACTAAGTTGATTGTTCGGATATCCCTTCATGGGCAATCATGAGCCACCGAATTCCATCCTTGTCTATTCTAATTTATCACAGTTTTTAGACAATCAACAAAAGGTTTTTTTATCGGGTATATACTTAATGCATTCAACCGAAGTGAGTTAGTCATCTGAGCGTTCAAGTATCCAAGAGGCTTTGTGGTCGATATCTTGCGCCAAAGTTGAGAGCAGTGAAACTGGTCTTTCTATGTTTTCTCTCACATTTATTCTAGAAGATTATTTTTTACTTAACTCATATTTCTTAAAGCCGTTTATCATAAGAAACCTAACATTCAGGAAGATAAATCTTTCTTAGGGGATACTCACTTGAGCTTACATTGCTTTCCAAATAAAACTACATTCAAAACAATTTCAAAACTCTTAATAAGGCCAAATGATAAGGCGATGATCAATACTTAAAACTAACATCAAAACCATTAAAAAAATAGTTACCAAATTAAATTAAAATTACACGTTTATACACCTCTACCCATACATTCGACACAAAAGTTTACGCCTATAAATCGATACTCAAGGGCAAAGGACTGACTTCCTCCTAGGCAAATTCTGTGAGTGCATATCCTACTGGATTGAGATTACCTTCACGCTCCAGTACCCTGACCTTCTGTCCACAAGAAGACAAACCCTCGTTGTATTCAAGCAATGAAATTGAAGCAGCTGGAAGATTACTGGAGAGGAAACAACTCAAAAGATTAACAGGAAAAACAAAGATGATTCTGCTCTGGGATATTGTACACACGCTTCCTTAAAGTTAGACAGTACGGTTCAAATTTGGCTGCCCACATTGAGCTTATCCTAAGGTACGTTCTACCCACCTCCCTCAGATGGAGTACTCTAATCCCTACTTTGGCTTTTTGGTGTAACTATTGAGTGACCTGACGGGACTTACTTTGCAAAAATGTAATTAAATAATTGTCCCGACTACCTTCTTCATTCGTATCTCTTTCCTATGCTTCACTCTTCACGTTTTGAATTTATCCCTAGCTCCGATTGAAAGGCTTCGCGATACCCCCTATATGTACCCTTCATTACCTTTAAAATATTCAGGAGTAAAAAAAATCAAGTGGGCATCTGCAAGTGGTCAACTAACCTTTACTATTGGGCATCTACGTTCACGACCACTTATGAGAATCCATCCGATTACCTTTTGTTACTTTGAAGAGCCCCATAGAACAAAGACACATTTATGGCCTACTCGGAAATCAATGTGATTCCTACGTATTAGTACTTACTTACCAATATGCAAAGGCCAACACTTGGGATCATTTTCCTTCAAGATCTTTTTAAATCCCAAATAATTCATTTCGGAACGCACTTCATGAGCTTTTGTTAAATGGAACTTCACTGCGAACATACCCATGCTATTGTGCCTAGTTTCATTGTAAACGAGCCTGACATCTTAGAACAGTGTTTTCCAACTATCTTTGCTCCATGCTCCACCTCAACTTCCTAAATTGCAATGCTATTGTGCCTAGTTTCATTGTAAACGAGCATGACATCTTAGAGCAGTGTTTCCACACCATTTCTACTCCATACTCCACCTTAGCTTCTTAAATTGCAATGCTATTGTGCCTAGTTTCATTGTAAACGAGCATGACATCTTAGAGCAGTGTTTCCACACTATTTCTACTCCATACTCCACTTAAACTTCTTAAATTGCAATGCTATTGTGCCAATTTTCATTGTAAACGAGCCTGACATCTTATAGCAGTGTTTCCCAACCATTTTTGCTCCATGATCCATCTCAGCTTCTTAAATTTGCCATGCTATTGTGCCTGGTTTCATGGTAAACGAGCCTGACATATTAAAGCAGTGTTTTTCAACCATTTTTGCTCCATGCTCCACCCCAGCTCCTTAAATTGCAATGCTATTGTGCCTAGTTTCATTGTAGACGAGCTTGACATCTTAGAACAGTGCTTTTCAACCATTTTTGCTCCATGCTCCATCTCAGCTTCTTAAATTGCCATGCTATTGTGCCTAGTTTGATTTTAAACGAGCCTTACATCTGAGAGCAGTGTTTTCCCACCATTTTTGCTGCATGCTCCACATCAGCTTCTTAAATTGCCATGCAATTGTGCCTAGTTTCATTGTAAACGAGCCTGAAATATTAGAGCAGTGTTTCCCAGCCATTTGTGTTCCATGATCCACCTCAGCTTCTTAAATTACCATGTTATTGTGCCTAGTTTCATTGTAAACGAGCCTGATATCTTAGAGCAGTGTTTCCTAACCATTTTTGCTCTATGCTCCACCTCAGCTTCTTAAATTGCCATGCAATTGTGCCTAGTTTCATTGTAGACGAGCTTGACATCTTAGAGCAGTGTTTTCCAACCGTTTGTGCTCCATGCTCCACCTCAGCTCCTTAAATTGCCATGCTATTGTGCCTAGTTTCATTGTAAACGAGCCTGACATATTAGAACAGTGTTTCCCAACCATATTTGCTTCATGCTCCACCTCAGCTTCTTAAATTGCCATGCTATTGTGCCTATTTTGATTGTAAACGAGCCTGAAATATTAGAGCAGTGTTTCGTAACCATTTTCGCTCCATACTCCACCTTAGCTTCTTAATTTGCCATGCTATTGTGCCTGGTTTCATTGTAAACGAGCCTGACATATTAAAGCAGTGTTTTTCAACCATTTTTGCTCCATGCTCCACCTCAGCTTCTTAAATTGGTATGCTATTGTGCCTAGTTTCATTGTTAACGAGCCTTACATATTAGAGCAGTGCTTCCCAACCATTTTTGCTCTATGCTCCATTTCAACTTCTTTAATTGTCCATGCCTACCGTGATGTAAGATATTAAAATTATTTTGTTTGTAAAGTTTATTACACCAATAAATCCTTTGAAAAAAATATACAATCCTTTAAACAACATAATATAAATAAAAACAATCAAACATTGAAACAAAATAAAATTTACTATCAGTAAAAATATATAAAGCATAATATATCAAGCTTAACTGAATAATCAATTTAATGAAAGGCTTCTGCTTGATGTTTAGCGCAATGTGCATTTATTCGATGCAGGAAATTTGTTAATTTTAACCTTAAATCTCCTCGTTTTTAGTTGCGAGCGACTCTACATCCCACTATGTCGGTCTGTAGGTCAACGATTAGCTTTTTAGGGGGTTTGATAATAACATTTTAACTATTCGGCCGATTCTAACGGAATTTGAAACCCTTATATTGTTTTACATTGTCTTTCGAATGATTTGATTGCCAAGGACCTTCTAAGGTTAGCCCGGAATTAGTTTATTTTTGAAATAACTTCATAACTATCTGTGCCGATTCTAACGAGATTTGAAACCCTTATATTGTTTTACATTCTCTTTCAAATGATGTATTTGCCCACCCAAGGTTATACCCCAGATTTATTTTGGGGGAGCAATAACATCATAACTATTCGACCGATTCTAGCGAAATTTGAAACCCTTTGGTTGTTTTTTATTCTATTCCGAATGATATAATTGTCAAAGTCCTCCCAAGGTTATCCCTGGAATTATTTTGTTTAGGCAATAACATCATAACTATTTGGTCGATTCTAACGAAATTTAAAACCCTAATGTTATTTTAAATTATCTTTGGAATGATATAATTGCCAAGTTCCTTTCAAAGTTATTGAAAGTTTTGAAGGTAGTAAGGTCATAAATTAGAATAAGTGAAAACATGCGACTTTTGGTTAGCACACCTTGTTTGATATCAAGTCAATTTATTTTTTTTCAGTAACAAGTCAGTTACAGCGCTAAAACTACATTCTACCAAATATGAAGACGGAAGTGGGTATAGTAGTTTTCTTGCTAAACTTGTTACATTTGGGTATTACGTCTCAATGCCATTACATAACCACATTATACTCCTTCTGATTTTGAAGAGAGTTTGAACAGAATCATCATTTTATTTTTATGACAGCTCTTCTTGATACTGCATGGCAAATATTATTCCGAATACTGACGAACTTTTGGGGGTTGTTATTTAAGCTAGGAAATTCTTTTTTAGGGTCGAAAAATCTCTACTCGAAATCACATACTAGTGTTTTCAAAAGATTAATAATAATAAAACCAGCAGTATCAATTACCTCACACTTATTAAGCCAAGAAAATTGTTCACATTTTTTGACAGAAACATTTTTCTTTGATAATTACAAAAATGTGATGAAACCGAATATCTTGGATTTTGAATCTCCCAGTGTCATATTTTTCAGGCTTGTCAACAAGTCAACAAGTAAATAATCGCCAAGAATATCGAACAGTTCCATGAATCTTTTCAGGCAACTGTCGTTAGATAATGACCTACCTCATTGTGAAATAACAAGCTTACATGGTAAACATACGAGGGGCGGTCAATAAGTTTTGCAATTCGGATATAAGGAAACCAGATATGGAGAAAAGTGTTTTATTATTTTTTAATATAACTACCCTCGACTTTGAATTCCCGACAACCAGAAATCTCCCGACTGCTAATCAATCCACTCCTGGACGGCGAGCTGGACATCTTCATCGTCCCTAAACCGGCGTTCATGCAGTGCAGCCTTGAGCTGGCGGAATAAAAAAGTAGTCGCTAGGGGCCAGATCTGGACTATAGGGAAGATGGTTGAGCTCCTCGAATCTGCACTCACGCAGGGCAGCTTGTGCAACTCTGGCCTTGTGGACTTTGACGACGTTGAAGTGGACCATGTAGCGTGAGGTTTCTAGGGACTCAACGGGCAGAGACCTTGGTCATGGCCAACTTGTCGTGGATGATGTTGATAACACTTCCATGTGATATTCCAAGTTCTCGCTTGTTTTTTTCGACCTTCACCCGTCGATTTTCGAGGATCATCGTCTCCACACGCGCCACATTATCCTCGTTGTTCACGTGTGACGGGCGTCCTGGACGAGGGTAAGCTTCAAGGAACTCACGACCATGGCAGAACTCCCTATTCCAGCGAGCAATGGTTGCATAGGAAGGGGCGGTGTCGGTGTACACTGCAACCATGCGTTCATGGATCTCTTTTGCATTCTTGCCTTCCTTGGTCAAAAATATGATCAGTGCGCGGTGCTCAACCTTCTCCATTATTGAAATATTTGTAACTGACGATCTTCGATTACCTACTGCTTCTTAAATAGATAAGGCAGGAACGTGCGGCTGCAGGTCCTGACTTGTCATAACTTTTCATAACAAAACCTCCACAAACAGCCATCCCCCTTCCTTTGTTTTGCCCTACCGATTCGCAAAACTTATTGACCGCCCCTCGTACATATACTGACAAAATTGTTTGAAGAGACGTTCACATTTAGCATTGGTTTTTATGTAGTAGACACAACTTACAACTGATTTTAGGATCTCATGTAGAACAGGTGACATTTCTTTGGGCCACTAATTTTTTTCGGTGAATATAATAATGCTCCAGCAACATTTCTGGATTGTCTACTTTCATTTATTTTAAGCAGCAACTTTTCTTGCCTATCAGAACTGGAGAACCATCCGCGCACAAGATGTAATGTTTTCCATTGATATCTGGTGTTTATTTAAATATTTTTTAAGTTTAATATATATATATATATATATATATATATATATATATATATATATATATATATATATATATATATATATATATGTACTTACCTAGATTTCTTCTACAAATTTTGAGTCTTATATTCAGTAAGAAGGACAAAACGAAGAAGGCAGATCCCATCTTTAATTCCAACGTTTCGGGTTATTACAAAACCCATCTTCATAAGATAAAAACAAATTCTAAATTAGTAATCTAAGTCTAAAAACATAAATAACAGCACAAGTTCAAAGTTAAAAACCATAGATCAGAGAAAATCCGACCATGTAGGGTAATGTTTCAGTGTCTATATTTTAGTTTTACCTTTTGTTTGTATCCATTTCTCTATTTTTCCATTTCAATTGTTTAATTTTGTAATATCACGTTTACTTTGTTTGTCCATAATTGAAAGTATCTTTTACAAATATTTTGCTGTTCTTTACCTCACTATTTTGTTTGTTCATTAAGGTAACGTTCATTTTATATTTTTAACATCTTTTTTGTGATTTTCTCTGATCTGTGGTTTTTAACTTTGAACTTGTGCTGTTATTTATGTTTTTAGGCTTAGATTACTCATTTAGAATTTGTGATTAGCTCCTGAAGATGGGTTTTGGAATAACCCGAAACGTTGGAATTAAAGATGGGACCCGCCTTCTTCGTTTTGTCCTTCTTACTGAATATATATATATATATATATATATATATATATATATATATATATATATATATATATATTCAGTAAAGAGGACAAAACGAAGAAGGCGGGTCCCATCTTTAATTCCAACGTTTCGGGTTATTACAAAACCCATCTTCAGGAGCTAATCACAAATTCTAAATATATATATATATATATATATATATATATATATATATATATATATATATATATATATATTTCAATTGCGATAGTGGTACTTTCCATTGATTCAACAAAGAGAAACTCCTCAAAAAATTCTTCATAATCGATATATCTTACATAGGGCAATAACAGAGCTTCACTTTTAAAACAGTTGATTCATCCATCCTTATTGATAACTTCCTATATTTTCGTTTTTCAACAAGTTGTACCTCAACATCTGCACTCATTTCATCTATACTGCTGCAAACTGTATTGTAAATGCTGAGTGGCATATTTTAACATCCTTACCATCTTGTTGCAGAACTGTTTTAGTAAAAATTGATATTGTTGGTTTAGTTAAATCCTCGCCAATAGTATGATTCTTTGCTGATTTCGTTATATGGGGAGAATTTATATACCTGGCCTGAATGAAGAATATGATTATTGGCTGTGGTTCGGGCAGAAAAAAAATGAATTTAATGTAGATCTTTTGTCAAACTTTACTTTTAGGATTTTGAAATACTCTAATGATGAATTGATGTGAATTTTATGCTTAGTTTTTAAATGTGCTTCCAAAAGATCTCTTTTGATTGATTCGTTGCTCAAACATTGTTGGCATAACAGGTAAAAAAAGAAATCGTTTATCATGAACGGCAGGGAGTAGAAATCCGAACCGCAAATATTCTTCCAAATACTGACGAAAGAATTTTGCATTTTACTACTCACTTCATACATTTGGGTCATATGTGAAAAGAAAATGAATGAATTTTATTAATTATTAGTAACTTATGATACAAATAAATTAATGGTTTGTCTTTGTTTGGGCTGTTGTGTATAAGTATAGTTGTCAGATATAAAAATTAGAAATATTGGACACTCCTAGCAACTTTCTACCCAGGCACCCCCCCCCCGCCTACTTTGAATTATTAAAGCTCCACGTTTGGGAATCACTGTCTTAGAGCCTATCTACTCAATGTACTACGTTTCCTTCGACCATACCCGAATTACATATAACATCCTTACTACGTTCCAGTTCATCCGTTCAAATTTGCTCGAACTCTATGGTTGGTATGATGTTAAATACGTGGGCACTTCAACAATTCCTGTGAATTCAAATCCAAAGTCCGTCACGAGGTAATTCACCCTTACCATACCTGAGGGCAATACCCTCTTCTTTAATGTCTTCATAACTGCTCCCTCGCGTTTACTTTTAATATATCTTCCCATCTAAGTGATAAATAATAATCTACACCGGGTAGAATGACTATAGAGCCAAAATGCTTTGAGGCAATACCACGGCATCCGTTCCTAGGATTTCAAAAGAATAATTCACTTGGAAGCGAAGAGTAAGTGGGTGATATCGTAATCCTTGAGACCTTCATATGCCAGGCAGCAATGAGCAATGTTCCCATCCATCTTGGGTAACTGTACCCCCATCATTGTCCTGACAAAATAGAAGGTCACCACGACTCGCATTAGAAGAATTGTAATCAACTTTCAACGCCTCTAAAACTATGAAGGATTTAGTCATGAAAGGAACTATACCATCCTTACACTTACACAAAATGATATTCCCATCCAGCAATGATATATTCTTAAGCCATTCATACCCTTTTAAATTACTTGAACAAGCACTCTTATCTACCAACCAACGCTTCATAGAGTTTATGCTAGAATCCGCATCCTGAATCAGAATAATAGGTTGTGGATGTAGACCTTAACACTTCAACCTTTCAATGCTTCGCCAACGTCTATGCACCCGAATCACAAAGGCTTCCGCCTCAATCAGCCCCATTCCTGAAATACGAACATTTCCATCCATTCAAAGGCATACGCACACTCTCTCCCCATACACTCCATTGCACAACTAGCCTGGCATGTGTATTATCATTTATCCACTTAAACGCAGAAATAAGTGTACAACCACGTATTCTCTCAGATACACTACTGTCACCTACTCTAGTTTTACCACTTTTCCTTTCATGCCATTCATGTAAAAGTAAGTGTTCCCACTCACAACTTTAAATAAAGAGCCCCACCTCATGGAGGAAGATCCTTCTAGTTTCCTTAGACCTATCCCATGAACCGGTAGAGATTTTATCTCCACTGATTTCTCCCTCACTGCGGCAGTCATTAGCAAATGGTTTCCTAAGCAATTTGGGGATCTGACCCCCCTTGCTCCAAATTTTATAGTTTTGCTCTAGTTACTGTAAAAGGTCTCGAACCCATTACCCGGTTGGGAAAATCACGATTAATATGACCTTCATTACCACAAAAGTAACACACGTGGTTTTAGCCATTTGATCCTGCGTGAAACCACTTGCCTTATGCCTTTATTCGAAAACGCAACCAAGATGAGCCACCTAAGATGGAATTGAATTTAGATTTAGATATCATTAAGATAGCCGTCCAGTCCGAATACACGTTCGCTCGTGGCCGTCCAAACATAAAAATCTCGACACATTTAGTCAAATTCCCAAATTAAAAATTTTGATGAAGGAAAAAAAACATCAAGACAAAGCATTCCGGACTGATACAAGAAAACCAAAGGAGACGAAGCCTGAGTCTCATCTCTGCCAAAAGTTGTCGGAGGCGCAAGGGAGAAGCGTGCTTGATTTAGACGTGGAAAACAAGTGCGAAGTAGTGCAAGGGTGGGATAGTCGGCACTTAAGTAGAAGACTGTGCAAGTTCCATTGGAGTAATGCATACATTGAAATTACAAGGGGTCCCTCAACGGAGATCAAATGACGATGTATGGCCAATTCGTAGGCTGAAAAGACCCAGATAATAGATTGGAACTTCTGGGTGCATAATGGCTAGTAACAAACCAACTCTTAACATTCAACTGAAAAATTAGTGCACTCATCCCATTTATTTTGCCACAAATCTCATACATAATTCCATGCAACGGAATGATATTAAGAGCTGTCATACTAGCAGCTTGGTGGGCCTGCTCGTTACTTGAAATTCCAATGTTAGGGGGGGCCTTGCCCCTAAAAAATTGGTCTCATTGTACCTTTTAATGGCTGTTTGGACACCGTTTCTCGAGCATTTCAATTTTATTGCAATGTTGACTTGGAATAATCCCTCTCTGTACAATGCCATGATTTGAGCTCTTTGAGCTTCAGGAATCTGTTTCTTCAGACATTTTTAACAAAACAAGGTCTGCTGACCAAAGTCGCGTACTCTCACTTATTCTGATTTATGACCTTACGACCTTCAAAACTTTCAATAATTCCCGGACTAATCTTGGGAGGACCTTAGCAATTATATTATTCAAAGGAGAATGTAAAACAACATAAGGATTTCAAATTTCGTTAGAATCTGCCGAATAGTTACAATGTTATTACCCAAACAATAAAGCAAAACGGGGACCGACGGACAGACTGACCGACTGACCGACTAACAATAAGATACTCACAGAGAAAATAGGAATAAACGTTAGTATCAGACATTGAATGACAGAAGGTTGCCCCAACCACCTATGCACAATATGCAAAAACGCATTAAAGCAGTTAAAAAGCAAAAGGACACATCAAATATTAGTTGTTGATAGAATATACGCAAAATTGTTTATTTGTATTATGTCAATTATGAAATAAATGATTTTCAATCATATTCTTCACTTTTTATACCTGCCCCATAATTTTAGCCAAGGTTATATATATATATATATATATATATATATATATGTGTGTGTGTGTGTGTGCTACTATAATATGCGGTCTGAAAATTTAGTCGTGGTTTCACGGCCTACTTACACTATTATATGCTGTCCTATATCAATAAATAGATAGTTTATAATACATTTTTAAGAATAATTTACTACATAAGCATATAGGTTAAATTAAAAATTATATAGTTTAAGATTTAATTTAACTTAAATCACAAAATTATAAAAGGGAAAGGATTTGTAAACAGTCCTAATATCGGCCAAATTAAAGTATAAATAAATTTTATGCTTCCTTCTGTAACATTTGCCAACAAAAATAACCTAAATGGGATTGTAAAAATTAAATCGAAACTCTTCTTTTTTCTTCACTATATTCAAATTTTTATTCCAACTACAGGCGATCAATACCTTGCAGGATCGACATAATTAAGTTGATGATTTATTGGCTATTCGTCAGAATGGATATTCTGATCAATTGGACATTTCCTTTTGAATTATTAACATCACAATATTCTTGCCACGATATAGGATGTAAAATTACCGGTAATCAGATGGACGATAAGTACCTTCTAGCATCCTTCCACGATTGTCCTTCAGTCTTTCGTCAAATATTAGTTAATGGTTAATAGACCCCATGCTATAGAGTAAGCACAACTGTATACCAAATAATATATAGTAAGAACAACAGTAGATCGAATACTCTAGAGTAAACATAATTCTAGACGGCATACTTTAGTACCACCTACAGTACTGCAAAAATTATTATAGATTTTTGAGAAACAATTATATTAAATTTCAAAGGAACCACATAGTATATTCTCTGACCTTGATTTTAGTTATGTTTAATATAGGTTTTTGGTGTTATCTGGCAACACGGAGTAATCGATGTCTGCCAATACTCATTGCACCACGAAGTATAGCCACGTTTCGTCAAGTTAGAGTCCAGTCGTGTTCAGTGTGGAGTGATTGTTTGTGCTCTGATGAATTTTGCAGTGACACTGGGGTATATTAGTAACAAATTCATATATTAAATTCCAAGTAAAGTGAAAATGACATGATATTTCAATTTAAGGCTGAGATGAGTAAAAATAGTAATCTTAGTCCTCATAAAATTGGACAAATAGAAATTTATATGAGTGAAACCACATTTAAAACTAAGGAAATTGCAAGAAAATACATGTTTCAACTCAAAATATTAATGCAATTTAGAAACAAGGTTACCTGCCCAAAAAGTCGCGTGCTCTCAATTTTCTGATTTATAACTTACGACCTTCAAAACTTTCAATAATTCCCGAACTAACATTGGGAAGACCTTGGTAATTATATCATTCGAAATAGAATGTAATACAACATAAAGGTTTTAAATTTCGTTAGAATCGGCCGAATAGTTACAATGTTATGGCCAAAACAATATAATTCCCAGGCTAATCTTGGGAGAGCTTTGGCATTTATACCATTCGAAGGAAAATGTAAAACAACATAAGTGTTTTATATTTCCTTAGCATCGGCCGAATAGTTATAATTTTATTGCCAAAACAAAATAGTTCTTGCGCTAACCTTGGGAGAACTTTAGCAATTATATCATTCAAAATAGAATGTAAAACAATATAAGGGTTCCAGATTCCGTTAGAATCAGCCCAAAAATTATATTATTGCCAAAAAAAAATAATTCCAGGGCTAATCTTGAGGAGACTTTAGCAATTATATCATTCGAAAGAGAATGTAAAACAACATAAGTGTTTCAAATTCCGTTAGAATCGACCAAATAGTTATGATGTTATTGCCAAAACAAGATAATTACCTGGCTAAGAACTTTGGCAATTATATCATTCGAAAGAGAATGTTTAACAACATAAGTGTTTTAAATTTCCTTAGAATCGGCCGAATAGTTATGGTGTCATTGCCCAAACAAAATAGTTCCCGTGCTAACCTTAGGAGAGCTTTAGCAATTATATCATTATAAATATAATGTAAAACAACATCGAGGTTTTAACATTTTTTAGAATCGGCTGAATAGTTATGATGTTATTGCCAAAACAAAATAACTCCCGGACTATCCTTGGCAGGAGCTTGGCAATTATATCATCCGAAAGAGAATGTTAAACAACATAAGGGTTTCAGATTCTGTTACAACCAGCTAAAAAATTATGATATTATTGCCCAACAAAATAATTCTAGGACCAAACTTGGGAAGACTAGCAATTATCTCATTCAAAATAGAATTTAAAACGACATAAGGGTTTCAGATTTTGTTAGAATCTGCCAAATAGTTATGATGTTATTGTAAAAACAGGATAATTCCCGAGCTTCCCTTGGAAAAACTTTGGCAATTATATCATTCGAAAGAGAATATAAAACAACATAAGTGTTTTAAATTTCCTTAGAATCAGCCGAAGAGTTATGTTTTTATTGCCAAAACAAATTAATTCCCGGACTAAACTTGTGAAGACCTTAGGAATTAAAACATTGAACGAGAATATAAAACAACATAAGTGTTTTAAATTTACTTAGAATCGGCCGAAGAGTTATGTTTTTATTGCCAAAACAAATTAATTCCCGGGCTAACCTTGTGAGGACCTTGGGAATTCTTTCATTGAAAGAGAATGTAAAACAATATAAGCGTTTCGAATTTCTTTAGAATCGGCTGAATAGTTACAATGTTATTATCAAAACAAAAAAAGTAAAACGGACACCGACTGAATTAGTGACATCTAGAGTCGCCCGTGACTAAAAATTAAAAACCACAATGACGTGTTGGCAAAGAGATCTGATAAATGTGGTCGGAAACGAATAATAACCCCGAGGCTTGATTGAAAAGCAATATCTCTCGATGATACTAAAGCATCTTGTTAGTAAGGTTTTACGTCAATTTGCAAATTAAACTATATTTATATCTTCTAAAGAATAAACCTAGGCTTACACCGATAATAAAGTCTTCACGCTATGCCTGGGCTAAAAATCACAATGTGTGAACTTCTAAAAAATTGGAGCAGGTAAGAATATCTAAAATGTTGGATTAGGGTATCTATTTAATTTATGATTGATAAAACATAATAAATAACATTCTATAAAACAATACAAATTTAAGATTTTGGTTACGATGTCTTAATTTCTGATTGTAATATTGTAAAACATTCAATTGTTCTGGATACGCTCTTATTAAAATATTGTATTATATTATTGTAGGTAGTGTGTTCTGACGAATCAACAATTTCCAGTGCTTGTAGATAGTGTACAAAGGGTGACAAGGAGGCATGGTGAAGAATTCAAACAAGAATGTCCCCAGAAAAACGAGGAAATTTTCGCAGGCAATACCCGCACATATTGTAGAGGGAACATTGACCTAGGAAAACTACATAGAGGTAATACGAACTCATCCACTACCTCAAATAAGGAATTGGTGTGTCGACAGGCCTTGAATTTTCAAACAGGATTAGGCTCTACGTCACCCTGCGAAATCTGTACAGAAATGGTGTACAGAAAATGATGTCGAACTGCTACCATGGCCAGGAAATTCATCAGATATGAACTCCATTGAGGGTATATGGTGCACATTAAAGAACCAGCTACACTAAATGCCAATTATCACCAAACAACAGCTTGTTTGCCACCTTATTGTGGTTTGGTTCCCTTCTCACCAAATCACGGAATTATGCAAGACACTAACTAGTTCGTGGCATTGTACGACTTATTCAAGACCTTGTTCTGCTAAAGGTCAAATTAGCTAATAGAACAAAAGTTATGCAATAATAATAATCGAAAATATATCATCCGTCAATATTTACATTTTTTTTATTTGACCTATATCTAAAAATCCCGCAAAATTAAGAAATCCATAATAATTTTTCCAGTGGGTTATATATGTAGAAAGATATTTAGATCATTGAATTTTGTCTTGATTACTGAAAGAATCTTTGACCTTAAAAGTAATAAGGATCCCTTTGTCCATCCATCGATATATTTCTTAACCTCTGTTTCTTTGATCTTCCCCTTCGCGCACCTCCCCACGTTTTGGCGGGTGTTTTTGTTGTTTTTTAGCGTTTCTTTTGTACTAAAATGAATCTTTTGGTACTCAGCAGATCCATACATTTTCCTATTGCCTAAAAATACAAAATGCCAGTTGAGGCAAGTAGATAATAATATATTTTTACAAGGTTCACCTTTCTTGAAGTCCTTCTTGAATGGTTTGATCCATGAGCAGGTTCATGCCAGTACATGGTTCTTGCTGGTAACTTAGCCGATTCTCTCACACGCATACAACATATGTGGTTCAATTTCACATCCTATTCACTCTCCATAAAACTCGACTTCCCATCATCCTGCCCGCCTCACTACTTCCTCCTACTCCATTAATGCGCCCGCTCTGACCCCATGACCTTTCCTCTCTACCCTGCCTCTCACGCATCCCTCAGCCATGGAGAAACTGGGATTTTTCCCCATCCACGCTTTAAGCATAGTCTGACCTACCGCTCGACCCCGGTGAGCTCTTCAGGTAATTGCTCGAACACCCTCAGTACACAACTCTGATCTTTATATCTGATTGTTCCTGGAGCTTTTACACATACTCGCACCATAGTAAAACTATTTCAGACAGCGGCAGTCTTCATCTATTTTCACTTTTCTTATTTGTTTCATACATACTCCTTGTTTTTTTTCCCTTGCACAATGTTTCACATAAACTGGTTGCATAAGTCATGCAATAAGAAGATGCTATGCATAGCACTCAAAGCCATTTTGTGGATGCGGAGAAGGACTTTTTATCAAAAGAGAAAGGGAAACTTGTATACTGCAATAGGAACATATTTACTTGCTTTTGGAAAACAGCGAGGAGCCTAAAAATAGAAACTAATTTCGAAATTACAGGTCTTCTCCTGCAAGAGCTGGCGCAACCATGGTGTATTTTATACATCCGATAAACAAATTTGGACAAAGATATTGATACTTAAACGTACGAGTATGAGGTACTAATGTGTTGTACAGAGAAACAACTTTGTTTCTGAGGTGTCACTTCTTCAGATTATTACCTATATCATATATTTGATTTTGCAGTAGCATACAAGAAAATCCAAATGATATGTTTAGGTTAGAAAGGTTCAATGCGTTAAAAGGATGAAGTTTATTCAGAAAGTTTATATTGAGCAATCCGGAAAGTTTGTGCCGCTTGGGAAAAATAAAAATATATTTTTAAGCAAATTTAATCAAGTATAAAGTTACTATTTTTTCTATTAAATTTCCCATTTTATTTGATTTAAAAAAATGTAACAAATTTTTTGGCAAAAAAAGATTTGTTGCGCAAAAAATTTTCTTTCAGCTAACGACGCATCGCTCCCTAAGCGAGACACATGAGGACTAGGCTAGGCTATTTAGGTTATAAACTAGAACTAGGCTATCAACTAATAATAGATTAGCCTATTAATGGGACTAAATAACGCAATTTCGACTGGAAAAAATAGTATAAAACTTGTTATAGAGAATAGTGACATCCTAATTAGGCTAACCTAGTTAGTCCTCATTTGCAGTCATTGGCCACGTGTGCTTCGTTAGCTCAAAAAGTGTTTCAATTCTTATATTTTGGGGGGAATTTTGTTTCGGGTTTTTTTTAAACCGATAAAATTGGAAGCTGCTTGGAACTAATTGGTAAACATGCAATTGATTAAACTTACCTTTTTTCTAACCTGGCATGAACCTTTCGAAAGACCTAATATTTAGCGCTGGACCGTCATCTCTATGGCTTACTCAACTCGCTCTAAGCATTCTTAGTATCAACCATTGAAGCGATTTGAGAGCAATTGCGTTCCATTCTAGCCTTAAAATTTCCATATGGATAACCATTTTTATCAGAAAGAACAGTTCTCAAAATTCCTCTTCTCTCCCACTGCCTTATTGGCAATGATTTCGGAGTGAATGGTAATTTTCACCTTGCTAACAATGGGGTAATCAAGTGGTTGGTAAGTCGATTACCATTGAGTGAGGAAAAAGTAATCAAACTCGTGTTTCTATGATATCTTTAATGTTGACGCCTAAGACAATATCTGGTTACGTTATGCAATAATACAAACAAACACCACGTGAATCCCAAAAGCAGATACTTTCGATAACTGTACAAATATGTATTCATAAATATGGTGTGCCAGAATTTGTATCTGCCCAAATAAGAGAAATCATGATTTTTGAACAGGAATACAAATTGCCGTAATTTTATTCTCTCCGTTCCACAGATGATGTACGCTGTGCTTCTCTTAAAAGTTCAAAGTCCTTTCGCGATTGCTTCGCCCATTTAATAATGCCAGCCCCACCAGAGTCTTGTATCATGCAAAGCATATATGTCATCGATATTTTATTGTAGTTGTAGCATGTTAGTGGCATATGGTTTCCATGCTGAAATCAGCTCAAAGCCATACTTCTTAATTCCATTTCTGACGTTTCTGAATTCATCATATGAAAAACTGGTTTTCTTAAGTAAAATTAAATCATCTGTTAAAATGAAGTTATCTGGATTAGGAAGTATTACGTAAAGGATATACTTGACCAGTATATCTACATCAATAAATTAGAATTTAAGAAGGAAATATTATGGCGCAGTAATGCGTAGAGTAAAAGAATCACCAATGGATATCGAAGCGACTTTTTATGGATGTTCCATACATTAGGGCATTACTATCCTTAATCAACCATTAAACAATGAAAGTCACCATATGATTACCAAAATTACAGATATGACACGAAAATTGCCAGCATCAGAATTTTCCGATATAAAAACTAAGTTTTTTTTCTGTTTACCCAACTATATCATATACTGTTAAATTGAATCCTATTTATTACCCTTAAATAATCTTAAATTTGATTTATATTTCAAGGAAAAGAGAAAGCCAGGAATTTGCGAGAAAAAAAGAAAAAATCAATGTATAGGAAGGTACACTTTAGAAATGAAATGTTCATCTAATTCGAGTCGTGACTCCTTGGCTGTGGAGAGTTCGGTTGTGGGTCTAAATCTGGGGTGGGGAAGTTTTCTTGTTCTGAAGGCCGCATTAAGTTAGCTGTACGCTGCATTCATAAAATTTAAATTCATATATACTACAAGTTGCACTATATTTAGTATATAACTCAATACTATGAATTTATATCATCTTTAAAATGGAAAAAAAATGATCAACTCTAAGGTTAACTAACCTGTTAATGACTTTTTTTGGCGAGTACTTTCTGTAGGAATGCAACAAATTGATTTGTTCTGAAAAATATTATTCAGTTAAAAGATCGCGGGTTCCCCATATCTTGTTCAAATCATCGAACTATTCGCGCTCATTGTTTTAAGAGACGTTCTAGACGAAGTGTTTATTTGTATTCTTGCGCAGGCTTAACATGCCAATCAGCAACATGAATTTCCATTTGAAGCTCTCTGCTCTACCCTCCTCCTCCACTTTAGAATAAATAAGACTTAATATCATATAAATAATTGAATATGTGAATGATCTTGTAACTGGGATACACGATTCGATTTCAGCAGTAAACACCTACTTGCTTACCCCTTCCTATGATCTCCATGCCTATTTACCCTACTCACTACTACAGCCTAATTTACGAAATTCCTACAAAGTCTCGGATTGAGATTCTCATTAATCTTCTCTATTTTTTAAATAAATTACTCGCAAGGACTTTGAAGTACGTCCTTATGACTAGAATTACTTTCTGTTGCTCAATTTCGGTCTTTAAACATTCACTCCAAATTCTTTTTCACTCATTCCCCACTGATTCTATTCATAGAGTTTCATCTGTTATCTTTCCCAATTTGACCCAAGCTCGGGTCAAGACTCTGCGACCTTGCATCGATTTAAATCCCAGATTCGAAATGCGACCGAAGCTCCTTTGTTCTTGGAGGCGTCCAGAGGTGCTTTCCCGATCGCGTCTGGGGGAGTCTAAACACTCCTTAGAAAGAGTGATCTCCTTGCCAACCACTACATACATCCATTTTACACTCACTCTGTCGTTTTATTATTCTCTAGCCTTGAGTGGTTTAGCAAATGGCCTCCCTCCCCTACCATGAAACAGCATATGGAGAATTGTGTGCACTCTCGCCCCCAATCCATGCAGGAAGATCTGAGGTAGCCTCTCTTACATCTTTACCTCCTTTACCTTTACTACTTTTTGCGCGATAAACCGTCGCTGTTGTTTCCTTTTAAATTTGAAGAAAATATATCCCGCCAAAATTGCTGGAGTTTCACGCACGCTCTTCTATCCTTTTACACCCCAATGGGTCTCTTTTCACTACTCGACCTGTTTCTTTCATACATGATTGCTCGTCTTAAATTCACTGTTTTTTATAACAAAAGCATTGGTAAATTTTATTTATTTATTTTTATTTAAACGCCGGAGTGGGCGTTTTCTGTTTTGCGAATTTTGTTGGTTTTGTTTGTTTTGCTTTTTTCCTAATTTTCAGGCAATTTGATTACAGCGACTCATGCATATGTAGGCAGTCGCCGGGATGAACTCGATATTTTTTTTAAAATCATTCACTTATAGAAATAAAAAATAAAGATCTAAAAGCTGCAACTGTGGCGTATTTCCGCCACCAGACCAAGGATTATTAATCTACTACTATGGCCAAGGCTTCGATCTCCTCTATCCTTTAGTTGCTGGGCTTCTCCAGGTACGGTCGCGCTCATCTTGCGAGGATCCACTAAACCAACTTCTGCCTTCGTAGCTTCGTCTATTTGCTTCTTCCCGAAAACAACGATTTCCAACCACACTGGAGACACATATTTATTATTGAGATGTAATAATGCAACTGTAATTTGAAATATCACGTTTTTAGGCCACAACGTTCAAAGTTGGTATGATCGGTGAGTGTCAATGTTGTCTGTACGGTTTGTGCCTCGAGGTGCTGAGAAAAGATCTAAAACCTTGTTCCAACATTGGACCTTGTCCTTTGACTGAACCTAGTATAAATACTATACAAGGAACTAGATGTTCGATGCATACTTCCCCCCCCTCAAATACACTATATACTTTTACATTGAACAAGACAAATTAAACATATTGCAAATACACAGACAGTACACTCAATCTCCAATAAACACTCTGAATGTCAAATTTTTTTAGTCAAATGCAAGATCCACATGGCCCCTATCCAACAATCAAACAGAACACATCAACATGAAATTTCTCCTTTCTAACAATCCAATACACAGAGGGTAAATACCACCTCCAGATTAAATAACTTCATAAACTAGTACATATTTCAAATCCCTTCAAAAAAAACATACACAGGACACTCATAAAAAACGCTGATATAGTAAAATACAATACATTAGAATCATAGAATCATACAACCTACTAAACCTATACCCCGCCTCATCATCCAGAATAATACTACCAAACGACGCATCAAACCTAGAAAAATCAACAGCTTTCCAATCTGTTCATCTGTGCGACCCTTTCAATACACACCGCCCATCATGATACAGAATAAAATCTGCGGAAAAAGAGGCGAACACAATACAGAATAATTTCACACACTCAACACAACAAAGAATACACCTCATCGAAAGGGGAAAACACTTAAACCAACACTAAATAGTACTACCCTGGACATAACATTCTGATCACCCCTTTTGACCTATAAGGACAGGGAATACCATATTCGACCAGCAATCTGACCATCTTCCCCTCGTCATAGCATTCAGATACTACAAAAGCGGAAGTTCTCCTAAACAATCACACACATTATTGACTGTTTCAACGAGCCCCTCCCCATTCACAAACAATTTTTGCAACAACTTACACAAATAAATCCTTTGGCACATTACTTAAACATATCCTCACAAGTAAAATCCTAAACACCAACCGCATAACAAACTGAAAAATGGCTACCAAACTTTATCTTCCACGGAGAAGGACAAGTCATACACATAGCACACAAATCACGCATACTACCACTCCAAAAGAGTTTCCCTGAAAGACTATTAATCTTACCGCTACTTTTTGACTAATTGACACGAGACATTTAAAAACTACAACCCTCACAGAAACACCTATGCGGACGAAATATCGAAAACAAGTCAACATCCCAAACTAAATACAGTAACCACATTATAGAAGTTAAAGAGAAGATAGACACAACAAGTTTTCTTCTGAAAACTGTTTTTTCCTAATTTAAAAAAAAAATCACTGTAGGGGTGAGGATCGAACCAAGCACACGGAGAGGGCGAACAACCACTTTGATCTTTCTTGGATCTTATATATCTATGCGGTTTGTCCGGTTTATTTTCACCACTCTCGAGCGTTCATAAGAGATATAAATTTTATATTCACCATGCATTTAACTCTATTTCTCGTTTTTTCTTTGAATTTGCAATTAATTTCTCTCTCTTTCATAGTTTTGATCGCTCTAGCGAAGCATGCAATAAAAAAGGTTGTCTATTCGAGAGAATCTTGTTCTCCCGCGTAGCCGAATCGTCTAAAGGTTTGCTTTGATTTCAATCAAAGCTGTTGCTGGCTGTTCAGTGTGCAAGGTTGATTCAAGAAGCCTTTTAAATAACGAAGTGTAGGTTTTTATCTAGTAAGAAACAAGACAAGGGTTTTTCTAGTAAGAATGTGCACAGGCTTTTATGTTCATAATAAGTGAAAATCGCATGACACGTGATAAAGAAGGGATGTAGTTAACATCCCAAGGAAAGGAAAAGTATTATCACAACCCGTAAAAACGCTGAGAAATATATTACGTGAACCATTAGAAGCTTATGAAGAAAAAATGCGAATTTAGATTGTGATGCTACTTTTTCTTATCTTGGCTGTTAACTACATCCATTATATATCACGTCTCTTGTGATTTTCACTTATTACACACACACACACACGTATATATATATATATATATATATTTATATATATATATATATATATATATTTATATATATATATATAAATATATATATATATATATATATATATATATATATATATATATATATATATATATATTATATATTTCAGCCCGTGTGTGGTTGAGTTTGTATCTAGATATGTAGGTACCAGTTTTTAAAAGATTTCCCCCACTCAAAATGATCTAATTGCGGGAGGGGTGGGGGCAAAGGGCATATGAATGTGATTTAAATTGGGAAGGGTGTGTGTATGAATGATATTCAAATCGGGGATGATATCAGCACAAATTGGATTCCAATTAGGAGAATACAAATACGCATAAGTTTCAAATTGCGGGGGTTTTAAGACGAGAGAGATACAAATTAACAGTATCGTTAGCACTAGAGAGATTTAAATTGGCAGGTACGTAAATCCCTATTTAATTATAATTGTAATCAGAACTGAGATTGTTCAAATGCCAGGCATGTCTGCGCGAATTTTATTCAAATTTTAGGAAGAGGAGAATAGCAAAAATGAAATTCAAATTGTTGAAGATTTATGTTCGAATGGGTCTCAAAATACACGAGTTTAAGGGTGAGTTTGATTATAATTGTGGAGTTGCAGATGTGAACACCAAGGAGTTTTAAATTGTGGTGTATTCACAAGCGAGATTCAAATTACGGGTGATGTCCACACGAAAAAGATTCAAACTGTGGCTGATGTAAGCGCGAATGAGATTCAAGTGGGTTGAGGACAAATTAGAACGAAATATTCTTTATCTTTATTGATGCAAAAGGTGAATTAAGGATGAATTATTACCTTAGTACAACTTTAAATGTAATTTATCTGAGCTTAGTATTCGCGGGTGGGGCGGCTTACGCAGATGGACATTCATTTGTATCTTTGCTTCGTCTTATTTATTCACCGTAATTCACATTTACAGTTGAATATATTTTCTGTACCTTTTACGTGACAGGCAACTGGGTAAACTGGGCAGTTTTTTTAATATGTCATTTTAAAACAGTCGCTCGAGAATCTGTATCGAAAGATGCTCGATCTGTTCCAGTGGTCACAACGTTGTTCGCTCATAATAACGGCCATTCAGGGGTGCGCGTAAACTGCCGGGCGGGCGCAGTGAAACGTATATTCAATGCAAGTATATTATATGATAGGGAGAGTGTGCAACTTTCCTGAAACTGTCTTCACCCCACAAATATTAATAATAATAAAAAGTAAAGATATTTTTCTGCCACAATATAAGAATTTCAATCAATATGCATCTGTGTTGATTGGCGATGACTTTTTATCGGGAAACGCCTGTTATCTATGCTAGTATATATATATATATATATATATATATATATATATATATATATATATATATATATTTGTAGCTGAGGACATCTTGGTCATGAGAGGCACCATCGGAACTACAAACGAGAGTATATAGGAAATAGACGCCCACTGACCGAGTTTTGAATTTCTACATCGTTCATCCTGCCACACATAATAGAAGCACGACACCACAATGTTTAGCAAGTTAAAAACGCATTTCAGGAGCGCCCAATTATTCGTTCCTGGAAAAAAAAGTTCTGAAATCGGTGTTTTAGGCCAATAACTATCCCAACCAGCTTGCAAAGTCGGCAAGAAGACCGTGACCTCGAAACGACGACGAGACAAAATGCAAGCGAATCACACTCCCTAACATAAACAAGACATCAGATATAACTGCAAACTCTTCCTTCCATACAACATTGGCATAGCCCATAGCCCGAGCAAAACCTTAGGAGGCCAATTCACCAAAGCGAATGACGAACGGAGCGAGGAAGAACAAGCCGGTGTTGTGTATTAGATCAGATGCTACAATTTCCCTGCGAGGTACATCGGACAGACGGTGAAACAACTGTTAACAAGGGTAAGGAAACACCAGAGCCACTAGGAAGAACGACCCACTCTGAACCATTGCATTACACCTTAACAACGTGGGACGATCCACCAACAAGAGGAGCAGTTTCTCGGAGCCTGGTTTAACAACGACAACTGCATCTTTAGGTATCTAGATATTTATTGCCTCTACCACAGTCTCAAATAAAAAAAATCCTCCGGGTGCTAAACTTCCAGGTGAATTCTGGCTATAAAATATGCGCCATTCGCTTTCGCTGTCGCAGACCATTCTTCCTCGTGACTTCCCACTTCTCATATATCTGAGAAATGGCCTTAGCTTAGGTCTTGAAGCTAGGAATAAATGTTAAACTCTACTGTACCTATTTATCATCAATAAATATATATATATATATATATATATATATATATATATATATATATATATATATATATATATAAAACCCAACTTCACCGCAGGAAAGAGAAACGGAATAATTTTACGGAATAACTTTTCTTCGCAAATAGTTATTTCTTACTTCGAAAAAATCCGAGCGAGGGTGGAAATCGAACCGTGCACATTGCGGCAGCGAGCAACCACTTTGATCTCAATTAAACTGCCCTTTAGACCACTCGGCTATGCGGAAGACTAAAATCTATCGGATAGACAAGCTTTTTAAAGCACGCTCCGCATGGTCGAACGAGAAGAAGAAAGAGAACTAATTGAGGATTCAAATAACAAAGGAGAAATTCGACCATGCGAAGAGTGCACAGTTCGAAACCCTCCCCAGCTCGAATTTTTTCAAAGTAAGAAATAACTATTTCCGAAGAAAAATTATTCTGTTTTCTTTTTCCTGTGGTGAAGTTGGATTTATTTCATCATTCTCTCGCGCTCATGATATATATATATATATATATATATATATATATATATATATATATATATATATATATATATATATATATATATATATATATATATATATATATATATACAGCTGTACCTATCTGGTACCCTAAACAGTGTGCAAAGTTGGGCGTAAAGCAGATGTTACAGAGTTGCAAAGAGGATCGAATGCATTTGGACACGCCAAATGCCATCCTATGAAGAACGTAGCGGAATTTGTTGGTGGATCTACGCGTGCTGGCATACGGGATTATCTGCAATCGCAAAACTCCCGGTCTACAGGAAATTCCCGGCAGAATTGTGGCCAGAAAGGATAATAATGCACTGGGACCGCCTGAGTGTTTTACTAGTTCTGTCTAAAAATCGCTTCGTTTCAAATCTGGAATTATTGAAAGACGCCAAAGCCGGTGTTTCGGTACTCATTAATGAAAGAACACCGCATGAAACTGCAAGTCTTGAACATATGTAGCTGAGTGGCATGCAAGAGACATTTTTTCACTTCTTACCACAATGTTACCAGGCTACAATAAGCGAGAAGACACAAACAGTGGACTGGGAAGCACTGGGAGTAGTTATATGGTGAGACGAATCACGTCTATGGCTGTATGTGGATGATATCTGGTTGGTTGCTTTTCATAGTTGACCTCATGAGGCTTTCAAGGAAGACTGCGTGCAAATTGTGGTTCAAGCTCAAGGAGGTTCTCTCATGTACTGGGGTTGTTTTAAATATACGGAAGTGGGTATTTTGGTTAAGGTGAAAAAGAATTTGAAGCAGCTACATCGAGTTGTAAGACGAACAGGTTTTGCCGATTACCCTTTATTTTAACGTGGTAGGTAACATTTCAATCCCTGCCTTTCAGGATCACAACTCTCGCGTTCACCTTTCTAGAACTGTGACTGGCTGGCATGAAGTAGAAGCAGAAATAATCGCACATTTGGATTGGTCAGTAAAACCGCCGGATCTGAAACCAATCCAAAATATGAGGGAGTACAATGAACAATGTGTGAAAGGCCAGAGACGGCATCCACGCAATCTAGCTGAAATGCAAAATTTTTTGTTTAGAGAGTGGCCGAACATTGATGTCTCCTACATCCAGAACTTTATTTATTCCATTTCAAGGTCAAATCGCAGATGTTATCGAGGCTCGTGGAGGCGTTACGCACTATGAAGTAAATTGCGGGGAATGTGCACCCCGATGAGAGTGTTCCAGAGTCTACGAGGACTGGTGGACAATAGAAGCGTTTCGCTCTTCCTCACACCAACTACATTACAGGAGTCAGGGCAGCCCTCTGGTTCAGTTGGCAAAGGAGATAGGACACGGCCGAGGGGGACTTAAAGTTGCGTGGCCTTGTGCCTCGATGGTTGCCATAGACCTATTAATAATGCCTCGATGGCTTCAGGTCGCTTTATGTCATCTCCGAATCGGACACACTCGCGCGGCGCACCGTCATTTGATGAAGTGCTCGTTTGCACACCTAATTGCGAAGACTGTTTTTTCCTCCAGATTGTTCGGTACATCCTTGTTGAATGCACCAGTCTGGGTGAATTTCGCGCACGTTACCTGTCCTGGTACCAGAACGAGCTGTGTGACTACCGATTGTCTCATTTACTCGGCATAGGCTCGTGCCTATAGAATTGTGAACTATTTAACTTTTTCGTAGAGTATGTGCTTCTCCATTTTATTTAACTCTCTTTGGTTTTGGTCGCATGATCCTGTTCGGGGGAGGCGGGCTACCTCGGACGCTGGAACGAGCTTCCTTCTTCTCGCTTTTGTTTTTTCTTATTTTTTCATTTTTGTTTTACTTTGTTGGGTTTGTTTAGGTTTATGTGAATTTTTAATTAGTTTTTGTCATAATTTTAATTGCGACTATATATATATATATATATATATATATATATATATATATATATATATATATATATATATATATATATATATATATATATAGGGTGAACCCCCCACCCCCCCAAAAAACAGGCCCCAACTTTCGATAGGCCTCATTTCTTAATTTTCTGCAAGGATTGAAGGAAACTTTGGTGATAACTAGTTTATTGTGTTTAAAAACATCATATCAAAACATGAGTCTTTTGACCTTTCTTCTTTATTCTAGAGCTCATGTTCGAGATGATCTCCATTTAGCTCTGTGCATTTCTTGCGGCGCAGCACAAAGTTGGCCATGACGTCCTTACAAACCGATCGACTAATGGCTCTGATATCCTCCTTGATGGCTTCCTTGAGTTCTTTGATGGTCCTGTATCTGCCTGCGTACACTCTGTCTTTAATTTAGGCCCAGAAAAATAAAATCTAGGGGGCTAAGGTATGGGCTGTGAAGTGTCCACTCAAAGTCAGTCTTGAGACTGATCATACGGCCACCAAAGTTCTCTTTCAGCCAATCTCGGGAGAGGTTTGAGGTGTGAGAGCTCGCTCCATCTTGCTGGAGCCCGAACTTTCCAATAAGCGACAGGAACAGGGTCTGCAGCTCCCTCTTGAAGGTTTTGAGGACCTCGACATACCACTCCTTGGTGACTGTCACTGTCAAGCCAGTTTCATCGAAAAGAATGGTCCGATGATGCCTCTGGCTGAAATTGCAGTCCATACCATTCACTTAGGGGAGTGTAGGGGCATGGTGGCTCCCCTATTTGGTCTTGAGGTCCCACAGAAGACATTTGTCTTCGAGTTTACCTTTCCTTCAAGATGGAAGTGAGCTTCATCAGAAGTCCAAAAGAAGGTAATGAAAGTTGGGTCTCCTAAAACTTCTCCAGTATCTTGACTGCCGTAGCCTTTCTCTGATCCTTGTCTGAAGGTGTAAGGATCTGCTTCGCCTGTATTCTGTATGGGTAGGCCTTTAGATCCATTACTAGCACTCTCCTGCAAGTCTAACGGAATATACCGAGGGACTGACTTCCCTTGCGCACAGAGCGTTTTGGACTCTGCTAAACTGACTCTGTCACGCTCTCGACCAGCTCAATTGTACGCTTCCTGGGGCGTGCTGAATAGCTTGCTTGGACGGTTGTCACTGGCTGCATTGAGGTTCTCCACTGTCCCATAGTTCTCGAAGTGGTCCACCGAATCCTGAATTCTACTCTTGGAGGGGGCTTTTTTAGATTCGAATTGATGCACGAAAGTGTCCTCCACTTTCTTGAACGAGCCTGTCTCGTAATAATGTTTGACACAGTATATTCTTTGCTGGAGCTCCCATTGAAATCTAGTTGTGTTCACAGGCGTTGCTTCTGTCATGTCCGGCAAAGTAAGGGTGATTAGTGAATAAATGAAGGATATATCACAAAAAGTGTGTGCAGGTTAATTTTTTTTGTTGGGGAGGGTCACCCTGTATATATATATATATATATATATATATATATATATATATATATATATATATATATGCACTGTTGAAGTCCACAGCAGTTAAAATAAATAACGCTGGCACTGCTGTGGACTTTAACAGTGCAATTATATATATGTACAGGGTGGGGCAGAAAGGTTGCCCCGATTTCAAATGTTAATAAAAACAAACACATGGTTAAACGAGAATAAACTTTGTATTTATAATAAGTACATTAAATGCCATTGTGATTCAAGTGGTTTTGAAAATTGTATCACTTAAGTGACAACTGCCAATGTTGATACAGTTTTGTAGTCTCTCTCGAAAGTTCACCATAGCTCTTTGAACCTTGTCCCGTGGAATTGCATTGATTTCCTGAGTTATTTTGATGCCTTTAGATTTTCTACAGTTGCTGGCAAGTGTTGATACACTCGTGATTTGAGGTGGCCCCATAGAAAAAGTTCATAAAGGGCTAAATCCAGGAAACGTGGGGGACACCCAATATCGCCTCGCAGAGAAACAAGATAACCCAGAAACATGTCACGGAGGACCCCTAGTGAACGTCGAGACGTATGCGATGTGGCACCATCTTGTTGGAACCATACATCATCCGGATTATGAGCGGCGAGTAACTGGAAGACTTTAGGATGGATAAACCTTTAGAGGAGTTCACAATAACGGTCCAATGCAACAATTAATGTAACACCTTCTTCTTTGAAAAAATAAGGACCCCACACGCCGAAAACACCCATGGCACACCAGATAGTAACCTTCACACTGTAGAGTGGTCGTTCGTAGAGTTCACGAGGGTTAATGACTGACCAGTATCGAAAGTTCTGTTTATTAACCATCCCCGTTAAATAGAAACGCGCTTCATCACTGCAGATCAGAACAGCTGTTGGGAGGATGGTCTGGAGAATGTCCCAACACAAAGTTATGCGGGTTTCATAATCCCTCTCGCTTAGCTTCTGTACAACCATCATCTTGTGGGGATGCATGTGGATAGACCTGTGTAAGGTACTCGTAGATGCGTGTTTTCGTGCAGAACGTCTGGGAGACTTGGATTGAAGATGTCACAGCTGCAAAATTATATGGCCCTGTAGCCGTCCTAGGGCGGCCAGGACTTTTCTTGTTTAAAGCCGATGATGTTTGTCTAAAGTTGGAAACCCACCGACTAATTGTTTTTCCAGCCGGTTCGGGATCATGGCGACGAAGCGCAAAGTGTCTTCGGAAGGAACGTTGCCTCTTTACGACGGGTCCACCGTTCTTAAGAAACTCTTCCACAACAAATGCACGATGCTCTCCACTCCAGGCCATTGTGGGTACTACCTGAAACAGAAAATAAATGGCATTTAGTATATCTCATAGAGATACGAAGTTTTTTCTTGTATCTTCATACTAGTGTGTTTGGTTTTTATTAACCTTGAAAATCAGGGCAACTTTTCTGCCGGACACTGTATAAGAGCATAATTCCCGGTGTTGCTCGGTCTTAATCAGGAGTCTCTCGAGGGTAAACTTAGAGAGATCTGAGGAAATTTGCCGTTATCTATGTTAGGTTATGTTGCTTAGATGTGATGGTTATATATATATATATATATATATATATATATATATATATATATATATATATATATATATATATATATACTGTATATAATAATTAACTAGAAGGCTATAAAAAAAAACAGAAATATTGGAAAAATTATGAGTTTCGATAAGGGTGGAATGAATCCTGATTTCTACTCCGGATAAGTCATATGGCAAATTAAGCCGCACCATATAATTCCCTCAGCCTGGATATGGAAGAAACGTGAAAAGGAATCATGTCTCTATTTTGAATAATCAAGAAAAATCTGATTTTTCCTAATGACAGATAAAGATCTCTCATTCCATCAGATATAATCTTTCGCCTTCAACAGATGGACACAATGTATGAAGCGTACCAAATCGCATTATCTCCGCTACGCAGTAGTGGCAGCACTAGGTTTCTATGTACATCTCTTCGTTACTGTACTGTGACTCGGTGAAAATTGCCACTAAAAATTATATATTTTAATCTCACAGGTACCCATCAAATTGTATATGTTGTTAAAACCTTATATTCTCTCCATTTAATGGGCATTTTTAATTTGATTAGCCCATTATTTTTATGATATTAGTAATACTGCTCAGAAAATGTTCCATCTAGCAATGTTAAAAAAAATGTATTCTCATCCTGTTCTTGGTCGGATTCCTGAATAGGATCGACTTTACCATATCTTACTGCCCACTCCTCAACAATTTCTTTTCGAAACCCATCACCTGGAAGCAACACTCCAAAGAAGAAGAAAAGGAGAAACACACGAACCCGTATCATTTGGATAGGGGGAAACTCCTCTACTGGTCAGAGTGCTGTTGGCACGAAGTATTTCGTCGGACCCAATATCAAAGTGGGTCGAAGAATTGGATATAGTCCGAAATGTTGAAATTATGATAATCTTTCTACACTCGAAAACAATCAATCTTATGATAGTTACCAACCAAAAATGACGCGAAGAGGTGGTGGGGGTATATCCTGCTTCTAGTGTGCAGCGATGCACACCGACCAGAAGTTGTCTAACAAGTCGGTAAATCCCAAGGGCCACAGCTCACAACTGAGCAGCCAGAGAGCAAGATGACATGATGGATCTCCTTAATAGGTCATATTAAACGTCAACAGAATGGCCAAGAGCTATTGTAGCAGACCCATAGACGGGGCCCGAGATTTTTGGATGGTTTGGCAGTCAACCAGGAAATTAAGCTCGTCTAGCATAAGCAGTACAGCCTTATGCACCCAAGAACCTACCGCAGGGGCGTGGTCAGCCCATTAAACCAACTAAATATTCAGATAAAAAAAAATGCTGAAAGGGAGTGAGAAAGAAGCGCATCAACAACTTCTCCAGACCCCTTTAGAGAGTTCAATTCAACTCAGTAACGGAGCTTCCCTAATTTGCACTCGGTCCGGATGAGAATTGCTCCTCTCTGTACCAAGTCTACATAAATAAGAGGTTGAGGGGATAGTCGTAGAGTAAAAAAACATATAAAGAAGAAGAAATGAGGGAATCACATCAACAACTTCCCAGGCCCCATCTAAGAATTCAATTCAATCCAGTGACGGGGCTTCCCTAATTTGCACTCAGGCTGGGAGGATGTGTAACTCCCGCACGTACCAGACGAAAAGAAGGTGTGAAATATATAAGGGCGGTAAGAATAGGAGATGAGACTGATTGCAAGAGTAGGTTCTGGAAGGCATAATTGGAAACACAGTTTCGATAGTATTTGGAGATTATTCGAATGAAAGAGGGGTTAAGGTATGGGTCAGGGATTAAAAAACCCACACACCAACGTGGATATAAGAATATCCCCGTGGAGTCACAGCAACGGAGTTACTCCTTTTCCCATCATTTAACCAAGTTTCTTTTAAGCCAAAATTGGCCTCTCATTTGAGATGAAGTCACAGATAAGTTCCACCTGCCACAACATCCAGCCCCTGAAACAATTCAAAGAGCCAGTAGAGGCGAGGAATGAGTTTTGAGTAGATGGGGCAAATTTCGTAAGAATAGTGTAGCAATATTCTGACCAGTAAATTGCGATGAGTTTCCATGGAGGATAGCATCAAAATACCAAGCTACTTAAATTTATGGTAGGTTGAACTGAGTGATTATATCGAGGTATATCTTAAACCTGTATAAACTGTATGTGTATTCGAAGAAACAGGAAAAGAGACTAAAATGAATTATTTACAAGAATACTTAGCAAATAGATATTCAACACCTCGCAAATCAAAACAGAAACATGCTAAAATACAATATAATTTCTATGTATGTCCTAAAATATTGCCCTAAGTTTAACATTAGTTTGTTATAAGTTAATAAATTATTTTAGCCCGCTACATTTTAATACTTTTTAAAGATATCGTTGTTGCATAACCTCAAAAGTATTTATTAACAACTTTGAGTCATAAATAAATTATCCTTGGGCAGAGAGAGGTGTAGGAGAGAGGTTATAATAGAACAAAGGAACATTAAAGGGATATTAATCAAGTAAAGGTTGAAGTACTTTCCTCATCGGAATGCCAGAAAAGAGTACAATGAGGGGAATTCGATGAAATTCCCTTCCCTGTGGTTATACTACAAAGAGCAGATGTTGCCATATGCACCCAAGGCAGATGTTGCTATACTCAGCCAAGGCCTTTGTATCATTTTGTGAATGTGAGGAGAAGAAAGCCAAGATTGCATCAGAGGGATAATGCAATTGGGGAACTTCTAAGAGTTATACAATTTGAATATATATATGTATATATATATATATATATATATATATATATATATATATATATATATATATATATATATATATATATATATATATATAATATTGAGGATAAATCCCAGAGCCACGAGAAACGGATGCAGCATCTTTTAAATATTGGGATTTATCCTCAATATTAAATGCAGGCTTCACGGCCGAACTCCATATGGATATATATATATATATATATATATATATATATATATTTATATATATATATATATATATATATATACATATATATATATATATACCCAGTGTTGCCAAACCCCCGGAACTATATCAAAGGGTAGTGAATTTAAATATGTGCAATATAGAGACAAAAACAACTGGCATATCAAAGCCAGCCTTTCTTCGTAAAATATGATAAAAGGTTTTGTCTCGAGTGTTGCAAATGACCAGAAATTGGTTTTCAAAAACAATGTCGGTTGTTATTTTCCTTCTCAGATTTTTATGGAACAAAAGTTTTTTAATCCATTTTTTAAAAACCCGTAGTTACTTTGCAAGAAACATGTTTGTCAAAGTCATTTAATTATTAGTTGTATCCAATGTAGTACCAGAAAGTAAATATTAAGTTTTTCGATAAATATTTATTCACAAATTTTTCGGTTACATTTTTAATACAATAAAAAGGAATTTTTGTGTTAAATCTTTAATCAATTTCTTCAAATATTTTCTTTATATCCTTCTATTATTATTTTGATCTCGAATTTTTAGAAAAAAATACAAAAATGGTTATGAGTCCACTAAACCCAGTTGATATTTTATGGTAAATATTTTCCTGGTATACCTAGGGTTAAATATGATACTTACCGAGGACGATATGATTCTAATTCGAGTATTGCAGGAGAAAAAAACATGTAGCGGTGGTTGATTTTATCATAAAGCTTAAGGAAACTGGTAGCTTCAAAAGGCACATCGGAAGTGAACCCACCAAATGTATTCGATTTTTCAAAATCTAACATAATAATTAACTTTGCTTGACTTTCGGTCTAAGGAAAGGATAACGCTGACTTCATGCCCGGATAGATTGAACTCCTTAATTATGTCAAGCAATCCATCTAAGGAAAGAAAACTTCCGTGTATTACCCACAACTGAGACCATGGCTTGGCCATGGCAAATTTTAATCCAGGTATAAAAGGTGGAGCCGAATCTTTTGAAGGAAAATCTTCTCTAATCTTCGTCAAACGTGGAGTAAAGACGAATTCAAGTTGCTTTTTCGATCAAATTTTGATCTCAATGTTAGCTTAGATTAAGGAGTATAGCCGGGTCTAGGTATTCATGCAAGACGGAGATTTATCTCATACTCAAAGAGAACATTTCAAGTTTCTAAGAAGATATTGCTCTACTTTCATTGAAAATAGAGAGTGGCCAACATGAACTCATTAAATCTTGTTGAATATTATCTATTGACTCTTTTAAAGAAGAAAGTCTATTACAGTGGAGGGAAATTTCTGACGTCAACAAATTAAGGAAAGAAATATGCTCTGCTTGGGGTAGTTTTCCTAAAGATTCCATTGCCTAAGCAAGTTAGAATTGGAAGTCAAAATTAAAGAATGGCACTAATCACAATGTAGGACATATTTAACTATTCATTATCACCCCAATTAAATGGAATTGCCAATTAAAAATTTGGATTTTTTTTTACACTAGTTATATTTTAGGATAATTTCAATATAAAAAAAAACAATAAGATTGTTATGTAAAGTTTCACAAAGAACAAAATGAACGTTCATTTTTTTTCGCATTCTTAACATGCATGGTTTGAAGAATACAAACTAACCAAATCGGTCTGATCTTAATGATACCACCCTGTTTATATAGAAAAATATCTAACGTTAGTTCCGTCACGAACTTTAAATAAATTACTGAAAATATCTAAAAATGATCATCTTTTTCTAATTACATATATACTGTGTGGTGAAAAAAGTATCTGGACACATAAAATATTTAATATATCGGATGGTCTCCCAAAATAACACATTTTTAAAAATATAATATCTCAATAACTAATAACCTCCTTCCTATTCATGACAATTTTTATATGCAAGATACTTTCAATCTTCCTTTTTCAAATGCAATAAACTGAATTTAGATAACTTTTATAGCTTTACAGTGAGATCAATAGCGATGCTCTCAGATCTTAATCACCACGCAAGAGACCTTTTCTAAAGAAGGCTTACTTGTTAGCACGACGGAAGTTTGACCAAAAGCACGTTGAAAAGCCATACCAATTTTTAAGGAATAAGTTTTACTCTGATGAGACAAAAAATGTACTCCTTTTCCGGAATCCAGCTCGCCAGCTGGTCAAAAGAACATCTCCATAGTCAAGCCAGAAGGTGGAGTGGGGTCATTAGAGGTGGGATGTTTTTCTTTTAATTTCGCTGGTGCTCCTCATATAATTGGTGGAACCCTGAATGGGGCAAAGGTAGAAGTTGGCTAAAGGGAAAGGGAACAAGCCCCCACACTAGATACATAACTTCCGCCCCATCTCTATTTTGGAGATAATCGGTAAGTTTTTTGCAAAGATCGTTGCGTCCAGGTTACAAGCCAAATTGCGCGAGTTAGGTGCCCACAACCCGCACAAACATGTGTTCTAAAGAAAGAGGGGCACTAATACGGCCTTGCCGCACCCTGACAGAGAAAATCGCCCAATACCGAGCGGAAAGGAATTACGTGTACATTATGCTGATGGAGGTGCATAAGGCCTTCGATAAGGTCTGGCTGATAATCCAGTTATGCCGTATAAAAGTAGCAGCCGTAACAGCTAACGGGAGAAGGTTCAGCTACGCCACTAAAAGAAGCGTTCTGGGCCTCAAGATAACTACCAACGAGTATTGGATTCACCACAAGAACAGGCAGAAACTAGCAAAGAAAGAACTGTTTAAACTACATATATTTAGAGAGCTTACCGGGACAAACCTAAGGAGGCCATACCTAATTTATATTCGGGCTAAGCTCATTTACCTTGCCGCGGTGACCCAGGCAGACAGCAAAAATTCTAAGAGAAGCCCCCAGCGTGTGCACAACGCAGCTACCCTCTATATAAACAAGACAAAGTGCTAAACGAATTCAAAGAGGGTTGTACATGGGACAAAAGCTGGAGACCATCAACGCTGCGACCCTAAGACTAGTCAAAAATATGTAGGCAACAATGGCCAACAGTATCACTCTGGAATTAGAGAAGATTAAAGGAGGAAGTGAAATATCTGAAAGAGGGAGAAATTTACTTGCAAAACGCGGTTTTCTATCCCAAAGATCTACTCGGAGGAGGAAATACCTCCAATATACACGTGAACACTATACACGCAAACGCGAGAAGAAAACAAGTACAAACACACAAGTGAATGGAAGGGAGACAAAAAAAGCAATACACCAATAATCTAACGACAAACGAGCAATACGCTCAATTTAGGTAAATAAATGAAGCAGCAGAAGATAAAAAAATCTAAAAGAAAAGACAAAACCAATGACAGAGTGCAAAAAGAAAAGAAAGAAATGCAAACAGAATTAAAAATATCAAGTTACCAATCTTAATTGCCATCAAAGGCTTGAAATTGAAAGCTTCAACGAAAAAGAATAGAAAAATATCAAGTGTGTAGATAAACTAAAACAAAGACCTAAAAACAACAGGAAATCTATAAAAAATAAAAAGGAAAACGATGCCCTCATCATCAGAGCAAATTCCCTCTCCCATTTTTTTTATTTCATCACTTTTATCTTCCACTACCAACTAACTTCATCTGTTAGCATATCGTGAAAAGGTACTGGCAAATATTGACCATTGAATTAACGGCAACTGTGAAAATTCGTGGGATACAGGATAAGTAGATGATCCAGCAAGAGAATCATCTAAAGCGGGCTGCGAAAGAAACAAGTGAGTCGTCCCCGAAGAACATGATTAATTTCCCTCTGTGGACTACTCACTCCTATAACTTGAATCCGATAGAAAATTTATGGCGAATATTGAAGGAACAAGTGTGCAAGAGGAAACCAGCCAACTTCGCCCAATTCGAATCTATATGTAAGGAGGAGTGAAAAATATTTTTAAAAATTGTTACCAGAACCTGATCAAGTCTTAAAAGAAACGCCTGGCAGCTGTTATGGCAAACATAGATCACATCCTACCTAAAGGAATCTTTGAGATATCCTCTAAGCAGAGTTGGACAATTTTGTTTCATATGAATTTGAGAAAGAAATGGCGATAACAAACTAGGTAATAATTCAAGGAATTGATAATAACCACGAAAATATTTCATATAAAACTATACTCGTCAGTGAAATATGGCACAGGTTCGAATCTGTGGCAGTGAAGTTGCCTAGCAAGGCGCAATCATATTACTTAGTTTCTTCAAACTTTTATGCAATTTCACCTATCTCCAAGATTCTACCATCACAGCACAACAACATAAGCGTATCCACTAGGAACATGCATAGTCATCTCTCCATCATAGATATGTGGCTATGCGATAAACTAAATGAGATTCTCTCCATCAAAATCTTCCTTAACAAAACTCTCATAAACAAGAATCCAGTAATCACCCAAACAACACACAAAACCTCATACGCCTCCCAATAAATAAACGCCCAAATACTCGAGTTGACCTTCTATTGCCGTATCACCTTCTCACATCATAAGTGACACCTAAAAAAACACAAAAGAACTAAACGTTCTACGACCATTCACTGATCTTTTCTTACGGAAAACAAAAAGAAACACTTATCACACTCTACAAAAAGTTCGTCCGCAACACACTTTGCAACTCGATTCTGTCTGAGGGCCGTCTCACACTCGGCCGACTACCAAGAAAGCGGACGGCGCACAAAACGACCAGACGTTCTAACAATATAGTTAAGCCTACGGCGATGAGTTTCGCCGCAAAAAACTCCAAGGTCTCAACCTCTTCAACTGGGATAGATAAATCAGTCATTTCCTGAAATGTGGCCCAGCACCCACTTCAAGCAACACCAAGGCATTTTCCCGGCTTCATTGGCCCATAAAATGATAGTTGAATGGGAAAGCTGTCACTAGCATAAAAGTCATCGACCACCTCATAGTCAACATCAGGCTGTGTATCCGGAGATCACAGAAACAGATCGAGGTAAGAAAATAAAGCTGTCCCCGGGACCTGCGTTCTTTGCAAAAAGGAGACATTCAGAAGAATTGTGCATCTTGCTGGGCCGCGTTCTGCGGGAAATTTGGTTGTGTTAGGAAAAGGAGATGAGCGAAATCAAGGAAATTCCTGATAAACGTACGAATCTCAACCCCACTTAAAATCGCATTCATTTAAAATCGCGTTCCTTCCAAAGGTCATTCAAAAGAACCTCAATTCTTCTGTTTGAAGCTCATGAAAGTCTGATTACCTCCGCTATGAACCTACAAACCTCTCCGTATCTGAAAATCAGAAAATCTGCACCGTGATACGAGCTTTATGGCAAGGAAGCAACCGATTATGACAACACCCATGTATGACATTGTCAGTGGCGCTGGTCTCGGATACATTCTCATCTCTAATAAATCTATGAATTCGGACAAGTCAAAGATACTCCAGCCCTGACCTACCTTAGTTCTGCCTGCATTACCTGTCTATTGCTGTCCAAAGCAACATGCCTTCGTTAAAATACTTAGACGAGATTTTTATGCCCTTTCAACATTACAAAACACCCCAATTTTTCTATTTGTATCTTGTGCGTTTTTACTTCACTCTTAATTCACCACCTCAATTATTTTCTAACCGTGATGTCCCCATTATTTTTCGATTTTAAGGACTTAAAATTTCTAGACTTTTCTTGTGAATTACTACCACTATTTCTAGGACAGTATGGGGGTCAAGATGAAAAAAAATAATTGTAAGAAAGAATGGAATAAGATAGGATGAACATAATTATAAAAAGGAATCGAATAAGATAAGATATAATGTATTAAAGAAAGAGAAGTAGAAAGAGGATTGGGATAAGAAATATGTGAATTTAGATTCATTAAGGGTTTTAGAGCTCACTTTCCATCGGTTGTTGTTGATTTGTTTGGGGGATTTTCTCATAAATGGCCGCTTTAAATAGATCTGGAATATCACACTTAAATTTGAAGTCTGTATCTTTGCTCAAGCTCGTTCTTAATTTTGGTCGATCAATTATCCTTGATATCTTCGATTAATTTTACTATCCACTTCATGTCATATAGAAATGTATTTTCTTCTTATCTTATTTCTCCTGCTTTGTGAGTGCCAGTAAATTCCGAAGCCTTATTATTAAGTTTGATCGTGATATATTTCTTTCCAAAAAGAGAAATAAAATTCACATATCTCCCTCCTCGATCTCTCTACCTCTAACACACGCAACATACAGAGACACAGTTTCTCAGTCTGCTCGTCGTTCTGTATCCCTCTTTCTCTCTCTCTCACACACACACGCTCGTGTGTTTTTTAATCAAATCGAATGAAATGAATGTATTTGCCATGCGACTCTACATATATCACTGAGTCATTATGGGATGACTCTGACAATGATCCCCATTTCCATTCTAATGGGTTTTTCTCGATGTTTCCTCCTGAATTGTATGAGTTACGCGACTCTCAATATCACCCCACCATTGTATGAGTGTCCTTTTAGAGTGTGGCGCGCGGGGTACTTACAGCTTCACAACTTGCTCGAGTTGTGACCTTTTGCTTCTAAAAGGGATGGTAGGGTCAAACTGCGAGCATAAAAAGAGCAAAGATTGGGAGCTTTCGAACTGCTTTATTTTTCAGCTCTTAATAAAAACATCATCGAATCAGCTGCAGTCGAGTGATCTACATTTCCTAAAGAAAACTAAATAGGAAGAATGAGTGAGCAAGATGTCATAGAACATGTTGAAGAAAGATCTCGAGGCACTAAAATCGGAATAGGGCAAATAAAGAGATAGATGGCTACACATAAAATCCGGTCAAGGGTGTCAGATGCTTTATGGTACAATCTAAACCACAGATAATGGGTACTCTTTCTAAGTCTTTTGGGTCAAATGCTGCTACAAAGCGATTGGGTGCTTTGTGCTGTTGCATCCCATCCAGTCAGAACGCCAAGCACTTCTGCATTACACACTCACTTTATGCACACCTATGGGCTCTTCTAACCCTTAGCATACTTTGACACTTTTTTTTTTCTTTCTGCAGGTTCCTATTTGCATTCATTCTCATCACGTGCCCGTACCACTTCACAACCGTTCCAGTCACAACCGAATTCACAGCCTGAACATCTTGTACACATTCATTCACCACTTGATCAAAACATTCGAATACCGCGCCTCCCTCTCAAGTTGTCCATTTGCGGGTCTTTCTGGTGCTAAATACCAAGTTGGAACGAAAGTAACGCCCAATTTTAGGGTTTATACAAAAAAGGAAAAAAAATTTAGGACTATGAAAACATTTAAACATAACCATAACTTACATCGCTTTCACGAACCTCATTCCATCTGTTAACAAGCTTATAAATTCCAAGCTTATAAAAAAAAATTAGGTGTTGATGCAAAATACGAATCCGACTCGTTTTCAACCTCGTCTCTGGATGTCAACCTAATACCATTCAAATGGTTCTATAATACCCTAAGAAGGAGCCACGCCAGGAGAATATGAAGGATGAAGCAATATTTTCCAAGGGAGCCAATTTAGAGTTCTTTATTCATTCGAGCTGTGAGAGGACGGATCTTGGCCCAAGGGGGCTTTAAAACGACGGAGTTGATTGCTGTCTAACAGATGTAATGGGCATTTCCTTCAATTCCCCACTATACACATGATTTTGGGGAGGATGAAGTTTTCATCTCGGTTGAGGAAAATTTCTTTTTCTGTAACTTATCTACAAATGGAGGTGTTAACGTTATGATAAAGGATCAACTTTTCCTCACCAGTAACAAACCTGCCTAAAAACGGTGATCGAAGGTGTAGTCAAAGCAAAGCCTCGTGGCAAACAACACGCTGTTGTAGTTTGGCCGTGGAAATGTTCGTGCAGGGCCCATTTTCAAATCACTGAAACCTTTTCAAATCTTAAGGTTCAGTTACCGTAGGACAGTGGTATGGGTTAGGTTAAATTCTTATGTCAGTTCCCTAGAAGTTGTAAGTATGGTTTTCTGTGACAATAGCTTCCAACTTTTTGGAATCAAGTCTTTTCGGATGACCTTTGTTTCCTTCGTCTCTTAGACTGAAATCCCCACTTTGTCAATGGAAAATCTACCTTATGCAACTTCTTTAATTTACTCCATCATTATCATAAGTGCTCTGAATGGATTTAGCCGCTGGACTTGCTTTGACACCATTATGAATCTTATTTTACAATCACTGGAAACTCCCAATCCTTTTTACTAGTCGTAGGACAGGCGTCGGGTTTACATCAATTTTTTTTGCGAGTTCCCAAGAAATTGTAGTAGGATTTGCTGTAAAATCATCCTTCCACTTTTCGGAATCAAGTTCTTTTGGATTATCTTAGTTTAGTTCCTCTGTACGCTGAAGTTTTGTGTCCACTCTCGTTCGGATTGAACCCTGTGCCTAGGCATTGGAAGTACAACGCCTCCGTTAAATCCATTAAATAAAAGTCACCCACCCGATCAGATCTATCAACATATAAATACCTCAAGTTACAATGTGAAACTTCAATAAACCTATGGATTAGCTGAGTGGAAACACTGTTTTCCAATTATAGCAAGGTTAAGGTACATCGGGTGCGATTAGTCGCTGGATGGGGTAAACAAGTCGACTTCTCGGTAGCTGCCATATGCTGTAGAGACCGGTGGGTTGGCTCTTACGTTAAACTATAGATCCCCACTGATAATTAAAAGGCATCTTAAATAAATCTAGGCGAGTGGTAAATCCAACACCAATTTCTTTCTTCATTAAATATAACTGGCCTAAATTGCTATTTTCAAGTTAATTAAAGGAGTCTCCTTTGTATTAAATATTAAAAAAAACTTTTTTCTTTCAATTTCTTAGTAATATTGGCAAAACTTGACTAACTACTTAATTCATTTACAGAATTACTACCCAACAAAGTCCAGATCCACTCGAGGATAGCTCATAAAGCAAAACATAAAACGCAGTAGTGAAGAACAGGCTGAAAATAGGACAAAAAGATAAAAATACAAGAAATAGGTTCACGACTGTAATATTTTAGAGTAATATTTATCGATCCTATCTTTAAAATAATTTCTGTAGTGCCCTGTGACTATTTCCTGATGAAACCATCATAAAATTAATTTTCTCTTGTCTCAACAAAAAATTAGGAACGATGCTACTAACGTTCAACAGCCTTCTAGAAACTTTCCTTGAAGAATAGCAAAGCTTTGTGTGCTGTCCTTGAGCCTCTTTCGAATATTATCCAGGTACAGATCGAACGGTGCCTTCTCCTTCGCTAGCAGAGCCTAGTTTCCAATGAGTTAAAATAATATTCACGCTATGGATCACGTGTTACGCCCATTGTCTACAAGTCTGTTATTTACTGTTAGGTTAAGTCATTGATACAAGGTTCTATGCATATCCAAGGGTTTTTTTATTATTGAGACTATTACACACTGCCATTGGGGTAACTTTATATTGTGACTAGTAACTATCGAGTTCTGCTTACCACACTCTTTCCTTTCGATTTTTTTATGTATATATTGCTTGTATGTAGGGTAGAAAGAATGGCAATAGCATATTCTAGTATCTGTCGTAAAATACAACTAAGTATGAATGAAGGACACTAACCTGAGAAGCTGTGCACATAAAAGGTGTGTTAGTGAAATGTAACACACAATTAATTGGCTGAGTTGACGCGGCCTCCATACACTCATGCCGCCTAACCCGTGTCGTTGTGTAAATTGAGTGAAGGAAATGTGAAAACTGCATGTGATTAGTAAAGAGTGGAGAGTACGGAAATGTTTAAAAGCGAGGGATTACGATGTGTGCATTGTGTAAAACAAATATGAAACCGAATGAAAAGTTTGCGCTTTATTGTAGATATGTATAATGAACAGACTGGGATCCGGTGTGAAGTGTAATGGGAGAGGTAACGAATGCACTAGTACTTTTGGATTACCAGTAGCCTGATAGAATGGTTAAGTATACATGTGAAACCTGAGATTTATCTGGGAGAAGTTAAGAGTGACAAAATGTAAAACTCAGTGGAGTTGTGATGTATGGACCTCTATAAGTTATAAAACCTTTCTGTAGGTTTCAATAAATTGTTGAAAGAGACGTTGGAATGAGTGAAGGCGAGTGGGTGTGTAATTGCAAATGGGTAACGGTTGATTGTTGTTGGAGATATGAATGTCGAATAGATGAGAGAGAGAGAGAGAGAGAGAGAGAGAGAGAGAGAGAGAGAGAGAGAGAGAGATGTTATGACTGGAGAATTTGGCACACCTGGATAGAATGAAAATGTAGAGAAGATGGTAGGTTTCTGTGCTGAAAGACATTGTATCTAATCTTCACCCACTTGAAAGTATATGCTAAGTACTGTGTTTGATGTGAAAGATTTAAGATAAGTATTATCCTCTCGCTTGATTTTAGGTAGACTAAGTAAGAGAACCGGTTGGATTACCCGCAGGAAAATGAATCTTGTAAGACGGATTCAAGGACTTTTTATTGATCGAAGAATTCGGTAGGCTTAGGCACAATGAATTTGATTGAGCTTATGTTTGGTATTTCAGGCAGGCCTACTAATGTTTGAGTCTATTTTGACTGTCCTTAACTGACTGCCCCTTTTGAAGTAAACCCAGGACGTATATAATGTATCGAAAACAATGGGCCTGGCTCAATGTTAGCCAATGATACAGTTTGGGCGAAGCTTATAGCCCACAAGGAGGGAGTACAAACAACATTCGTCTCACATTACGAAATAAAGATACCATCATTTGTACAGAGTAATAAACTTTAATTTTAAATATCGTTTTGGCAAACCAACTCTAATTTCTTTGCGTATTTATTCCTTTGATTATTTATTTGTTTAACTCTCCCATCGCAAGTTGGTCTCTAGTTTGTTATTTTAAATGTGCCATGTTTTTTTCTAGGTAATTTCATATTTATAATATATATTTTTATTTTTCTGCTCAATTTTTTGTAATTATCGTAACTTTTACAAATAAATTTATTGTTTGTTTCACATTTTTAGTCACTTAAACATAACTTATAGAAATGGAAAACTATTGTAAGTATCTGTGGTATCATTACATAACATTTCACTGCATTTTATACGGTACTCTCAAGCCTTATACAATTGGATAACCCCTTTTTTTGTAAGTGCTAACTGAGGTTCTTCATACAGTTTTACACACGAAATTTACAAAAGAAAATTGGTAGATATTGTTCCCAGCATAGCTCAGTTCAAAGAAAGAGTAGATGAAGCGGCTGAAAACATCGAAGAAACATTGGGCAAACTGCTTAAAACACCAAAATTTAGCTTGAAGTTATATGAGACCCTCTGTCAGATAACGAAAATATTTCAATGGCTTAAGTTCTTTTCGTCAGAGGGAAAAGTTTGATTCAAGAGATGCTATTTGTAAGACAACTGGTAACATACACAAAAAGGGAGTTACTATTTCTTGCCGTTGGGAATTTTGAAAAAAAATGGACATCTCACTTACTAATATTCTTGCTTGTGCAACAGATGGAGCACTACTGACTATAGGTTATAATGGTGTCTTCTTCTATTTATTTAATGAAACTGCACTTGCTGTATTTCAGTATGTAATTTACATTCAACATCTCATCGAAAATAATATAAATATGGAAATTTACAAATCATTTATTACTGGTGTTGTAACATTAAAAAAATTAATGTAACATGCTTTCAATTTCTAGCAAGCATAACATTACTTATCTGTCTAATATATTGACAAAGTTCAACGAATTTAATTTGAAACTACAAGAAAAAACGGTGATGTTATTAAAATCAAATCAGCATAAATACTTCTATACAAGTTATTCATACCAACGTAAAATAGCCCGTTTTAAGCTCATCCAGTTTCCGATTATCTCATAATTTGAGAAAGAGAAGGGCATAACAGACGATGACACGTAATTATATTATGCACACTTGGATGAGCTGTTTATAGAGTTTCTGCTGTATTTCCTATCGATCTAGATTGTATTCTGCTATATGACCTAGTTTAGGAGACTTCACGATCCATTTTTAATTAACAAGGAGGAAACGGGACTGGTGAAGAATAACTGATGCCACTCAACGATAACATTCAGTTGAGGCCAAGGCAAAGATGAATCTAAAATTTTTATTACCTAAAACATTTCTTACCGCTCCCCTCCATTGTGGAACAAAGTAAAAATGCAATTTTTGCACATCCAACATCATATTAATAGAGCGAAGTTTCAGTGCAGTCGCTCAGCTTATTTTCAAGAAAAGAAATAAAAGGAAAATTGATAAACGCAGTGATTTACGATTATTTTTTACTATGATGTTAAAAAGCTGATATTGCTGCACCAAGCGCATCTATTCCTTTTAAAATGTTAAGAAAATTTAGTCAATATTAACAATCAGTTAAATAAATGTATTTACGTTGATTTTGAATTGTGAACTATATCTATTTGTTTATCTTGTTAGATTAATTTTTAAAATTCACAATCTTTCTAAATCAAGAATGAATTGTGCTTGCAATACGAGGAAGGGGGGGGGGGGGTAGAGAAATGAGACTGAAGCTAAGGTGGGGGCAGCCTAAAAAAATTGCTAACCACTGGAATAAGGCAAGGAATTTAAATGGTTCCTTAGAACTGAAAGGAGAAAATAGAATCCTGAGGATGCAATAATGATGGGAAGAATACAGCAAAATGCAAAAAGGAAACCGATGCAAATACATTATTAGCCGCGTGCAAGTCTAGTCGTGTGCAATTCCATCTCACTATGTCGCTCGGTCGGTCGGTCAGTCGGTCGGTCCAAGTTTTGCTTTTATAATTTTGTGTAATAACATTGTAACTATTCGGATGATTCTAACGAAGTTTGAAACGCTTATGTTGTTTTATATTCTCTTTCGAAGGATATAATTGACAAAGTCCTCCCAAGTTTAGTCCGGGAATTATTTAGTTTTGGCAATAACATCATAACTATTCAGCCGATTCTAACGAAATTTGAAACCCTTATGTTGTTTTACATTTTCTTTGAAATGCTATAATTTCCAAAGTTCTCCCAAGTTTAGCCCTGGAATTATATTCATTTGGCAATAACATCATAACTTTTTGGCCGATTCTAACGAAATTTGAAATCTTTATGTTGTTTTAAATTTTCTTTCGAATGGTACAATTGCCAAAGTCCTCCCAAGGTTAGCCCGGGAATTATTTTATTTTGGCAATAAGATCATAACTATTCTGCTGATTCTCTCGAAATTTGAAATTCTTATGTTGTTTTACATTCTCTTTCGAATGATATAATGCCAAAGTCCTCCCATGTTTAGCTCGGGAACTATTGGTTTGGGAATAACATCATAATTACTCGGCCGATTCTAATGAAATTTAAAACACTTATGTTATTTTAAATTCTCCTTCGAATGATATAATTGTCAAAGTGCCACCAAGATTAGCCCGGAAATTATTTTATTTTGGCAATAACATCATAACTATTCAACCAATTCCAACGAAATTTGAAACCCTTATGTTGTTTTACATTGTCTTTCGAATGATAGAATTACCAAGGTCCTACCAAGGTCAGTCCTGGAATTATGGAAAGTTTTGAAGGTCGTAAGGTCATAAATATGAATAACTGAGGGTACCTGGCTTTTTGGTCAGCATACCTTGTTTTTCAAAAGGCGCCCATTCTATCATTGCGACTAATGGCATATGTTGTCCTATTAAATAATAAGCCAACTACTATGCTACTTTAAAATTAACACTAAAAACTACACACAGAAAACAAAAAATCAAACATACAAAAGCAAAACCAAACCTAACCACAAACAAAAAACAAGAAACGGTACAAAGGCAAGAAGAAGAAAGATGCGCATTACCCTCACGTGCAAATACAGATATTAGCCTAGTGCAGATATGCATTTTAGAGAGATGCAGATGAATGGATAATACAAGGAGGCTAAAGTCAATATGAACCCAATAACTAGAGTAAGAAGGCAGAAAATTAAAGAGAAAGATTGTTTACTTTTATGCATATAAAAAATGAAGATTGTTTACTTTTTTGCATATAAAAGATGAAGATTGTTTAGCTGCATGTCTACAAAAGAAGAAGATTTAATATCTCCATGCTTATAAAAGAGAATGGTTGCTTACCTCTAAGTCTATGAAAGTAGAAGATTTTTTACCTTCATGTCTATCAAAGAGGAAGATTGTTTACCTGTATGCATATAAAAGATGAAGATTGTTTAACTGCATGTCTACAAAAGAAGAAGATTTATTATTTCCATGCCTATAAAAGAAAATGATTGTTTACCTCTAAGTTTACGAAAGAAGAAGATTGTTTACCTTTCTGTTTATAAAAAAGGAAGATTGTTTACCTTTATGCCTATAAAAAAGAAGATTGTTTACCTCTGTCTATAAAGAAGAAAGATTGTTTACTTTTATGTCTATAAAAGAAAAGTGTTTACCTCAATGTGTTAAGAAGGGAGATGATTTTATACCTCAATGTCTTTAAAATATGAAGATTGTTTACTTCTACATATATCTATAAATTTTCAAGAAAAGAGAGAAATATACGTCCACTGGAATGATTGGAGATTCTTCCTGTTTCCTCTGGGAGGGGTATCTATCCTACCTAAAAGGGGCCCATACCCTTTGATTTCCTTCTTTTCTTGCTAGAAATTCCACTTATTTCACCGAGTAAAAGCAATATATCTCGACCACCACAACGCCCAGACCCCCTATAAGCTAGGGTATAATGAACCCTGAAAGGAAGCCCCAATAGAGGGTGCGAAGAACGGGAATCCTTAGGACCACGCGACCTGAATTCTGTGGATGCGCCTAATAGCTTATGTCTAAATAGGTAAGGTTGTCGTGAAGTGCTAAATTAGGTAGGGAAATGGGGAAACTCGAGCAGTTAGGCAAATAGGGAACGCTTGTACTGTTTGATATAGCAGTTTTTACTCAAGAAGAAGAAAAAACATAAATCCCGGAAAAAGAAACAAAAAAAAAGAGTGCCTAGGGAAAGGAGCCACCTTAGAATGTCTACGAGTACCTCTACGAACCATCAATCACGAAAACAAGCCATATAAGAGCGCATTATAAGAAATTTATTATTATTATTATTATATAAGGGGAAAATATGTGAAACACTATAAGAACGTCTTCTGAAAGTAGCCCTCATCAAGATCATCGACATACCGAGTGGCTACATTGTAATCTGCAACGCAGAGAAGGATGAGGAGAAATTAGCATCACAAGAAGGAATCAAATCCTTCAACATAATTAGACTCATCCCCCACTCCCCACCCCTCTCTCATATAACAGCAAACAGAAGAGTTATCTGCCGGAAGGTAGACATCTTGGTAGGTTCATACGACATGGATGAAATGAAGAAAGAAGTTGAGAAAAATCATGAAGGTATTAAAGTCAATGAAATTATTAAATTTGTCCACCAGATATGTTTTCAAAATTGTATGTGTTATTACAGAGGTGGATTTAAAAATACATCAACATGGACTACTCATGTTCAACATAAGGATTTCTCCATAAAATATGAAACGTGAAAAACATTAATATACAAATATGCTTTTGGTGTCACAAAATAAAGACCACCTAACCCGACAGTGCGCAGAGAAAGACAATATGTCCTGAATGTGAGAAAAAGAATCACAAATGGAGAGACTGTAAAGAAACAACTAAGAAATGCATTAATTGCCATGAATTACACAGGTCTATGTCTATAAAATGCCCTAAAATAAAATAAATAATTGAAATATAGGAAAGAGAAGCAAAAGACGATGAGAAAATAAAAGAAACGCATTGAATGATTGTGTGGCAATGAACAACCGCAAAACGGAGGAAGACAGCTCAAACACACCTAACAGTACCACATGGAACATTGATGGAACTTCTGACATGCATACTATATTCGTATGTTATGAACTTAAGAAACCAGGAACCTTCGCAACCACATTAAATACAATGCTTGAAAAGAAAAGGATGAAGAAAATGTGGCTCCCTCTGAACCCCCCTTCATCCGAAATACTAAAATAAAACGATGCACCAACAGCAACATTATCCAGCACACAAAAATTCAACACCGATGAAGATACAAGAAGCAGCGAAGAAAGCAAACAGGGAAAATACAACAAAGTAAAATGAATGGATGCGTCAGATGTCAATCTGAAAGTATGCATTGTTGAGTCATACCCACTACCAAGAGGAAAGGGGCAAGAAGCCGTCATCAAGGCACCCAAAGAAGGTAAATGCAAATGTGCATTCAAAGACATGACAGGGGAAGGGGATGAGAAAGAGGTTGAAAAACTCTTATTCCAGAATAGAATACGTGTCTATCCTGGAGACTGCGTCACTCTCAGCCCCTCGACATTTTCAAAAATGAAATGTGGCAAATTTAAGAGTACAACAGAAGCCAGAAAGAGATATGCCCGACAGAGCTCCAAAGAAACCTAATTACTTCAACTTAATAAAACAATGGAAGCAGAGAAGACGATAAAGCTATGCTTACTGCAAACAAACACACAAGGATTGATAGGTACAACATCAACACTCGGAAATATTTTCAGAGAGACGGATCTAAATATTATATTAATATCGGAACACGAAGTGGAATCCAGAGAAAAGACCGATGAAACTGTTCATTTACAGTTATTAATGCGAACCATTTAGGCGAGCATCATGAAGAGGCAGCCATAGCAATCAGAAGAGGCATAAAATTTAATGAAGTCAACAACCAAGATGAGGCATTCTTGGCCGTTAAAATTGAAACAGAATCGATGTCAATAATAGCTTCCAGAGACTATGAAGCACCCAGAAAAAACTATCTCCACCTACACAACCTACTAATAATCTTTATCACAGGTCTCTCTACAATATTTATGGGGGACACAATGATACGTGCAGGGCAAAGGGGTATCGTACAAAGAACAAGAGGAACCATTTTTAAAAAGATGTTAGAAAGGAATATTTTTAAGAGAATGGGACAGGTCTTTCCAACATTTGTATGTCACGCGCAATCAAGTTAAAAAGCCAAATGTTACGATGAGTAGCTTCAATATGCCATTTAGCATCCACATTAGAGCCTAATATCATTGCATGTAGTGACCATGTTGGAACATTACTGTTCATCAATTTGTTTCTTTTCATTTTAGGAGCCTATATGACGACTACCCACTTGGGCACAAGTCGCCGCACTCACGACAGCCTAGCACTAGGCTACTTTAAAATATGAATATGAAAAACAACAAAAACAATAAAAAGGGAAAATTTCAACAAGAGGAAGCAAGCTCCGGCATCGGGGGGGGGGATCTCTCTGGCGCAGGAACGTGCGCCCTACAAAGAAAACAACAAAAAAACCCTAGTTGAATAAAGGGGAGAAGGCTGAGCTCCCCCCAAATGTCTATAAATCCACCAGTCAATGTGCACGAACTCGCCCGAGTACAAGGGACAGGCGGAGCGACCCCACCCATCCCGGTACCGGGACAGGTAACGTGCTTCGATATCGCCCAGACTGGGACATTCAACAAGAATGTGCCGAACAGTCTGAGAGACAACGCACTCTTCACAGTATGGCGCTGGTGAGCGCTCCATCAAATGGCGGTGCGTCCCGCGAGTGTGTCCAATTCGGAGACGACAGAAAGCAACCTGAAGCCTTCGTAGAATTGTGGGTTAGGTGCATGGGAACAGTTGCGGCTAGTGTTCATGAATCAATAATCAATATAGGTACCAGAACTTGAGAGAAAGGACTACAGGAGATCAAACTAGCAAAGTTACAGAGAAGAACTCAATAACTTCATCCCAAACGATCCCACAGACACAAACCTAGAGGAAATCGACGAGGAAAACTCAAGATTGACAAGAATAATGAACACGGCGGACGAAATAAATAATCAGGGGACGTTCCGTACTCTTCTCCACTCTCAGTAGACGGAAGAAATGAAGAAAAAAACGACAGCTAAGCAGAATATACGCTCAATTAAAGTTTCTTAAACCCACAAGAGAAAGGTACGATGTGCCCAGAAGAGGAAAGGAAGAACTAAAGCATCTCATAGAGAAGCAGCAAGGCCATATATTAGATAGCCTAATAGAAAAAGTAGATGTAGAAAGAAAATCAAAAGAAAATTAAGGATTAATAAACAGACTTAAATGCAGATTCCAAAGAAAGAAGATTAGTATTTTAAACGGACCGTAAAAAAATCCAAGAAGACAAGAACCTAGAACTATTTCACGTTCATTGGAAGTTCGTGTTCTCCATAACACCAGAGAAAAACGAAGAATTCAATCCACAGATATACGAAATAATAGTCCACATTTACTTGAGTGAAAAGATCGCCAAGATAAGTCTAGTAATAACAATAGCGAAAAAGAGGGAAGAAACCCTGGGTACAGGGGCATATGTAACAATATAAGAAATCAAAGACTTAATTCACTCATCCAGGAAAAAAGCGCCAAGCCCCACAGTAATAACCAGAATTAATTTCAACAAGGCACCGGACATAATCATAGAAACATTAAAATCATCTATAACTTATCCCTAAACATCGGTTAGTTCCCGGATGGCTATAAACTAGCCAAAATTATTTTCGTCCCGAAGCCAGGGAAACACCTAGTCACATCATCAGTTACAGGCCTATATCGTTATTGAATTTCATGTGCAAAGTTTTTGAAAAAATTCTCATTCGAAAAATGAAAGAATGTCTCAAAGAAAATAACCTTACTAATGATTACCAGCTCGGATTAAAAAGAGGCAAAGACACCACAATGGTACTTGGTATAATTACTGAGAAATTAGCGAAGGCAAGAGAAGATAAAAACTACATCGACCTTGTCCTGAGAGATGTAGAGAAAGCATTTGGCAAAGGCTGAGTCAGAGAAATGCAATATAAGATCTTAAAACTCTATATAAACAGCAATCTGGGGAGAATTCTCTGCAATTACATCACATATCGGAAAGCATACGTGGTGATTAATGATTATTCAGTACAAGAACCTGAATTGGTTGCTAACCTCCCGCAGGGAGGCTGTCTCAGTCCCACGCTGTATTCAATCTATACAGTGAATCTGCCCTCACCATTAATGCCAGATTGTCTAAACATACACTTTCGCGTACAACAAAGCTAGTTCATCGTTACTCAGTAGAGGAACGAACGCTTTCAGGCAAGGACTATTTGAGATCAGCAACATAATTACTCAGGAAAGGGATTGGAAAATATAAACCACTAAGAGAAAATCTACGATAGTCCCATTCTCCACAAACACGAGTGCAGATATCAAATTCGACTAACAGATCTAAAAGATATCATACCGAAGTTAAAGTCTTGGGATTATAGATAACATTAAAAGGCTATAAACAACATATAACTGAAAGGAAAAATATGGCATCCCCAATGCTAAAAATACTATAAAGCTTAAGAGGTTTAAGCATGAAAAACAAAAGGAAAATATATATGGCATCAGGCAGAGAAGTTCTCCTGTACCGGCTCATACCAATCAACAGCGAGTCAAAAATTTAAAAAATTCAAACTCCAGAGGATTCAGAATAAGACTCTTTACCTAATTACTAACACCCTTTAAGAAGAGAAAAGAGAAGTCACCGGAATCTGCACCAAGAGTCAGGAATAAAAACGCTCAATATCAACATCAAGAAAAGAGCGGAGAAAATATGAAGGAAAATCGGAGAAATATCTCCAACATTTGCAGAGCACACGAACATCAAAGCAGGATATCA